>JAVFHJ010000013.1:820954-880954 GCA_037158775.1 Hetaerina titia | reverse complement strand
CATCAACGGCATCCCCAAAGAACATTTCCAGCGGGCGTACGGGGGAATGGGAGCAACGTTATACTAAGTGTGTAGCAGCTCAAGGAGCATAATTTGAAGATTATTAAGTCGATGTAAGTCTATCGTCAATAGAATTCATGTAAAAAAATCAGTCCTACCAGTTTTGGGTATATATATATTTCCCTAAAGATGGCATTGGTGAATATCAATACACGAGGAACACCCTGTTTCATTACGTTCTCTCGCCCTTTAGAAGAACTATTTGATAGCAATAAAAAAGTTGCGAGTCTAAAGTCGAGCTAACTCAAACCTTGGCATTTTTCCTCTCCATATCTCTGAGATATTGGATGTTTTCGTGCCAATAATGAATTAGAAATATTATTTTTATAGATGACAAGGCAATCTTACTTTGCTTGCTTGATAGGTTTCGCTCTATATGAGATTCGTAATTTATAACTTCGCAGTATGACAGAAGTTTTTAATAATCGCAAAGTTTCACACACATCAACACAGCTTTCATTCCAAAAAAATTGAGCGATTTTGGCGCCAATCGAGACTTGATTCGTTTGAGACACGAAACATCCTTCAATATGGTTTGGGGTGAGCCAATTGATATTCCAACACTATCAGCAAAGTCTCTAATTGTCAATCGACGATTTTCAAGCACCAAATCTTAGATTTTTCGGACGTGGCCCTCGTTGGGAGACGTTGATGGTCGTCCAGAGCTCATTTCGTCTCCAAGGCACTCTCCGTCCGCTTTGAACTCATTGAATTACTCATAAAAAGTTTTTCTGCGCCATATTTTGATCACCAAAGGCCTTCCACAACATTTTCAACCTTCCCGCGCAAGAATATTCGTTCCGCCAACAAAATCTGATGCAAACTCTATGCTCAACAGAATCACCAATTGTAAAAATCGAAAAAATCACTTTTGGTTGAGAAACAGTCGCTTGGCAAATGTTATACACAGTCCTACCAACCTAGGAAAAAAAATTTACCTGCCTTCCTAATGTCCGGAAGTTTTAAATTTGTATTTTCTTTTTAAAGAAATTTTTACGAGTATACCTGATGGAAAAAAGAGTTAAATGTTCGTCTCCACTTAAGTTAGTAGTATTATTTCAACAAAATTGACAGTACCTTAACGTATTGATGGGATTTGAGCTCTTACGGCTAGTCGTATTGAATAAATGAAAAACTCCGATAGCCGTAAACAGTTTTCTTTTGTCTTTGGTGTTTCCTAGAAGCTGTTTTAGTTTGTTGTTGTTGGTTATTGGAGATTTTTGTGTCGGCAGGCTTTAAAATTTTGTCGATACCCTTGTTTAACTGTGGATAGAAGGGCAATTTAATGTATTTCTTTTGTTGACTAATGTTGTCGATGTTGTGAACTGGTTACGGGTATTGGAGTTTTTATTTATTCAGTACTTTAACGTGTTTTTGACTAAACGAGATCTATCCAAATAATACGGGAACTGAGACAATAAAAACTTTACTCTGCTTTGAAGTTTTCATTAATAATCGCAAAGGTTCACACACATCAACACAGCTTTCATTCCAAAAAAATTGAGTTACTTCGGCACCAATCGAGACTTGACGCGTTTGAGACACGAAACATCCTTCAATATGGTTTGGGGTGAGCCAGTTGATATTCCAACACCATCAGCGAGGTCTCTAATTGTCAGCCGACGATTTTCAAGCACCAAATCTTTGATTTTTCGGACGTGGCCCTCGTCGGTAGACGTTGATGGTCGTCCAGAGCCCCATTTGCGAAATTTGTAAACCATATCACAACTTTTTTCACATCTCATTAATTCGTGAAAGCGCAAATGAATTCAAAGGGATTATTATCTTTGAAATTAAATATATTCCTAACCTTTCTCAGCGTATAAAAGAGACAGGAAACTGATAAGCTTTTCCACGTTAGATATCGAGAGTAAATCAAGTCGGGATAGCAATTTTCACACTTTCTTTCTCCACTAACACTTTCTTGAGGGAAGTTTGAAGGCTATTATTCGACGTAGGCACTTTTGAAGTTGGCATATTTTAAGGCAAAGCAGGGCGATACTTTGAAGAGGCTTTGGGATGGTGGGAGCGGTTATGGATGGGAGAATGTCTGGACGGCGGGATAAGGGGAAGAAAAGAAGACCATTTTGGATGGCAATTAGACTGATAGAGAGTACGTATACAGAGCTAAGTAACGAGTTTTTTTAACACTTGCCATGCGGGTATCGGTTGACCAATAATGGTCTCTGGCGTCTTTACGAACTTGTCCCATGAAAATAATGAGCCCCAAAAATTTTTCCATCTCCGGAATCGTAATATCTCTCCAGTTCAAGGGTTTTGGGAGATTCGAATTCGGTGGCTGTTGGATGGTATTTGTTGCATTTTTCGTCAAAAAATTACGAATAATGATAGCACTGTGCGACAGTCTCGACGCACTGTGCGACGATTTCTGGTCTCTTTCGGTGAATTGCTTCACGCAAACGTCTCATAACGCCCAAATAATACTCTTTGTTTACTGTCTGGCCTTCTGGAAAAAATTCATGATGCACTACACCGTTGTAATCCATGAAAACCGTCAGCATTGCCTTCTTTTTTGACTGAAAACGACCGGGAACTTTTTGATCAAGGTAGTATGTCTTCCTACGATACTACCTTTGTCACGACGACTCATTTTATCAATTTTGTTATCGGTAATAAAAAAATCAAGCTTCAAAATTGGCAAAACACGACTTTGTACATTCTGGAGCAAGGAATTCGATCGAATACGAAATAACTCGGCAAGAGACCGAGTCAAGCGACAATGACAACTTGTCAGAAGAAAAAACGCAAATCGTTGCCGGCAACGCAAACGAAACACATACAACGTCAAGCATACATGTAATTATACGTACTACCTTGAACAAAAAGTTCCCGGAATAACCACCGTGTGGCGCTCCCATCGTTCCGATTTGAGTTCTGTTTTTTTTTTTTGTTAAATTGGTACATCTGTTGTTGATATTCCCTTTAAATCTTAGTGTCATAACTTGACATTTGCAAAAGTTACGTAGCCAAGAGTACATCTATCTCTGTGTGTGTGTTGGCGATTTTTTACAATTGCAGAAATGGATTTAAATTTGCAACAACGAACTTGTATTAAATTTTGCGTAAAAAACGGATTTAGTGGCGCATGGACGTTGGAAATGTTGGAAAAGTGTTTCGGCAACGATTCTCTAAAAAAAACGGTCGTTTACCAGTGGCACGAGCGGTTCAGAAGTGGTCGTGAGTCAATCGAAGATGATGAACGCAGTGGCAGACCATCGACATCGAAAGTCGGTGAAAAAATTGATAAAGTAAAAGAAATGTTGGTCAATAACCGCAAATTAACCATCAGAGAAATGGCGGAGGACTTGAACATTGCCTATGGATCCGCCCAAGACATTGTGGTTAATGATTTGGGTTTCCGTCGTGTAGCAGCAAAGTTGGTGCCAAAAGACCTCAATATCATGCAGAAAAGAGACCGTGTTGACGTCGCAAAAGACATGATTTGCGAGGCTGAATCCGATCCCACATTCATCAAAAGGATCATTACTGGAGACGAGACGTGGGTTTATGAGTACGACACGCAATCCAGACATCAGGCAAGTGAATGGCGTTCACCAAATGAGCCGAGACCAAAAAAACCACGTCGTTTCCAGTCAAAAAAGAAGGCAATGCTGACGGTTTTCATGGATTACAACGGTGTAGTGCATCATGAATTTTTGCCAGAAGGCCAGACAGTAAACAAAGAGTATTATTTGGGCGTTATGAGACGTTTGCGTGAAGCAATTCGCCGAAAGAGACCAGAAATCGTCGCACAGTGCGTCGAGACCGTCGCACAGTGCTATCATTATTCGTAATTTTTTGACGAAAAATGCAACAAATACCATCCAACAGCCACCGAATTCACCTGATTTGGCTCCCTGTGACTTCTTTCTGTTCAATCGAGTTAAAAAACCATTACGGGGAACGCGTTTTAGCAGCCGAGAGGAAGTAATGGAAAAATCGCAGGAAGCACTGATGGACATACCGAAAACCGAATATAAAAAATGTTTCGAGGATTGGATCAAGCGCTGGCATAAGTGTGTTGCAGCCGATGGGGATTACTTTGAAGGGGACAATGTAGATTTAGATGAATAAACTTGTATTTTTAATTTTCTGAATAAATTCCGGGAACTTTTTGATCAAGGTAGTATGTAGTAGATTTGTGGTGGATACCCGGTAACAATTAATTGATTGATACCCACAAATCAAAATACCTATTTTTACGTGACCCGCGCTCCAGCGACAGGCTAAATTAAACGAAAAAATACATTGCCCGCATGCCAAGTATTAATATATATAGTTAGTATGGAGTTTAACGATACTTTCTGTGATGCTAGTCAGGGCTTAGGAGTATAGTAATTTTTTAGTGTCAGGATCCATCGAAAACCTCTGAGAGACTATTGCTGGAAAAATGTGAAGAAATCTTTCCTCCTTCATGTGCGGAGCCAACCAAATCTGATCGTGGAGCCTGTGTACTGCACGAGGGCGCCTTGTTAAGAAAACGTCAGGCTCAAAAGTCTTAATGTGAGCTATTTAATCTTCCTTTGGCACTCATAGGTAAAATCATCGACGTTCGAGGCCTTCCGCAACATTTTCTACGTGTCTGCACAAGAATATTCGTTCCGCAAACAAAATTTGATGCAAGTTCTTCTTAAAAATCAAAAAATTCACTATTGGTTGTTTACAAAAACATGTGTAACTCGGAGATAGTTAAACCTTTTGACAAACAGACCCTTGGAAAATGTTATAGACAGCCCTACCAACCTAGGAAAAAAAAACTTACCTGCCTTCCTAATGTCCGGGAGTTTTAAATGACAATTTCACCTTACTTTTTGATCTCAGAGGTACATAGTCTCACTTAAAATAATTATTATTAGGTAATCTACCGGTTAAGGTAGGTTTTTGGATGGACACAACTATAAAATAAACATTTTGCAACTCCAAACAAAACCCAATCCAGCAACCTACTCTATACATCAGGTCCCTCTTCATCTCTAAGTGTACTTCCTTCCTCCCTTCATCCCCTATCTAAGACATCCCTATCACTTGTTCCTGCCCTTTCCTCGCTTTCCCAACATCCTCCCCTCTATTACCTTCTTCAACATCCCACTATTGCCGCTCAATACGCCTTTCATCCAATTTTCATCTGCCTCCATAGGATATCTCCCAACAAACCCCTCTCCTCACCCACCATCTCCAGTACTTCCTCATTTGTTTTCATTTCGGTCCATTTCACCTTCTCCATAGATTATCGATAGTGAATATAAAATCAGCGGACATTTTAATCGATGGAGGTGCTATGAGAGGAACGCTTAGGCGCAATTCTCAATGCCAGAGCTTTATTGCCGAAATAACCCTGCGGTGTCCAGTCTACTTGATCGGAAGTAAGAGATGCACGACCCAAGGAAGGGGACGACTCGAAGAGAAAAGAAGAAAGTGACCGGAAATGATGTAAGCGTGCGAACACCGCGACAGGAAATGACCCATCCCATCCGTCTCTGTGTTTGCATGATGGTTTCACTCATCTCCTTGTCTTCGCTAGTAGCAAAAGACTGACCTTTCCCGTCAACCATGGAAGTGAGAAAATACTTTTTGTGAGAACACTGTTAGGTAATATAAGAGCATTGCTTTCTATGGGATATGTATTATTATTAGGTAATCTACCGGTTAAGTTATGTTTTCGGATGGACACAACTATCAAATAAATATTTTGCAACTCCAAACAAAACCCAATCCAGCAACCTAATTTACATCAGGTCCCTACTCTTCATCTCTGTGTACTTCTTTCCTCCCTTCATCCCGTCCAACATCCCTATCCTGTTCCTGCCCTCGCTTGCCCAACATTCTCCCCTCTATTACCTTCTTCAAAATTCCACTGCCTATCAATATGCCTTTCATCCATCTTTCATCTGCCTCCATAGGATTTCTCTCAACAAACCCCTCTCCTCACCCACCATTTCTAGTACTTCCTCATTTAGCAAGAAATCAAGAGCTCTATGGCCTCTAGGTTAAATTATAAGGGGGGGAAACTCCAATGGCCGTAAAAAACAGTCGCAACTCTCGTCAGACCAAATTGTTGTGTTGGTATTCGCGGGATTCCCGTTCCACCCATCCCATTGGTTTCTGTTCGCCCCACCTTCCTCCCTTTCCCCCTTCCTCTTTGCCAATAAGTTTTAAGTATTCCATCTTCCCAATAATATTATCGGTCCCCTATCTCCTACATCCTTTCTGCAGTCACTATATATATTTGACGTCTGTCTTCGGTAGTTTACTTTCAACCTTGTGTTGGAGGTGTTTTTTCCCTTCAGTTCGCTGAAGAGGGCCACTTTGTGGCCGAAACACGTGTGTTCGACGCTATCCTCGTCTGCGCTCTACCGTTTCAGATTCTCCCAGAAGTTGGGCCCTTTGAGTGCGTGTGTGTGTGCTTCTTGAGTGCTAGTGTGTGTGATTGGTCTGTGCTCGCCCTTCGTGGATAGTCACAGAGTGTGTGCTTGTAATACATCCTGGTATCCTTAACGGGGTCTACCTTACAGCCTCGTGAAGGATTACATTTCCACCTGAAATCTTTAACGAAGTCTCACAGCTTCGTGAAGGATTCCAGACAGGATAGTGTGCGTGTGGCTGTGTGTGGTCCCTGGCGTGAATTAATTTCCCGTAAACCACCAGAAAGGGTATTCTTGGTCGAGAGGTTGTGGTTGGTCCCTTACGTGGTTCCCGCGAATACCAACACAACAATTTGGTCTGACGAGAGTTGCGACTGTTTTTTACAGCCATTGGAGTTTCCCCCTTATTATTTTTACTTCCTCATTTGTTTTCCTTTCGGTCCATTTCACCTTCTCCATTCTTCTATGGGATATATATATTATTATTAGGTTATCTACCGGTTAAGTTATGTTTTTGGATGGACACAATTATCAAATATTTTCTAACTCCAAACAAAACCCAATCCAGCAACCTAAACTACATCAGGTCCCTCTTTTCATCTCTGTGTACTTCTTTTCTCCCTTCATCCCGTCCAATATCCCTATCCTGTTCCTGCCCTTACCTCGCTTGCCCCACATTCTCCCCTCTATTACCCTCTTCAACTTTCCACTACCGCTCAATACGCCTTTCATCCATCTTCCATCTGCCTCCATAGGATTTCTCCCAACAAACCCCTCTCCTCACCCACCATCTCCAGTACTTAAAATAATATCAAATCTAATAAAAAGAGACATTTCAGGCATGATATGGTTGAATAACATTCTGGTGAAGACGATATAGTTGCATTGAAACCGGTCGTATTAATAAATTTTATTTTTGTGGAAAATTGCTAATTTTAATTAAACATCAAATCTGTCGAAAAACAAGGTTCCCCTACTCATTTAACTGTTTTCTGACATTTCTTAAGGTTTTCCATCAAGTTTTCCTGGTTTTAAGAATGGATTGACGTTTTTAAAGAAATTTAGAGGCTTCTTAAGTGTTTTTTTCACAATTTAAATGTAAGTTTTCGTGCTAATGTCGTAAAATAGGTTTTGGCAGACATCGAACAAGCCTCAAAAGCACGCAAAAACACGCAAGTACCTTGTCAAGTGTCGGCTCTCTTGGTGGACTTCCATCTCCGACGACTTAAACTCGTTCAACTCCTTGCGTATGGCTGCCTTGTCCTTAGGCGTAAGCCTTGTCCAAGGCTTGTCCGCCCTCCTGTCGTAATCATGCGCTTGAGTCACCTCTATGTAGTCGTTGAAGCGGATGATCTGATGGAGGGAAAGAGGAACGCATTTAAACATTAGCATGTTAATTTGAAGAGAGACCTCTCAAACAGTTTCGATGCTCCAGTGCCTGTTTCGAAAAGAGGATTCGTGAAATGGCATCAAGAGGTCAATGAACCACGGTTTGTGTACACATTAAGATGTTTTGTTAACCTCTCCACATCTACGTTTGATAATGAAATACTTTGGAACAGTCATATCTTTACTAACCATTACACGGACTAAAGTGTTACATGATGGATTTGACGACTTAATATCTGAATATCACATTATGTATGTGTATATATTATTATTATTAAGTAATCTTAATAATAATAATAGCCTATAGTAATCTTAATAATAATAGCTTATGGCCTAATTACAATAATAGCCTATAGTAATCTTAATAATAATAATAATAGCTTATAACCTAATAATAATAATAGCCAAGAGTAATCTTAATAATAATAGCCTATAGTAATCTTAATAATAATAGCTTATAGCCTAATAATAATAATAGCCTATAGTAATCTTAATAATAATAGCTTATAGCCTAATTATAATAATAGCCTATAGTAATCTTAATAAAAATAGGCTATAGTAATCTTAATAATAATAATAATAGCTTATAGCCTATAATTTAAATATTATTGAAAGTATATAGTTTATTATAGGTATTAAAAAAATAATCTCATTCACCACATCTGTTTATGAATGTTCGTTCATTAAAAGTAAATAATGTGTCATTTACGTAACGTTTTTTGTACATGTAAATATTCATTTCAATTATTTCGTGAAATGTTCATGGTTTGAACTGCCCTTTAGCTGTCCTTCATGTTTGGTCATTAATTTAACCTTTTATGTATGGTGTTTAAAACAACATCATCGCGTTGGAAAAGGTTTAATTCGTGCGCCCCAAACTTGCTAAAATGAATATTTGATTCGTATTCCATGAATGTATAAAAGTGTTGAATTTTAATTAGTTATTTCGGAGTTATAGCAGTTTTTTATATTATAATATTATTTTTCTCTGTAACACACTCACAAATTTTTAAGGGGTGTACATAGATTCTAAAAAATATGTACACCCCATATGAAAAGTATTATGTTGCTGTCTCTGTAGTGTCAATTATGTATGTAAAAGTGATTTATATATATATATATATATATATATATATATATATATATATATATATATATATATATATATACATACATACATATATATATGTATATGTATGTGTGTGTATATATATATATATATCCAGGAAGAGTACCTTTACACTGAAATCTGCGATCTTATAAAGCGCCAAAGTGCTCCGAATCATAACCCAGAAGATGGCGTTAGGGAGCTGTTACACCCACCAAAGGAGAAATAGACAAACACAAGAGGAGAATGGACAGTAGGTTAGCAAGCATACAACATCATAAAGGATAGGAACGGTGCGTTTCATGGCACGCATTGCCAGAAGAGACGAACCACATTGGCCAAATACACATTCAAACACGAAATACCTCCATATGGCGAATAAATAATCATTCACATTGAAATAGAGATAAGGAAAATGGTAAAGGAACACATATAAAGGACGAACACAACAGAGGTGGGGATGGCTCGATAGCTCAGGTGGTTTAGAGCATCCGCCCGGCAAGTGGAGAGATCCGGTGTTCAAGTCCCGGTCGAGGAAGATATTTTTACATTCGTGATCTGCTCACATCCGCCATCCCCCCCTCTCTTGTGCTCGTCCTTTATATGTGTTCCTTTACCATTTTCCTTATCTCTATTTCAATGTGAATGAATATTTATTCGCCATATGGCGGTATTTCGTGTTTGAATGTATATATATATATATATATATATATATATATATATATATATATATATATATTTTAACCATAAACACGGTACTAATCAACCCTAATAAGGTCGGTTTAGTGGGTGATGGCAGAGCTCACCCATGTACCAAGCCCGACGGCATGTGAATATTCACACATCAGGGTAGGGGGACCAGTTCCTTTCCCTGTGCCGGTTATGGTTTCCCAGAAAGACCTGGTATCCGAAAAATCAACTAGCTTGGGTGGAGCTGCAGGTGCCCAAAGTGCCTTGCCCGGGAATCGAACCCGGGACCATCCGGTCAGCAGTCCAACGCTCTACCCACTGGACCACTGCGACCCGCATACATATATATATATATATATATATATATATATATATATATATATATATATATATATATATATATATATATGTATATACATTATTATTAGGTAATCTTCTGGTTAGGGTAGGCTTTTGGATTAACACAACTACCAACAAGAAATATTTTCAGACTCCTAACAAAACACAATCCTTGGTCCAAAACACTTCTGAGATAGTTAAGGGCAAATGCTATTAGAGCAAGTGGAACAGTTTACAGCTTAGCAACAGAGCAGTTTACGTATCTCGGAAGTGCTTTGCACCAACACGGTCAAAGTAGCATTGGGGACGTAAGGAGAAGAATTGCATGGCTAGGCAAGGAGGCTTTCACACAAGGAGGAGGGAGTTGATGACGGGGACGTTGAGTAGAGATGTTAAGAAAAGACTCGTAAACACTCTGATATGGAGCGTAGCTATGTACGGCACGGAAACGTGGTTGCTGAAGCAGGAGGATAGACGTAGATTGGAGGCTATTGCAGATATGTGGGGTGTGGAGAAGAATGGAGAAGGTGAAATGGACCGAAAGAAGGAAAACAAATGAGGAAGTATAGCTAGGGATAGTGGGCAAGGAGAGGGGTTTGTTGAGAGAAATCCTATGGAGGCAGATGAAAAATGGATGAAAGGTGTATTGAGTGGTAGTGGAATGTTGAGAAGACTGTAATAGAGGGGAGAATGATAGGCAAACGAGGAATAGGGATAGGAAATGGGGATGTCTTAGATAGGGGATGATGAAGGGAGGAAAGAAGTACACAGAGATGAAGAGGGACCTGATGTATAGATTAGGTTGCTGGATTGGGTTTTGATTGGAGTTACAAAATGTTCATTTGATAGTTGTGTCGATCCAAAAACCTACCTAAAACAGTAGATTATCTTATATAATAATATATATATATTTATTAATATTTTTACATCTCCCCAACGAGCCATAAATCTCTCCCCTTCCAGTTCTTCAATATTAACGACAGTGCAAAGCGCTCACCTTTTTCTCTTTGAGTTCTTCGACCGTCGGTCTGAAGCTCAACTTCCGCAGCAAAACCCTCTTCTTTTCCTCCTTCTGAAGCCTCTCCTCCGCTGGACTTTGCTCTGTAATTTGGAATTCTCCTTTGTAATCACTCTTATGATGGCAGAATTAAAATTAATCCCATTTTTAGAATGATTGCATTACCCACGTTAATTCAGTATATGCAAATGTTAAGGATTATTTAAACATATTTATTGATTAGTTATCATAATTACTTTGTCACAAACACATAATTAATTTCACAGATGCAGAGTATATAATTCAGTGGTGTATACAAGATTTCAAAAGTTATCTCCCGGACTTGAACAAGGAATTAAATTCTCTTATTTTGACAAATAATAGGCTTGAATCATCAAATAAATTTTTCTAGACGTTATACTGACTTAATTGAATGATTAGCCATGGTGATCAATGAGAAATTGCATAAGTTTTAGCCTAAAATTGTGATTTTAATAATTTTTTTATGATTACTAACTTCTTTCAACAATTAACCAAGTGGAACACTGAGAAATCACATGATTCTAATCCATTTCTTGATGATTGCTGACTTATTTGAATGATTCTTTAAGGTTATCACTAAGAAATTGCAAATATTTCACCTTAATACCGTGAATTTTATCAGTTTTAAATGAGTAATGACTTATTCGAAGGATTTTCCACACCAATCACTGAGAAATTACACAAATTTTTACCCAAAACTGTGAATTTTATCAGTTTTAAATGATTAATAACTTATCTATAGGTTTTTCCACACCAATCACTGAGAAACCATACAAATTTTAGACTAAAACTGTGATTTTAATCAATTATTAACGATTACTGACATATCTGAATTATTATACACACTGATCACTTAGAAATGACACCAACTATAAGGGGAAACTGTGATTTAAATCATTTTTTGATGATTGCCATCGCTCATTAACGCTTCAGCTAGCAGACCTTATCAGTTTCAGTTAGCAGATCTTACCAGAAGTAAACAAAATTTGAATTTGGTGCATATTTGACTAATTTTTGGTGTGTAACAATGAGTATTAACATTTAAAAACACAAGACTAATATCAAGCATTTCTTACAATCACATACGGCTGCTATATCTCATATAATGAAGACTTATTTCATTATATTTCAGTCATAAACTTAACAGTAGTCCATCTGGAAACACACTAATACACTTTTATATCATTAAGAGGTTCATAACTTACTTTTAAGAATATTTCTCTCCTCTAGTTCCTCTTGAGTTGGCCTCATACTCAGCCTCCTGTTTGTTGATAATGGAAGAAAGCAAAATGTCTTTTATATCAAAGTTATTGCAGCAACTAGAAGACAAAGAATGCATATACATACGAGGTGTGTTCAACAATCAACGGGAATATTAATTTTTCGGACAATAATACTCATTTATTCTCATACATTGATGTTTTCACCTTCAAAGTAGTCCCCATTGGAGATTATTACGCACTTGTATGCCAGTGCTTCTTCCAATCCCCGAAACACTTCTCAAACTCTCCATCTTTGAGATAGCCTTTAGTTCTTTCAGCGAATGTGCTTTTAATGTCATCTACGGCTGTAAAACGATGGCCCTCCCTTCTTAAGGTTCTCTTAATTAATAGGAAATAGGGAAAACGTCACACGGAGATTCCATATCTGGCAAATATGAAGGCTGGGGCATTGTTACAGTATTGTTTTTGGCCAAAAATTCATGAACAAGCAATGA
Organism: Hetaerina titia; assembly: GCA_037158775.1. Classification (NCBI taxonomy): domain Eukaryota; kingdom Metazoa; phylum Arthropoda; class Insecta; order Odonata; family Calopterygidae; genus Hetaerina; species Hetaerina titia. Next base: position 868,229 of record JAVFHJ010000013.1, on the reverse strand, counting down.
CGTGTGAGCTGGTGCATTATCGTGGTGGTGCAAAAGCCATTTTGGAACGAATTTTGCTGCCACACGTTTAATACCCAAACAATTGGAGAAAATATCATGACATGATCCAATCGATATGCCAAAATCATCAGCGACCCCTCTAATTGTGATTCGGCGATCGTTCATAATCATTTCTCTCACTTTTTCCATGTTTTCATCGATTGTTGATGTGCTGGGGCATCCAGGACGTTCGTCTTCATCTTCAAGGTCTTCACGGCCTTCTTCGAAACACTTATACCACTCGTAAACTCTTGATTTACTCATAGCAGTCACACCATTTTAGGCCTTTGTTAACATTTCACACAAACATTGTTTTACGCTTAATTTCATTTTTTATGCAAAATTTGATTTACAAATTCTTTGATCCATTTCTTTTAACAAACAAAAATCGCCGAGCTCATAAAACACGTCTCTAACCTTAGTGGCTGTCACGGACAAAAGTCCACAATGAAAACAGCTGAAAGTATTGTCATACTTCAGGGGCATGTATACCAACATAATAAAAAAAAAGTTTGACAATCGGACTCTCCAAGCCCAAGCAAAATGAAAAAGTTCCCATTATTTTTTGAACATACCTCGTAGATATTATGACGCCACAACGTATATATTTGATTACAGAAAAATAAATTAAATCTCTCCAACAAAAATGCTTCCTTAACCCTAATTATAAATAATATATCTATAAACTACATAAAACTCACCACACAAATATGTATTGTGGTTGGAATTCATACTAATATTAGGTTATCAACACCTAGGGATGATATTAAACCATATGTTCTTCGATAGCCAGCATACTATTAGTTATATCTTTGAATAACAGCATGTGTTGAGAATATTAAAAGAATTATTGAAAGGTTAAACACTCCAGGATGATAAATATATGTATATATATATGTATTAATCCTTTGTACAGGGTTTGCTATTTATATTTTCAGCCTAATAAAGTAAAGATATTAATTTATGGGCTTGGAAAATGGCTTCATTGTTTTTTGAAGTATTCTCCTGGGTAATCAATACACTTTTGCATGCGTTGAACCAATTTTCTCAACACTGTTCCCACTCCGATCGAGCTACCTCCAAAAACATGGTTTATGAATGCCTCAACGGCTTCTTCAGGCACTGAAAAACGTTGGCCGTGCAATTTCTTCTTGATTAATGGGAATAAGAAGAAGTCATTTGATTATAATGCAACCATTTCAGAGAGTAAAAATCATTCGCCTTGACCGGGATTCGAACCTGGATCCCTCGATATCCGGCCAGGAGTGCTTTAACCAATTAAGCTACCGAGACGTCCTCTTACACTCTGAAATTTTGGGGGTTTTAAAGGAACAAGATGTTATGACGAAATACCGTACATACAATGTCACAGGCATTCGTAGTCGTGCGCGACGCGCCACAGTCCACGATGTTAATAAAGCCAATTTCAAACACTTAGGCTGTTCATACCTTAGACAAATTTCAAGAAACTGTAACAGTAACTTTAACAGAGTCACCCGCTATGTGTGCATTATAATGCAACCATTGTATGTACGGTATTTCGTCATAACATCTTGTTCCTTTAAAGCCCCCAAAATTTCAGCCTAAGTGTTTGAAATTGGCTTTGTTAACATCGTGGACTGTGGCGCGTCGCGCACGACTACGAATGCCTGTGACATTGTATGTATGGTATTTCGTCATAACATCTTGTTCCTTTAAAGCCCCCAAAATTTCAGCCTAAGTGTTTGAAATTGGCTTTATTAACATCGTGGACTGTGGCGCGTCGCGCACGACTACGAATGCCTGTGACATTGTATGTATGGTATTTCGTCATAACATCTTGTTCCTTTAAAGCCCCCAAAATTTCAGAGTGTAAGAGGACGTCTCTGTAGCTTAATTGGTTAAAGCACTCCTGGCCGGATATCGAGGGATCCGGGTTCGAATCCCGGTCAAGGCGAATGATTTTTACTCTCTGTAATGGTTGCATTATAATGAAGCCATTTTCCAAGCCCATAAATTAATATCTTTACTTTATTAGGCTGAAAATATAAATAGCAAACCCTGTACAAAGGATTAATACATATATATATACATATATTTATCATCCTGGAGTGTTTAACCTTTCAATAATTCTTTTAATATTCTCAACACATGCTGTTATTCAAAGATATAACTAATAGTATGCTTGCTATCGAAGAACATATGGTTTAATATCATCCCTAGGTGTTGATAACCTAATATTAGTATGAATTCCAACCACAATACATATTTGTGTGGTGAGTTTTATGTAGTTTATAGATATATTATTTATAATTAGGGTTAAGGAAGCATTTTTGTTGGAGAGATTTAATTTATTTTTCTGTAATCAAATATATACGTTGTGACGTCATAATATCTACGAGGTATGTTCAAAAAATAATGGGAACTTTTTCATTTCGCTTGGGCTTGGAGAGTCCGATTGTCAAACTCTCTCTATTATTATGTTGGTCTACATGCCCCTGAAGTATGATATAAAACTTTCAGCTGTTTTCATTGTGGACTTGTCTGTGACAGCCACACTAAGGTTAGAGACGTGTTTTATGAGCTCGGTGATTTTTGTTTGTTAAAAGAAATGGATCAAAGAATTTGTAAATCAAATTTTGCGTAAAAAATTAAATAAAGTGTAAAACAAAGTGATGATTTGTGATTGTTTCTTGAAAAAAGTCATTTGATTCTAAATCAGGGCTGAACGGAGGATAATGACCAATCAATTCAACGTTTAAGCCAGTCAAATAGGTAGTAGTTGTTTCAGCCGATCTGTGAGAGCTTGCCCATTGATGTGATGAAGAATGATGCTTCATTGCCGCTTACTTCTTTTTCCGAATTTCACCAAGCACTTCTGTGCAACAAATGCTCGTGTACAATTCAGAATTCACGGTTCTACATTGCTCTTACGGTCTAGTTGCCACATGTCCAGTTATTCAGAAGGATTAATTAAAATTGGCAAATTTTCTGCAAAATAACATTCTTATTCATCGGACCGGTGTTGATATAACCACATCATCTTCTGGTAACAGTCGTTTTTCATTGTCTACTGTATTCAGCGCCGCACCCAAAAGTGGTAGGACTAATTTTCTCTGGCGCAAGCGGTGGAGGGGGAGGTCTGGCTGTCAGGGTAAGGTGGAGGGGGCTCTTAGCAACAGACCGACACCAACCTCAGTCGCCTCGCGGACTGTCGTTTAGTGAGGACACCGTTTTTAGTGAAGCAAGTTTTTTGTCCCCGTCGAAAAACAAATTGAATTTGAATTTAGAGCAACGTTATTCCGTGAAGTTTTGTGCAAAACCCTTTATGCTGAAAAGCAAGTAAGGGGCTGGAGGGTAGTGGAAAATAGGGGGGAAGAGGGAGGGGAGGTGGAACGTGGGCAACAAAGAGAGGGGAGAAAGGTGCGGGGGAGGAGAAAAGGGGTGGGGAAGACAACACAGTCTGGAAAAACCTCTTAGCTGGACTTCTTCAGGCACAACATTAAACTTTCGAGAAGTCGATCGTTTCGGCAGGAAATTGCGCATTCTCAAGCCTTGCGTACCTGATAAGTCTTTCACCGACGGCCTCCTTCGACTCCCGTCTCTCCCGCTCCGTCTGCGAATGTATTATGTTCCTGTCAATCAGCTCCTGTACGGCAGGCCTCAGCGACAGCTTGAGCGCAAGGCTGTCCTTGCGCGCTATCTTCGACGCAAGACGAGCTGTCACAACGCAAAACAGAACGAGGAAAAGAATGTTTCGACGTTAAAAAACAATTGTGAACCATCAAAACAACACGACACGCACACAAAACGCAAGGAAATCACAAGGGAACAGGGTATAAAAAGGAACGCAACTTGCGCAAAGTTCAAATTTCCCCAAAATTGATCACCAAATTGTTTTTAACAATATTCCAACTCATGAAAATATATTTAAAGCCTTTGAATACGCAAATAATTAATTTAAACAGAGAAAAACAGACATTTCACACAAATAAACCACACTTTGAGGTTGATAAATCTTTAAGGAAGACACCATATTGTACATATGATGATTTGAATTAACTCCTTTGTCTAATAACACCTTAGACATACTCTAAACAGTTCTAGACTTTAATTAGTAAAAAGAAACGATAAATATAAACTGAAGATGCCATATGCGTTAACAAGCAATTGTTTAACAATCAAACTTGTCGTTAAATCCTAAAAAAATTAATCATTTATATATTTCAATCAACAATTCAAACAATTGAACATAAACCATTGCAGCAAACATGAACGTCTAATTACCCTGCACTGGGTGTAGACATAATTGAGAATAAAATACCTAGACTAGCATTGTAGTACTACGAGGGTAGGCTTAAAGCTTTGGAGACCACAAACAAAAGGGCCTTCAGAAGAACTCCTGGTGGCATATGGAAGTAACATTCCTCCTCAATAAAAATGCACAGGTTTGATGTCGTTAAATTCATCCAGTTTAAACTAATGCGCACACGCATGCTTTGTAGACCACAAACAAAATGACCCTCAGAAGAAATGCTGCTGGCATGTGGAAGAAACATTCCCCCTCAACATGCCTGCGCACGTTTTTTTTATTAGGTAATCTACCAGTTAAGGTAGGTTTTTGGATGGACACAACTATCAAATAAACATTTTGTGACTCCCAACCTAGCAGCCTAATCTACATCAGGTCCCTCTTCATCTCGGTGTACTTCTTTCCTCCCTTCATCCCGTCCAACATCCCTATCCTGTTCCTACCCTTACCTCGCTTGCCCAACATTCTCCCCTCCATTACCCTCTTCAACATTCCACTACCGCTCAATACGCCTTTCATCCATTTTTCATCTGCCTCCATAGGATTTCTCTCAACAAACCCCTCTCCTCACCCACCATCTCCAGTACTTCCTCATTTGTTTTCCTTTCGGTCCATTTCACCTTCTCCATTCTTCACAACACACCCACATTTCAAAAGCCTCCAATCCACGCCTATCGTCCTGCTTCAGTGACCACGTTTCCGCGCCGTACATAGCTACGCTCCATATCAGAGTTTTTACGAGTCTTGTCTTAACATCCCTACTCAACGTCCCCGTCATCAACTCCCTCCTCCTTGAGAAAGCCTCCTTGCCTAGCATTGCAATTCTTCTCCTTACGTCCCTACCACTTTGACCGTATTGGTCCAAAACACTTCCGAGATATGTAAACTGTTCTACCTGCTCCATATTTTCCCCGCCTATTTTAATATTTAGCTTAGCCTTTTTCTTTCTGGAAAATCGCATAACCTTTGTTTTACTGATATTGATTCTCATCCCATATCTATCGCACTGAACCTCCAATTCACTCAACAATGCTTGCAACCCTTTGGCTGACTGATGTCGTTAAATTCATCCAGTGTATTTTGAGACGTGGAAGTATGGATTGTGTGTTTTACCTTTCTCTTTTTAGCCGTTTGTAGATTTTTTTCTTCCTTCCCCACGCAAGAGGCATTTCCAGGTGTTTGGTAGGTGGAAGCTGTCGTCTTGGTTGAAATACTGAGGTGGTTTCCTCATTTCAACAGACTCACAAATTAGCCTAGGGAAGTGGTATCAACAGCTTCGTCAACATAAACAGCCTTCAAACGACGATGAATCTCAAAGTTGGAATCAATTATTCAGCAGTTAAAAGAATTCAATAAGAGCAACACGCTGTTTAACTACCATTGGCATAGTAGCACCAGAACATGTCTCCATAATTTGGTAAGACCAATTTTGGAGTACGCTTCTCTAGTATGGGACCCGTCATGAAGAAGGACAAATCAAAAAACTAGAAAAGGTGCAGAGAAAGGCTGTCCGATATGTACTGGGGAAGCATAGGAGGATGGACAGTGTGTCTGACATGCCAAAAAACGCTGGGCTGGGAACCTTTACAAACTAGAAGGAAAGTAATCAGACTTTGTGGAATGTTCCGCATTCTGAATGGGGAGAAGGCTTGGGCAGATCTAAGGAAAGAGGTGGGGAACCCGAATTTTATAGCGAGAAATGACCACAAATTTAAGGTAAAATGCCGGACACAAAGAACGAATAAAAAAAATATTTTCTTTTCTAAAATAAAACAATTGTTGATTGGAACAGTTTACCTGCAAACATTGTTAAACCCTTTCCTTAACAGAGTCCAAACTTTTAAGAAAAGATGTAAGCGACTTCTGTAATCATTTGATTGATGTGTTGTATAAAATTAAATGCAACAGCTTAATTTTTTTTCTTGTTGATTGGGAAACAAATGTTAATGAAATGGGGATTTTCTTTTTGTTATGTATGTACTACAGATTGGTGTTTGGAAATTTCCTTAAAGTGTATTTTATTTTTCTGACTCATTTTATTAATTATCTTTTGTGATGTTGATTGTATTTCAGAAACCATGTTATTTTATCCAAGGCAAGTTTATTGTAACACTTGGGACTTGTGTGCCACCTGACATTTGTCTATTTGCACATGTACATTTAAATAATAATAATAATAATAATTCTGCCACACTGGATGAATTTAAAGACCTGAAACCTGCACATGGGTGTTGAGGGGGAATGTTTCTTCCCCCTGCCACCAGGAGTACTTCTGAAGATCATTTTGTTTGTGGTCCACGAGCATGTGTTTGCATTTCTCTTCAGCCTAGCCTCGTACACACAATTCGCTATAAAACAATGCCCGAAAGTACAAACAATTGTCTTAAGTATGCATAAGATTTCATACTTATGTTCATTAATTTAATTATTGAGATTATTCAAAGTAGAATTAGCCCTATTTTTAGATATGTTCAACGATAAAACAACCAAGTTAAAAGCAACGACTCGACGAAGCTTTTAAAATCAATTAAATTCCCTATAAAACGATTTCAACTGACAAAAAAATTATACGATTATGCTATTACATCACGGACGATCCAATTTATGCAATTCTTAAGGATAAACATTACACACATTAAACACGAAAAACATTTAAATAATTTTAAACTTAACAATTGCCATGAAAAAGCAACAGTATAACATTCGGTCTTTAACATTTACATGCTTTGACACATTAAGATGTTCCCTCAACATTTATTATTCATGCTTTTCACAATAATTACCCTAAAATATCAAAGAACTTATCAGCTTCATTGTATATACACATCATTGAGAGAGCATATAATTATTATGTACATATGATATTATTAAAAGCATATTTTATAGCACTTTAAGAACAAGGTTTGCATAAAACATATCGGTAACCACTTTTTCATGACCTGACTGTACATCACAGTGCTCTATCATGGTGCTGGCTCCCTTCTCCCGGTCCCTCCTGGCACCACTATTGACTACTTATTATTACTAAGAAAAAGAAGAGGAGCTTCTCTGTCTGCAAATGGCACCACAACTATTCCCCAACCTTCATACTCCCATATTAAAATCCCCCCCCAGGTACTTGGCACCAGTATTGACTACTTATTAATACTAAGAAGAACAGGAACACCTTCCCTGTCTGAAAATCGCACCACAACTATTCCCCAACCCCTCCCATACCATATTACAATCCCTTCCCTGGCACCACTATTGCCCAGACCTATTATTACTAAGAAGAAGAAGAAGACCTTCTCTGTCTGAAAATGGCACCACAACTATTCCCCAACCTCCCTACTCCCATATTACAGTCTCTCCCAGGTACTTGGCACCACTATTGCCCAGACCTATTATTACTAAGAAGAAGAAGAAGACCTTTTCTGTCTGCAAATGGCACCACAACTATTCCCCAACCTCCCTACTCCCATATTACAGTCCCTCCCAGGTACTTGGCACCACTATTGCCCAGACCTATTATTACTAAGAAGAAGAAGAAGACCTTTTCTGTCTGCAAATGGCACCACAACTATTCCCCAACCTCCCTACTCCCATATTACAGTCCCTCCCAGGTACTTGGCACCACTATTGCCCAGACCTATTATTACTAAGAAGAAGACCTTCTCTGTCTGAAAATGGCACCACAACTATTCCCCAACATCCTTACTCCCATATTACAGTCCCTCCCAGGTACTTGGCACCAGTATTGACTACTTACTATTACTAAGAAGAACAGGAACATCTTTCCTGTCTGCAAATCGCACCACCACTATTCCCCAACCTCCCTACTCCCATATTACACTTCCTCCCAGGTACTTGGCACCACGATTGGCTAGACCTATTATTACTAAGTAGAAGAATTAGACCTTTTCTGTCTGCAAATGGCACCACAACTATTCCCAAACCTCCATATTACACGGTCCCTCCGGGCACTTGGCACTACTACTATTACTAACAAGAAGACCTTCCCTGTCTGCAAATGGCAGCACGATGATTCCCCAACCCCCCCTCACCCCATATTATACGTTCCTTCCAAGCAATAGGCACCGCAATTGGCTAAACCTATTATTATTCCCAATATAATAAAAGTGGTGAAATCCATATTCCCCCTTTCACAGGACACCACATGCACAATGGGTATATCACCCTGTATTGCAAGTGGAGCCATCGTAATATAGAAGCTTGCACCCTTAAGGCTTAGTACCCTTAATAATAGAGAGTGAGAGATAGTACCCTTAATCGGAATATCCTTATCCTACCAGAGAGCCTCCTCCTTTGAGTCATCATCTTTGTGTTCAAAAGCCAACGTTAGTGCCAGTAGTGTGTGTTATTTCGATGTTCTTAATAAGGAAAAAGAAGTGTACTGATATTGAATTAATATATCGATGTACAAAGAGAGAGAAAGAGTCTTCATTGTGTATGCATAGCAATAACTGCTAGTGAAAGAATTATCTCTGGTTTTTGTCAAACCTCTTCCCGATACGTTTTACACAAACCGTGTATTGTTAATGATAAACTAAACCATTAAATAATGCCAACAACTATTGATTTTTTAGGCCAAAATTAAAAATTATTAAGGAAACGCAACAGGGCATTTAAAATTTTATGCATATTTTTTTACATGGTAAACTAAACAGGTTCTTCAGCTTTTAATTAACCTTTAAGAGTGCAATTATGTCATTACTTTGATCTGTGGCGAATAGAATATTGTGTCAATGTCTACAAGAAGATAATGGCAAATTAACTGCTTAATTTCTCAAGATATTACACCAAATACCAAGCAACTTCAAACATGTTTCCCTCTACTTTGAGCTAAACAACACAGGAACGAGAATATTTGCTCCGTTGCAAGGATTAATCCAACATTACTCTCCCCAACCAATGACAGACAGTAATTTTAACCCGTTCAAAATGGATACCATGGATTCCTCTGACAGTTAGCGAGCAAAATCTTATTTTTCCAAAACATTTCCCAATACTATTCATTGAAAACCACGCATAAATTTCCCGAGTTACACTATTTTTATGAACACTCCAGAAACCTGATGGTCATATAGTTGATTTTAACAACTTTATTAAGCTGAAATAAATAATGAAGGATCATCCAAGCCCTTTCCTGCGGGAGATATAAATGTTAAACATACCAATACCCAGATAATACCTCACATTAATATTATTATTAGGTAATCTACCGGTTAAGTTAGGTTTTATAGTATATTCCCCCATAAATTTTTCATGGCACATAAAATCACTATTGTAACCGTTGAAACATCTTTAATTTTACCTAAGAACCACTCCCAAATTTTTATCAAATCAATGACATTAACATAAACGTATTTCATCCAAATATTTTACCATTGAAAACCTCTGAGAAAGGTTCTCAATTGCAATATGTCGACAACAAAAGCATTTATATCCGTAATATTATATATAGTACGGGAGCTGGAGGTATGCTGTGAACCTGATATTTTACACTTGTAGGATTTGCTCACGTTTAACGAGGACACCTAACAGAGTACGAATGAGGCAATTCTTACAAGTTACCCCAGTTGTCTTTACTCCACAAGGGGAGAGGGAGGCGATGAGAAATTTGCGAATCAGACATATGATTTTGCATCTTAAACTTGCCCGAGTAGTAAATGGGGATGCCAAGGCCCCATTTTGACCATTTTAAGACGATAAATGGTGTGCCGATTCCAGAAACCGAGCCCACAAAGTTGAAAAAAATAATTTGGGAATCGGACATATTTTTTTGAGTCTTAAAGTTGGCCAAGTAGTCAATGCGGATGCCATGATGCCATTTTCAAATGATAATGGTGTGCCGATTCCGGAAACCGAAGCCCACAAATTTGCAAAAGGAAAAATTCGCCAATCGGTTATATTTTCATGTCCGATTTGAAAATTCCGATATCTAAAAACATGTCCGATTCGCAATTTTTTTTATTTGCAACTTTGTGGGCCCACTTTCCGGAATTGGCACACCATTTATCGTCTTAAAATGGTCAAAACGGGGTCTTTGGCATCCCAAATTGACTACTCGGCCAAGTTTAAGACGCAAAAACATTAGTGCGATTCGCAAATTAATTTTTTGACAACTTTGCGGGCCCAGTAACCATAATGGACACACCACTACTGTCTTAAAATGGTCAAATTGGCACATTGGCATCCCCAATTGACTACTTCACTAAGTTTAAGATGCAAAAAAACATATGTCAGATTCGCAAATTTTTATTTGCAACTTTGTGGGCCCAGTTTCCGTAATCGGCACACTGTTATCGTCTTAAAATGGTCAAAATGGCATCTTGGCATCCCCATTGACTACTTCACTATGTTTAAGATGCAAAAAAACATATGCCAGATTCGAAAATTTTTATTTGCAACTTTGTGGGCCCGGTTTCCGGAATTGGCACATCATTATCGTCTTAAAATGGTCAAAACGGGGTCTTTGGCATCCCAAATTGACTACTCGGCCAAGTTTAAGACCCAAAGAAATTCGATTCGCAAATTTATCATTCCTCCCTACCCCCAAGAGGGGAAAGACAAAGAAATAGCCCTATTGATGATATCATATTTCCCATTGGTTATTTTGCAAGGCACTCGTTAAATGTGTACAGTTTTCGTGGGAGTAAATATGGTGGTCATTGCATACCACCAGCTCCCGTACAATTGACTTACAATGAGCACATTGATTATGTACATGCTAGATAAAGTTGAAAATACTTACTTTGGGAGACATGTCGACTTAACGTTCATTTAGCAACATTAGCCAACATTTTCTCCGAAACAGACGTGAAAGAAACAAATAGCTTGCTCATGCCGGGGGGGGGGGGGGGGATTGATTGAAACAGTCAACTATGCCGCAGAACAAAGGAATACAAGAATCAAGAGAGAAGTTATTCAGCTTAAACAGAGTTAAGATCCAATCATGCTTAGAGAATGGGCATTAATGACTGTTTAATCATAGGATAACGACACAAGAAATTGTTGTTAAGTGGAAAAAAGGGCATCTTTACAATATTCCCAAAGGGAGGACTTGGAGCTGAAAACCATTACTACTTCACTCACTGGTTATGCAAACACTTCTCAGACTAATGCAACAATTTCAGAGAGAGTAAAAATCATTCGCCTTGACCGGGATTCGAACCCGGATCCCTCGATATCCGGCAGGGAGTGCTTAAACCACTTAAGCCACCGAGACATCCTCTTACACTCTGAAATTTTGGGGGCTTTAAAGGAACAAGATATTATGACGAAATACCGTACATGTACAATGTCACAGGCATTCGTAGTCGTGCGCGACGCGCAACAATCCACGATGTTAATAAAGCCAATTTCAAACACTTAGGCTGTCCATACCTTAGACAAATTTCAAGAAACTGTAACAGTAACTTTCACGGAGTCACCCGCTATTATTATTAGGTAATCTACCGATTAAGGTAGGTTTTTGGATGGACACAACTATCAAATAAACATTTTGTGACTCCCCACCTAGCAAGCTAATCTATATCAGGTCCCTCTTCATCTCTCACCCGCTATGTGTGCATTATAATGCAACCATTTCAGAGAGTAAAAATCATTCGCCTTGACCGGGATTCGAACCCGGATCCCTCGATATCCGGCCGTGTGCTTTAACCAATTAAGCTACCGAGACGTCCTCTTACACTCTGAAATTTTGGGGGCTTTAGTTACAGTTTCTTGAAAATTGTCTAAGGTATGAACAGCCTAAGTGTTTCAAATTGGCTTTAACCTCGTGAACTGTGGTGCGTTGTGCACGACTACGAATGCCTGTGACATTGTATGTACGGTATTTCGTCATAACATCTTGTTCCTTTAAAGCCCCCAAAATTTCAGAGTGTAAGAGGACGTCTCGGTAGCTTAATTGGTTAAAGCACTCGGCCGGATATCGGAGGGATCCGGGTTCGAATCCCGGTCAAGGCGAATGATTTTTACTCTCTGAAATGGTTGCATTATAATTCACACATAGCGGGTGACTCCGTTAAAGTTACTGTTACAGTTTCTTGAAATTCACTTCTCAGACAATAAGAGTCAGATCGGACGAGGCTTTTGCATTTCAAGTAACACTATACTTTCAATAGAATGCCGTCAAAGTAACAGCTATGCCCATCAAATGGTTTGCTTAATTCTATTTATGGTGATTCTGACTCGACAGATGTTTACGGTGATAATGCTCTGAAGAAAAAATCCGTTTACAAGTATGTCAATTGTACGTTAGATAAATACGTGAACTGGTGGCCATTAAAACGGACTACATTTCAAGAAACTGTGGGAGATGCCCCAACAGTATCTTTCAACTGAATCATCCGCTATGTGTAGAATTTCATTTCAACTATTCCAGTGTGTATAAATCATTTGCCTTGACCGGGATTCAAACCCGAATCTCTCGATATCCGGCCAGGAGTGCTTTTAGCCAGCTAAGCTATCGAGATGTCCTCTTAAACTCTGAATTTTTGTGGGCTTTTAAAGGAACAAGATGTTGTGAAGATATACCACATAGTTTCATGAACTATAAAGGTATAAAGGTATAAAGAGCCCAAGTGTTTCAAATTGGTTTTAACCTCGTGGACTGTGGCACGTCGCGCACAATTACGAATGCCTGTGGCATTGTATATGTACGGTATTTGGTATTAGGGACCCTAAACCTTCCGCCCCCCTCCCCTCCCCAGGCACTCTTCCCTCAAAACCTCTCAGTCTGACCTGAAGAAGGCCTCGGAGTAGGCCGAAAGCTCAAATCATCTACAGTGTGAGTGTCCTTTTACGTGTTATCTGTTTTATTCTGTGTTCTATTGTGCCGTCCAAAAGTTATATATATATATATATATATATATATATATATATATATATATATATACATATAAGGAAACCAGATTTACATTGAGATCTGCGATCTTATAAAGCGCCAAAGTGCTCCGATAGATGTTGCCCGAGAGATGGCGTTATGGAGCAGTTTCACCCACCAAAGGAGAAATAGACGGGACACAAGAAGGGGACAGGATAGTAGAAAAGCATTCATACGATCTTATAAAGGATAGGAACGGTGCGTTTCATGGCACGCATAGCCAGAAGAAGAGATGAGCCACATTGGCCAAACACATATTCAAACTTGAAAATCCCGCCATACGGCGAACAAATATTACTTTCGCACATAGAAATAGACATATAAGGAAAGGGGATAGGAAAACACATAAAAGGCGAACACAGGAAGAGCAGAGCCCGGAGCATCCGCCCGGAAAGTGGAAGGTCCGTGGTTCAAATCCCAGATAAGGAAATATTTTTACATTTGTGATCTGCTCAAAACCGCCTTCCCCACCTTTCCTGTGTTGCTCTTTTATGTGCTTTCCTATCCCCTTTCCTTATATGTCTATTTCTATGTGCGAAAATAATATTTGTTTGCCGCATGGCAGGATTTTCGTGTTTGAACGTGTATTTGGCCAATGTGGCTCGTGTCTTCTTCTGGCTATGCGTGCCATGAAACCCACCGTTCCTATCCTTAATGATGTTGTATGAATGCTTTTCTACTATCCTTTCCCCTTCTTGTGTGCTGTCTATTTCTCCTTTGGTGGGTGAAACAGCTCCATAACGCCATTTCTCGGGGAACATCTATCGGAGCACTTTGGCACTTTATATATACATATATCGATGATGTGGAAGTACTCACGAGAGCAATATAACTTTTGGATGGCACAACAGAACACAGAATAAAACAGATAACACGTAAAAGGACACTCATACTGTAGATGATTTGAGCTCTCGACCTACTCCGAGGCCTTCTTCAGGTCTCGGAGTAGGCCGAATGTATGTGGATATATATATATGCGGGTCGCGGTGGTCTAGTGGGTGGAGCGTTGGACTACTGACCGGAGGGTCCCAGGTTCGATTCCTGGGCAAGGCACTTTGGGCACCTGCAGCTCCACCCAAGCTAGTTGATTTTTCGGGTACTAGGTCTTCCTGGGAAACCATAACTGGCACAGGGAAAGGAACTGGCCCCCCTACCCTGATGTGTGAATATTCACACGCCGTATAGGGCTTGGTACACGGGTGAGCTCCATCCACCATCCCTACCTACCATCACCTACTAAACCGACCTTCGGATTGATTACTGTGTTTATATTTATGGTTTATATATATATCAATTTATTTGATACTTGTGTCCATCCAAAAACCTACCTTAACCGGTAGATTACCAAATTAAATATATATATCTAACTGGGTGGTGTACATTAGATGTGTGGAGGACACAATAATAATTAAGCAAGAAATGAGAGACGATAGAATATTATAAAGAGCCTAGAACTGCCTTAAATGAGGACTTCTTAAAGGGCGCTTTACAAAACAGTGGAATGGATATGAAGAAGAAGAAGAAGCTGGAATAAGAAGGGATAGCGTACGAATGAATGGAGAGGACTTTGGAGAAGGAGACATGAAATCTAAGATGTAGACTCTACATTTTGTAAAACAAAGTTTTCATGGCCTCAGTTCGCGTATTTATCAGACAGACCTTGTACATCTGAGAAACCCTGACACCGCAAGGATCAATATCCTGACCCAGAGTCCCCGAGAACGGTCAATATGTCGTCCTCTTACGCAACAACCCCCCCAAGGAAAACGTTGGGCAAAGTTAAGGACAAAACAATGATCAGGCACAGGCAGACAAGGCAAACAAGCATCACAAACAAACACGCAAGAGAACTTAAACATCTAAGAGAGAGCCTTTTATGTGTTTTCCTATCCCCTTTCCTTATATGTCTATTTCTATGTGCGAAAATAATATTTGTTTGCCGCATGGCAGGATTTTCGTGTTTGAACGTGTATTTGGCCAATGTGGCTAGTCTCTTCTTCTGGCTATGCGTGCCATGAAACCCACCGTTCCTATCCTTAATGATGTTGTATGAATGCTTTTCTGCTATCCTTTCCCCTTCTTGTGTGCCGTCTATTTCTCCTTTGGTGGGTGAAACAGCTTCCTAACGCCATCTCTCGGGGAACATCTATCGGATCACTTTGGCGCTTTATATATACATATATATTTGACTTTGAAGAAGGAGACACAAAATCTAAGATGTAGACTCTACATTTTGTAAAACAAAGTTTTCATGGCCTCAGTTCGCGTATTTATCAGACAGACCTTGTACATCAGAGAAACCCTGACACCGCAAGGATCAATATCCTGATCTAGAGTCCCCGAGAACGGTCAATATGTCGTCCTCTTACGCAACAACCCCCCCAAGGAAAACGTTAACGTTGGGCAAAGTTAAGGACAAAACAATGATCAGGCACAGGCAGACAAGGCAAACAAGCATCACAAACAAACACGCAAGAGAACTTAAACATCTAAGAGAGCAAGCAATTTGTTCACTTTTTCTAATATCATTTAATTTCTTACTCAAGGCATTAATTAAATACAAAGCATTACTCTGCTCGTCCATGTCCTCGTCCGACGACTCGTCTGAGTTGACAGTCACGGCATTCATTACGGCCTTGTTTCGTTGCGCAGCCGACATCGGCGTATTGGCGGGCGCCAATAGGATCGATGGCCTTGCATTTTCCTTGTTCCCTTCGCTGTTATGCGTACAAGGAAGGCTTAGGCCGAAGCGCACAACGGGACGTCCACTGAAATGCGCAACGAAAGACACGATTACAGAACATGATTGAAACATTCCGGACAAAAATACGCAATGGGAAAAGTTGCGCAAACATATCAAACACAATTCGTCGAGTATTAACACATAAACTAATGGAAACGCAAGCATAACCTTGTTTATTTCTGAAGTAAAAACAATTTTTAAAGTTTAACCAATTGTTCTGATTGCGTTTATAACTTTATAGACGTATTTCTGGTTAGGTTTTATGTATTCATGCATAGTATAAATGTTCTTCACCAGGGAATATTTAATAAAAATAATATACAATGTTTGTTTCTCGTGAAATTGACATTTTAAAATTCAAGGTACACCATCAAACCGTGGTATAGGACCATCAAATCAATACTGATATAATGGTTTTCAAATTAATACATATTATAACAGCTCCATTCCTAATGGAACATTATTAAAATCATTACATCTTTGTTTTTCGTTAAATTGACATTTAAAAATTCAAGGTACACCATCAAACCGTGGTATAAGACCATCAATTCGATACTGTTTTTAATGGTTTTCACATTTATATGTATTATGAGACCTCTTTACCAATTGAAAATTGTAAATAACAATAAACAAGCATTGGTTTTCGTGAAACTGACATTATAAAATTCAAGGTTCACCCTCAAACCACGGTATAAGACTGTTATTTCGATACTGGTTGAATGGCTTTTATATTAATACAAATTAAAAATGTTTTTTACCAAGGGAAAACGATAAACAATGATATACAACCTTTGTTTTCTGTTAAATTGCATTAAAAAATTCAAGGTACACCATCCAACCGTGGTACAAGACCAATAATTCGATACTGGTTGAATGGTTTTCAGATTTATATATATATATATATATATATATATATATATATATATATATATATATATATATATATATATATATATATATATATATATATATATATATATATATATATATATATATATATATATATATATATATATATATATATATACAGCTCTTTTCCTTTTTAAAATTTTAATATTAATTATAATATATTAAATAATAAGGGAAAATAATTAAAAATTAATTGAATTGAGGGAAATTCACTAATTATTAGGGAGATTAATTTAATATAATATCAATTAAATTTATAATTAATTATAATACAATTAAATAATAAGGGAAAATTATTAAAAATCATATAAAATCTTAGTTTTTGGTGAAATTGACATTTTAAAATTCCAGGTTTACCCCCAAACCATGGTATAAGACCATCAAATCGATACTATTTGAATGGTTTTAACATTCACATATATTATGAGACCTCTTCACCAAGGGAAAATTATAAATAACAATAAACAAGAGTTGGTTTTCGTGAAATTGACATTTAATAATTCAAGGTACACCATCCAACCACGGTATAAGACCGTGAAATTGACTCTGGTTGAATGGTTTTTCACATTCATGCATAGAATAACGGCTCTTCTCAAAATGGAAAATTATTAAAAATTATATAAAATCTTTGTTTTTCGTGTAATTGACATTTTAAAATTCAAGGTATACTATCCAACCGTGGTATAAGCCACCAATTAGATACCGGTTAAATGGTTTTCACATTCATTTATATTATTTATGTTCTTTACCAAAGGAAATTTTTAAAAATTAAATATACTTGGTTTTAGTGAAATTGACATTTTAAAATTCAAGGTACACCATCCAACCACGGTATAAGACCATGAAATTGATACTGGTTGAATGGTTTTCACAAGCATACATATTATAACGGCTCAATTACTAATGGAAAATTGGTAAAAATTATATAAAATCATTATTTTTCGTGAAATTGACATTTAAAAATTCAAGGTACACTGTCTAACCGTGGTATAAGACCATGAAATTGATACTGGTTGAATGGTTTTCACATTCATACATATTTTAATGGCTCTTCTCCAAATGGAAAATTATTAAAAATTATATAAAATCTTTTTCTCGTGAAATTAACATTTAAAAATTCAAGGTACACTGTCTAACCGTGGTACAAGACCGTATATTCCGTACTATTTCGATGGCTTTTGTATTCATACATATTATTAATGTTCTTCAACAAGGGAAAACAATAAAAAATGATATACAATGTTTGGTTTTCATGAAATTGACATTTTAAAATTCAAGGTTCACCCTCAAACCACGGTATAAGACCATCAATTTGATACTAATTGAATGGTTTTGCATTCATTCATATCAAAAGACCTCTTTTCCTCATGGAAAACTATTTAAAATGATATACAAGGCTTGGTTTTCGTTAAATTGACATTTAAAATTCAGGATACACTATCAAACCATGGTATTAAGACCACCAATTAGACTCTGGTTGAGTGGTTTTCGTATTAATGTACACTTGTATATTATTAGACCTCTTTACCAAGGAGAATTTATACGAGAGTCATCCGGAAAGTAGTACCCATTCGTGCCGCATGAAGTGCTGACGACGCGAGTAGCCGCTGGACGAGGTCAGATAGCTTCAGTGGCTTGTCTGCCTTCTCTGAGCCAAGTTGCGTGACGCTAGCATTGCCTGTGTTGTTTCTGTGATTGTTTACAATGTTTAAAAAAATTGAGAACGCCGCCAGTTGTGAAGTGAGGGCAGTGATTAAATTCCTCAATGCAAGAAACGTCCGCCCATGTGATATTCATCGCCAATTAAAGGAGGTGTATGGAGACAATGTAATGGACGAGTCGTCTGTTCGGCGGTGGTGTCGCAACTTCAACATGGGGAGGGGGAACACACACGACGATGAGCGTTCGGGGAGACCGTCTGTCATTACAGACCAACTGGTGAGCTCAGTTGACGAATTCGTGAGGAACGATCGGCGCGTCACAATTGATGACATCTGTGAGCATTTTCCCAATGTTTCTCGAACAATTGTTCATGAAATTGTTAAACACCATCTGCATTATGCAAAAATTTGTGCAAGATGGGTCCCTCGCATGCTTACAGATGAGCACAAAACCAAGCGTATGGCTGCAGCACTGACGTTTTTGGGACGTTATTCTGATGAAGGAGACTCTTTCTTGACTCGCATAATTACTGGTGACGAAACATGGGTTTGTTATGCATCACCTGAGAGTAAACGACAGTCAATGGAGTGGCATCATGCTCATTCACCAAACAAACCAAAAAAATTCAAGACAGTTCTGTCCACCAGGAAACTCATGGCAACCATTTTCTGGGATCGACGAGGTGTATTGCTTATTGATTTTATGGCCCGTGGAGACACTATTAATGCCAATGCGTATTGTGAAACATTAAAGAAATTACGGCGGGCAATACAAAATCGGCGGCGAGGTCTATTGTCTACTGGTGTCATTCTCGTTCATGACAATGCCAGGCCTCATGCAGCTGGGATAACACAAAAACTTTTGCAGCAATTCAAATGGGAAACTTTCGACCATCCACCGTATAGCTCGGACTTGGCCCCTTCAGATTTTCATCTCTTTACAAAGCTTAAAGACTTTTTGGCAGGAAAAAGATTTGACAGCGATGAAGAACTTAAAGAAGGAGTGACCCTGTATCTCAATGAGCTGGTGGCGAAGGACTATGCAGCAGGAATACAGAAACTTGTCACACGTTATGACAAATGCCTTAATTTGCTTGGAGATTATGTTGAGAAGTAGTTTAAAGTATCCTCTTTCAAATAAAATTTTTTATGTTTGTTAATATTTACTTTTGTGTCTTTATTTCACGAACGGGTACTACTTTCCGGATGACCCTCGTAAATAATGATTAACATGGTACCCCCTAGGATCTAACACGCTTCATAGCTGTGAATCAAAGTAATAAACCTTTAGGAAGTAATTTCCATACCTGATACGTATCCTGGGTCTCAGAGGAACACGCCTTCCATATTCGGAAAGCACAAAGAGAGAATTACACAAAGGTATTACACTCGGGCAGGTCATACTCAGTGAGGCACACCCTCACGTGAAGACATAATAT
The DNA here is from genome assembly GCA_037158775.1 of Hetaerina titia. Taxonomy (NCBI): domain Eukaryota; kingdom Metazoa; phylum Arthropoda; class Insecta; order Odonata; family Calopterygidae; genus Hetaerina; species Hetaerina titia. The sequence goes on along the minus strand of JAVFHJ010000013.1, from coordinate 848,260 downwards.
AGCTTTTCACAGCTTGAAACAATTTATCAAAGGTTAAATACCAAATGATTAAACAAATAAATCCCTAAAAAGATTATCAAACCAAAATAACCAGGTTTCAAAAACTAAACATTATCCCCACAATTACCCTCATCGATCATTGACTGAACGATTACTTTCAGATTAAATTTACGTGACAACTATTTCACTCACGACGAAAAGATATATATTGTATTAACGATATTATTAAATATTAATTTTCTGTAATGCTATTGCATATATTAATGATTAATCGCATGCATGAATTATATTAAATAACATTAATAATGGTAGAAGTACTATTGTTGGGGAGGCGACCGACAGCTCGGGTCATTTGCGCCATTAGGGATGGACAGGAAAGGATGAAGGATGGAGGGAAACCCGGCATCGGCATTAGCCTGCTCTTAACGAAAGGTGCCAAGGGGTCTGCAGCTTAACGTCCCATCCAACAGATGGCGTACTCACTCAAAGTCCCCTCCACAAAGCACCTCAAGTAGGGATACCACTGAAAAATATTTGTTGTCTCCAGGATTCGAACCCGGGCCCTCTTGGTGGGAAGCCCGTACGTTAACCACAGCACCATCCTGATTCCCTTAATAAAGTTATTCTATGGTTAACGTAGGTTTTATATAAATTTCCCGCCATTCCTACCACAAAACACACAACCCTACATCATCTTCTCTACAACAACTAATGTCTCTCCATATCTATACTTCCTTCCTTCTATCCAACATCCTTATCTCATCAATCTATTCCTATCCCAACTTCTTCCTTCCTTCTTTGGCCTCAACATTCTCCACTCTAAATATATCATATAAATGAATCATTCCCCTTTCCAAACATATATCAGTCTTCTACAGACATCCCACTGTCAATCAATGAATATAAAACTCTCCGATATAATATCCATCCTAATATAGGGTTCGTCCGGAAAATAAGTGTCTTGACAAATAAGTCTTTTTTGACAAAAGGGGAGTCGTCCACTACGAATTTGTACCTGAACGACAAACTCTAAATGCTGCATTTTACGTCCAAGTGCTCGATAGGCTTCGAAAACGGGTCGCCCGCGTCCGGCCAGTGATCAAAAACATCTGGCGGCTGCATCACGGCAATGCGCCGTCTCACACCGCGCTTGTCGTGTCGGATTTCTTGGCCAAGCACGGCATGGCAACGCTGCCGCACCCGCCCTACAGCCCGGACTTGGCACCACCGGACTTCTTTCTGTTCCCGAAGATAAAGAGGAGTTTGAAAGGAACGCGATACGTGACTTTGGACGCCGTCAAAGAGGCCGTGACAACGTGTCTTCGAGAGGTTCCCGATGATGCCTTTGCGGGAGCGTTCCAGGAATGGGAACGCCGCTGAAACAAGTGTATCGACTCACAAGGGTCCTATTTTGAGGAATATTAGCTTAAGATATGTAAAAGTGTAATACATTTTTTTTCCTGAGCTCAGTACACTTGTTTTCCGGACGAACCCTGCATACTTCCTTCCTTCTATCCAAAACCCTTATCTCATCAATCTATTCCTATCCTAACTTCTTCCTTCTTTGGCCTCAACATTCTCCACTCTAAATATATCATATAAATGAATCATTCCCCTTTCCAAACATATATCAGTCTTCCACAAACCCCCCACTGCCAATCAATGAATATAAAACTCTGAATATATATCCATCCTAATACTTTCTCTCCTGTCTCCTTATTACATTGTCCCAACAATCCCCTCTCCTCTCCTCTCACAACAATGCCACAACAGCACTTCCTCGCTTATCTTCCCTTCTTCTGTCCACTATTCACCTCCTCCTCAATTCTTCTTTCCACACACACACATTATAAAATTATTATTATGTAATCTACCGGTTAAGGTAGGTTTTTGGATGGACACAACTATCAAATAAACATTTTGCAACTCCAAACAAAACCCAATTTAGCAACCTAATCTACATCAGGTCCCTCTTCATCTCTGTGCACTTCTTTCCTCCCTTCATCCCGTCCAACATCCCTATCCTGTTCCTGCCCTTTCCTCGCTTGCCCAACATTCTCCCCTCTATTACAGTCTTCTTCAACATCCCACTATTGCCGCTCAATACGCCTTTCATCCATTTTTCAACTGCCTCCATAGGATTTCTCTCAACAAACCCCTCCCCTCACCCACCATCTCCAGTACTTCCTCATTTGTTTTCCTTCTTTCGGTCCATTTCACCTTCTCCATTCTTCTCCACACCCTCATATCTACAAAAGCCTCTAATCTACATCTATCCTCCTGCTTCAGTGACCACATTTCCATGCCGAGCATAGCTACACTCCATATCAAAGTTTTTATGAGTCTTTTCGTAACCTCCCTACTCAACGTCCCCGTCATCAACTCCCTTCCTCCTTGACATTTTATGTTATCAATTAAAGCTCCAACCTAAACTTCCTTTCATTCCAACTTCTTCAAACACCATGTATTCAAGCCATCCATTTCTTGATATGTAAGTGTTAACAAGCCTATTCTCCAACATAACATCTGCTTACTTGAACGTCCCTCACATCTTAATTCCCTCTTCCTCCTTGTGTGAAAGCCTCTTTGCCCAACAACGCAATTCTTCTTCTCTTTATGTACCTAATACTTACTTTGAAGCCATCTTTTGTCAAAATAACACTTCTTAAAATATGTATAAACTGTTCCAACCTGCTCTATTTTATACATTTGCCCTCTTCCTATTTTAACCGGTTTAATGCCTTTTCAGGCTTTCTCTCTTTCTTGGAATACTGAGCATACAACATTTGCCTTAAATTACATATTAAATATATATCTACCACTTTTAACTAACCAATTGAACTCAATGCAATGATTGCAATACCCTCTAATGGCCAAACTAAAGACAAACTACAGCTTGGTCATTATATTCAGAAACCCAACTGCATGTTTAATGTTATTACAAATGAACTCCCCACCTGACTTCCATTCCTATCTATCCTTCCCTTAATACCTCTCTTTTTAGACCACTTCCAGGAGATCGCAATAGTGCCTTGACTAAAGTACTGGCTTACTACCTTGGAGGGCCCAGGGTCGAAACCTAAAGAAGACAGATGTTTTTCAGTGCTATCCCAATCCCTAATTGAGTGATACTATGCGTTGGAGATCACTTTGAGTAAGTTGTCCGTCGAACGGACGTTGACTGTTATATCAACATTACATCTGTTGTATGTTGAATGGGACATTTAATCGGCATGTTAGTAGTTGTAGCATCGCCCAAGAGCTAAAGATCGACCACAAAACAGCTTTAAACCATTTGCACAAAGCTGGATTCGAAAATAAGCTCGATGTTTGGGTGCCACACCAATTAACACCAAGAAACATGATAGATCGAATTTCCATCTGCAAAGCCTTGGCCAAACGGAATGAACTCGACCCATTTCTTAAAATGGATGGTGACTGTGGATGAGAAACGGGTCACATACGACAATATTATGCGAAAACGATCGTGGTCAAAGCGTGGTGAAGCAGCTCAAACGGTGGCCAAACCAGGACTTAACGGCCAGGAAGGTTCTACTACGTATTTGGTGGGACTTCAAAGGAATCATTTGTTATGAGTTGCTTCCGTATGGCCAAACACTAAATTCAGATCTCTACTGTCAACAAATGGCCCGTTTGAAGCTAGCGATTGGCCAGAAACGGCCAGCGTTGGCCAACAGAAGAGTTGTTGTGTTTCATCAGGCCAACGCAAGGCCACGCACGTCTATAGTGACTCGCCAGAAACTCCGTGAGCTTGGTTGGGAGGTTATAATGCATCCACCATATAGTCCAGACCTGGCACCAAGCGATTATCAACTTTTTTTTGCATTGCAAAACTTCCTGAGTGCTAAGAAATTTCGATCAAGGGAAGATTGTGAAAATAGATTACTGTAGTTTTTCGCCAATAAGGACCAAAACTTCTATGAGAGAGGCATTATGAAGCTATCTTTAAAATGGCAACAAATTATACAACAAAACTGTGCATATCTGACCCAAATGGGACAATCCGAAACATCTTAAATAAAGTTTTGAATTTCACGCAAAAATAACGGATTTCTTTTTCGATCAACCTAATATAAGTACACATAAGTACAGGGTGCACACGCAAGTACAGCCCCTCCGTTCCACGCACCTGCTGTTGTTGTTCCCGCCTCCATCCTGCCCCATGCTGCTGCCCCCCCCTCCCATCTGCTGCCGTTGCTGCGCGATGCACGACTGAGCGTTACAGGGCGGTGGGAGCGGCTGCTGCATCATGGGCGCCGGCCCCATGCCGCCCAGGGCCGACGACTGCGGCGGTGGGGGCGGAGGGGGCGGTGGGGGCGGAGGAGGAGGCGGAGGGGGCGGAGAGTAACCGCGGCCCAGCAGACCGCGCCTCTTCTTGAGTGCACTCTTGAGGGGCACGGCATACGGCTTCGGCTCCTTGGCCAGGATCTCCTCGACGCGGGACGTGTCTATCGCCGGGTCCGGACGGGAAACCTGCCGACGCGCAACAGCCAACAAGGAACAAGGAGAATCAAGGAATGGGAACATTAGCGGAGACAATAAAACATGTACAAGAACAAGTATCGCAATTAGGGAGGAAGTTTAAGAATTAACGGTTGACTTATGACTAAATTTGATAGTTTAAACTAAAGCAGGGTGTCAATTGCGTAACCGAGGATTTTACGGAGCATTGTGGGAGACATATCACAGAGTTCTCCAAGACAATTCATTCACTTTACCACCAGATATCAGTTTCATGAATAACTGCCAACTTCTGTGTACTAAATAAGTTATATTATAGCATTTTCCATTCCTTTATTGCTTAAGTAATGTTTACATATTTATATAAAAAAACCGTAAACACAGTAATCAACCCGAAGGTCGGTTTAGTAGGTGATGGTAGAGCTTACCCATGTACCAAGCCCGACGGCATTGTGTGAATATTCACACATCAGGGTAGGGGGGCCAGTTCCTTTCCCTGTGCCGGTTATGGTTTCCCAGGAAGATCTGGTACCCGAAAAATCAACTAGCTTGGGTGGAGCTGCAGGTGCCCAGAGTACCTTGCCTGGGACCCTCTGCTCAGTAGTCCAATGCTCTACCCACTAGACCACTGCGACCCATATATATATATTTATACATATATATACACATATAAGCGGGTCGCGGTGGTCCAGTGGGTAGAGCGTTGCACTGCTGACCGGAGGGTCCTGGGTTCGATTCCCGGGCAAGGCACTTTGGGCACCTGCAGCTCCACCCAAGCTAGTTGATTTTTCGGGTACCAGATCTTCCTGGGAAACCATAACTGGCACAGGGAAAGGAACTGGCCCCCCTACCCTGATGTGTGATTATTCACACGCCGTCGGGCTTGGTACATGGGTGAGCTCTACCATCACCTACTAAACCGACCTTATTAGGGTTGATTACTGTGTTTATGGTTTATACACATATAAGTTATATTGTAGCATTTTCCATTCCTTAATTGCTAAAGTAATTCATATTATATGCTAAAGTAATTTATACTATACATATATATAATAATTATATATATATATATATATGTACATAATATATATATATATATATGTACATAATATATATATATATATATATATATATATATATATATATATATATATATATATGTACATTATATATATATATATATATATATATATATATATATATATATATATATATATATATATATATATATATATATATATATATATAATGTACATATATATATATATATTATTTTCACACATAGAAATAGATATATAAGGAAAGGGGATAGGAAAACACATAAAAGACCAACACAGGGGAAGGCAGTTTTGAGCAGATCACATATGTAAAAATATTTATATATATATATATATATATATATATATATATATATATATATATATATATATATATGTATTAATAATATAAATTACTTAAGCAATTAAGGAATTGAAAATGCTAAAATGTAACTTGTATATTATATATATATATATATATATAAATTACTTAAGCAATTACACAAACGAAATCCCGCCAAACGGAGAACAAATATTAATTCACATAGAAGAAGACGGAATTTGATTCTGTCAAAAATTATCAACAATAAACATGTGGGTGTTCCTTTTATGTGTTTTTATATTGTTTGTTGCTGTCAAAGTTTTATATATATATATATATATGTTGAACATATATTCATATAAACATACATATACATACAAATATATTTGTTGAACATACATTTCTTTACTAATATATACATATATATGTATGTGTTGTTTGTCCTTGTGCCCTCACCTTGAGCCTGACCCAGCCACCCCTGCCGTCGTCCACCTCGCTCCCTTCGTCCTCGCCGTCGTCCTCCTCGTCCACATCCAGCTCCCCCTCCTCTTCCTCCTCCTCCCCCTCCTCCTCTCCGCCCTCCCCCTCGCTCCCCTCCTCCCCCTCTCCCTCCCCCCTCACCCTCGCATCCACACCCCCGCTCCCATCGTCCCCTCCACCGTCGCCCCTCCCCTCCTTGCTCTCTCCATCGCCCTCTGCAAAGCATACAACAACACACATGTCACAGCCGACACGAAACACAGACAACATTCACAAATGCCAAAAGACTTTATAGATAGACAGAGGACTTTATTTGGGCAGAATTATGAGACCTAAAGGTCCCTTCTTCCAACTAACCCATTGTCGTATACATATTATACAAGATATAAAATTTATAAATTACATGCATGTAAACACATAAATACATAATAGACAGACACAAATTTTAACATTGAAAAGAAAATATATACAAGGTTTGTTCAAAAATTAATGGGAAAGTTTTCATTTCACTTGGGCTTGGAGAGTCTGATTTAAAAAATTTTTTTTATAATGTTGGTATACATGCCCCTGAAGTATGGTAAAACTTTTAGCTGTTTTCATTGTGGACTTTGTCTGTGACAGCCTCACTAAGGTTAGAGACGTGTTTCATGAACTCGGCGATTTTCGTTTCTTAAAAGAAAAGGATATCAAAGAAATTGTATCATCAAATTTTGCGTAAAAAATGAAATTAAGCGTAAAACAATGTTTGTGTGAAATGTTAACAAAGGCCTAAAATGGTGAGTCCGCTATGAGTAAATCAAGATTTAACCAGTGGTATAAGTGTTTCCAAGAAGGCCGTGAAGACCTTGAAGATGAAGACGAACGCCCTGGACGCCCCAGCACATCAACAATCGATGAAAACGTGGAAAAAGTTAAATAAATGCTTATGAATGATCACCGAATCACAATTAGAGAGGTTGCTGATGATGTTGGCATATTGATTGGATCATGTCATGGCATTTATTCCAATGTTTTGGGTATGAAACATGGTGTGGCAGCAAAATTCGTTCCAAAATGGCTTATGCACCAATGCACTAATGCACCAGCTCACACTTGATTGCTTGTTCGTGAATTTTTGGCCAAAAACAATACTGTAACGATGCCCCCCAGCCTCCATATTCGCCAGATATGGAATATCCGTGTGACTTTCTCCTCTATTTCCATAAAATTAAGAGAACCTTAAGAAGGGAGGGCCGTCGTTTTACAGCCGTAGATGACATTAAAAGCACATTCGCTGAAAGAACTAAAGGCTATCTCAAAGATCGAGAGTTTGAGAAGTGTTTTCCGGGGCGATTGGAAGAAGCGCTGGCACACAAGTGCATAATCTCCAATGGGGACTACTTTGAAGGTGGACAACATCAATTGTATCAGAATAAATAGGAATATTATTGTCCGAAACATTAAAATTCCCGTTAGTTTTTGAACACACCTCGTACTCTGAGATTTGCGGGGTCTTTACGCAACCTACTGTCCTTCCCTCTTGTGTATTATCCATTTTTCCTTTGGTGGGTGAAACAGTTTCCTGACACCATCTCTTGGCCAAAGAATCAGGGCAATTGGTCAATTAAAAGACCTCGCAGATCTCAGTGAAAATTATGTTTCCTCAATAGCCCTAGTGGTTACAGCATCAGCCATTGGCCGATGTCCATATATATCTGTATACATATGAATTCAAGCACAAAAACCCACTATATGTCCAATAATTATTCATTAACATGGTAATATGCATAAGGAAAAGGGATAGGAACACACATTACCATAGAGAAAAATCATAAACACAGTAATGAACCCTAAGGTGATAACAGAGTTCACCCAGTACTAAGCCCTATTTATGGTGTGTGAAATTGACACATAGGCAGGGTATTAAGGGGTCCAGTTCCTTTCCCTGTGCCGGTTATGGTTTCTTAGGAAGACAGCTGGAGCTACACGAAAAATCACATAGGTCGGGTGGCTCTGCAGGTGCCCAGAGTGCCTTGCCCGGGAATCGAACCCAGGCCCTCTACTAACAGTGCATTTAACACAAAACCAGCTGACTAAGAAGAGAGTCTAATCAAAGATGCCATTGACCTGGAAAAAAGGCACCTTCCCAGTCAAAGCACCTACCGTTTATGCACAATTATTTCATTTCCTGACTTCACACGAGATGTAACCACACTTAGCACTCATCCATTGGCACGGCAGTATCCAATTAACTTGCTAAACAAACGACACGAATCAAAAAACCGTTAATTAATTAAAATTGGCAATTTTCCACAATATCACGCCATGAAACGTCTATTTTTATTCGAAAAAACCATATTATTTAAAAAAGGAAGTCACTCAATTAGCTCCACATATTCAATTTAACTTTAGAACAAGAACAGAAGTAACTTTACCTCATTTATCCATGCTGAAAAGAAAGACTTGTACTTTACCACAGGATTTTTATTACATGGCACAATTAAAAGTTTTATTATACAAGTCCTTCTTGGTACAATTGTACCACATAATAAAAATCTGTGGAAAAGTACAAGTCTTTCTTTTCAGCATTGATATTAATAGCAATATAATGTTTACCTTCTTTGTTTATTTGTACACTATCTTGTTTTACGTCACAAATAACGTTTGTCCATCAAAATCCCAAGTTTTAACAGTTTTAACTTAGGTCCATTTCAACTGCTTTCGCACCCAAATACTTCACGTGGACTAGCTATGTGTTTTATGAAGTTATTACAGATGTTGTAGTGATATTTCTTACTGGGAGTCAGAAGGCAGTTGAGAGGTGTATATTAGATCATGAGGCAGTGAGAAGAGAGGTTTATTTAAGGGAGATTATGAGTCTAGAGCAAAGGGATGTAAACAGGAAGTGAGTGAGTCAGTCTCACATATCTAGGCCTTCTTGTGGCGAACAAGAGAAAAAATATATCTGGAAGAGTCACACTCTTTCACCAACACAAACTCAAGATGGAATACAAACACAAGTAAGTTAAACTATTGTTTGCGACATGTTTACAAATCTATAAAACCATTTTAATAACACACGACTCACATGTTTAAAGAACCTCATGTCATTTTACACTGTTTCAATTGCTATTTCGCTATCTTGAACCTTGCAAACTGATTTTGCAAAACAGATTTGCATTAATGCAGACATGCAAACTTTCAAAAATGAAAAATCGGGAGGACATGCCAACTTTCAAAAATGAAAAATCGGGAGATTTTTAGAAGTGTATCACGAAGTAATCACTTTTAATTACCACAATATTTGCATGGCACCTTAATCCCTTTATGACACTTTGCCAATTTTTAATGAATGTCACACTTTATTAACATGTTAAGCTAAGTACACAATTTGAACAGTTCATCAAGAACGTAGGAAGGAAAAATCGGGAGTCTCCCGCTTAAATCGGGAGAGTTGGCATGTCTGATTAATGGTACAGCAATATCCTCGACATGTATAAATTAGGAATGGTTTAACAATAGCTACCATTTCAAACGAACAGTTTCAATGTTGGGAAAGCCTAAATTCAAACATTTGCCATACTTTCGTAAACTTTCCAGTTATTGTAAGCATAACAAGGATTTAAACAACACTGACAAAAGAAAGTTTGCACTGTTCCACGAGATTTTTCCTCATGACACAATTATATTTGCACTATTTTCGCACGGATACTGTGTCCATATCTAACACATAATTAATGCAATATTGGTTTCACACCAACAAAATGTCAATTCACTTGAAAATCGGCCTCTTTTTCCTGATATACGTGAAAAATACTGTATGGCTGTAGGTTTTTTTTTTTATAAAATTGAAGGATTACACTGGGAAATTCATACTTAGTCTAATATAATTAACATTTTTGCCAATTCCTTTTGCATAAACTTTAAATAGTCAAGAGATACAATAAATAAATTCAATGCATTGTTATCATATCCATAAAATTTATGGTGAAAGGTATAATTTTAAAATTTGTTATAAAAAAATTCGAAATTAGACTTTCGAATTGGATAATTTGTCATAACTATTTTCTTTACACTAATAAGTTTGTCAAAATTAGTTTCTAATACTAATACTTAGCTCAAACAAACAGTTTAATGCCTTTCAACTCATTTTTTTAAATAATTACATTGTATACACTGAAATAGGCACTTAGGTCCCACACAGGTAATCTTCCCCTACATGTTTTACTTTTGACGAAATCTATAGCGGAAACTCTTTGATGAATAAACATTATTATACTACCTTGATCAAAAAGTTCCCGGAATTTATTCATAAAATTAAAAATACAAGTTTATTCATCTAAATCTATATTGTCCCCTTCAAAGTAATCCCCATCGACTGCAACACACTTATGCCAGCGCTTGATCCAATCCTCGATACACTTTTTATATTCGGTTTTCGGTATGTCCATCAGTGCTTCCTGCGGTTTTTCCATTACTTCCTCTCGGCTGTTAAAACGCGTTCCCCGTTATGGTTTTTTAACTCGATTGAACAGAAAGAAGTCACAGGGAGCCAAATCAGGAATAACCACCGTGTGGCGCTCCCATCGTTCCGATTTGAGTTCTGTTTTTTTTTTGTTAAATTGGTACATCTGTTGTTGATATTCCCTTTAAATCTTAGTGTCATAACTTGACATTTGCAAAAGTTACGTAGCCAAGAGTACATCTATCTCTGTGTGTGTTGGCGATTTTTTACAATTGCAGAAATGGATTTAAATTTGCAACAACGAACTTGTATTAAATTTTGCGTAAAAAACGGATTTAGTGGCGCATGGACGTTGGAAATGTTGGAAAAGTGTTTCGGCAATGATTCTCTAAAAAAAACGGTGGTTTACCAGTGGCACGAGCGGTTCAGAAGTGGTCATGAGTCAATCGAAGATGATGAACGCAGTGGCAGACCATCGACATCGAAAGTCGGTGAAAAAATTGATAAAGTAAAAGAAATGTTGGTCAATAACCGCAAATTAACCATCAGAGAAATAGCGGAGGACTTGAACATTGCCCATGGATCCGCCCAAGACATTGTGGTTAATGATTTGGGTTTCCCTCGTGTAGCAGCAATGTTGGTGCCAAAAGACCTCAATTTCATGCAAAAAAGAGACCGTGTTGACGTCGCAAAAGACATGATTTGCGAGGCTGAATCCGATCCCACCTTCATCAAAAGGATCATTACTGGAGACGAGACGTGGGTTTATGAGTACGACACGCAATCCAGACATCAGGCAAGTGAACGGCGTTCACCAAATGAGCCGAGACCAAAAAAACCACGTCGTTTTCAGTCAAAAAAGAAGGCAATGCTGACGGTTTTCATGGATTACAATGGTGTAGTGCATCATGAATTTTTTCCAGAAGGCCAGACAGTAAACAAAGAGTATTATTTGGGCGTTATGAGACGTTTGCGTGAAGCAATTCGCCGAAAGAGACCAGAAATCGTCGCACAGTGCGTCGAGACCGTCGCACAGTGCTATCATTATTTGTAATTTTTTGACGAAAAATGCAACAAATACCATCCAACAGCCACCGAATTCACCTGATTTGGCTCCCTGTGATTTCTTTCTGTTCAATCGAGTTAAAAAACCATTACGGGGAATGCGTTTTAGCAGCCGAGAGGAAGTAATGGAAAAATCGCAGGAAGCACGGATGGACATACCGAAAACCGAATATAAAAAATGTTTCGAGGATTGGATCAAGCGCTGGCATAAGTGTGTTGCAGTCGATGGGGATTACTTTGAAGGGGACAATATAGATTTAGATGAATAAACTTGTATTTTTAATTTTCTGAATAAATTCCGGGAACTTTTTGATCAAGGTAGTATACACACTGAAATAGTTGCAAATGGAAATGCATGTTGAGCGGATGACTTCGTTAAAAGTTACAGTTGCAGGCATCTCCATAGCAGTTTCTTGAAATATTTCTTTAAACTTTTACTTGTCGATGAGAAAATTTGACATTAATAATTATTTTACAGCAATAACTTTGTCATTGTTAGTTTCTACTAATATTAATTAGCCCATACGAACAGTTTTTGAGTACTCAAATGGAATACAACGATATCAACTCAAGTCCCATGCATGTAATCTTCCCTTAGAATCAGCTAAAACTACTCCTCCATCCAAATCTTCAAACAGGGAACTCTGGGAAGGATATAGTCTTTGTTTTTACTTTACTTTAAGTAAGTTCTATAGAATGCACAATTGAGTGTTCATTGTCACTGGTTCAGTCTTTCCTTAGCAATAACAACAAAATGGCAAGCAATTCAGAGGGAGAACACCATATCAGAGAGTGAAGATAAAACGTTTCAGTTCCATTGAAATGAATTAACATATGAGTATCAGAAATGTGTTTGGGACAGGAGGGATGAAATAGTCTCAAACGTGCTTGCCAAAAGGACAACCCTAAAGTAATACATAGACCAACTTCTGTAAATAATAAACATGCATGATAAAATGGAAGCTCATATACATGATCTGTGCAATATCCATCTTTCACCTGCCTCCATAGGATTTCTCTCAACAAATCCCCTCTCCTCACCCACCATCTCCAGTACTTCCTCATTTGTTTTCCTTCTTTCGGTCCATTTCACCTTCTCCATTCTTCTCCGCACACCCACATATCTGCAATAGCCTCCAATCTACGTCTATCCTCCTGCTTCAGCGACCACGTTTCCACGCCGTACATAGCTATGCTCCATATCAGAATTTTGACGAGTCTTCTCTTAACCTCCCTACTCAACATCCCCGTCATCAGCACCCTCCTCCTTGAGAAAGCCTCCTTCCTAGCTCAATTCTTTTCCTTACGTCCCTAACACTTTGACCGTATTGGTCCAAAACACTTCCGAGATACGTATAAACTGTTCTACCTGCTCTATTTTTTCCCCTCCTATTTTTAATGTTTAGCTTAGCCTTTTTCTTTCTGGAAAATCGCATAACCTTTGTTTTATTAATATTGATTCTCATCCCATATTTATCGCACTGAACCTCCAATTCACTCAGCAATGCTTGGAACCCCTTATTGGCTGACTGGACAACTAATGCTTGGTCATCAGCAAACCTAACCGATTTCACATGAATTCCCCTCCGACTTTCATTCCTACCTCCAGTTCTTCCCATAATGCCTCTTTAATCATTTCCTCCACATATGCGTTGAACAGCCCAGAGGTGATAATGGCCACCCCATGCCTTACACCTCTTCCTAACACTGCCCATCCGGACTCTCCGTTCCCCACTCGCACCTGATAGCAGTCTGAGACATGAACAGGTTGCGGATCAGTCTCCTGTCCCTATTCCAATCCATTCCTATTCTCTGCAATACACTCATTACTTTTTCCCAATTCACTCTATCAAATGCTTTTTCATTTATCATACGAAATAGGCAAATACGTCCTGATTGTATTCTATATTCCTCTCTCCTTACACCTCTTATTCCATCCAATATTCGCGGATCAAACAGTTCCCTGGTGACCTCATTCTAAATGTGCACATGTTAACAACAATAATAGTTACATCAACGAACTACACCACATGATTCACTTAAATTAACCGAGATTCCAGCTAAATGAGCAGGTGTATCCAGTGGGATATTTAACATTGCACGTTAAACCAGGGATCTTTATGAAAGTGACACGTTTTGGCCTATCGTGAAGGCAGGTGGTGTTAGAGTCACCATTTTCGGTGTCTAAACATCTCCACACTCACTACGCAACCTGCTGTGGTGGTGTACAGACTGTGGTTCTTGTTCTATGTTGCTCATTCTTCGAATTATTATTCAATGGGAATGCAATGCAATCACAGTTAGATAAAATTTAAACTTTATAAGAGTCAAGCAGTGATTAAATACTTAGCAAAGAAAGGAATGAAAGCAAATGAAATTCATATGCTGACTCTCAGAGCACTCTTGACTAGGAGACTGTTTTCTTTCATATTCAACTGTTCCCAGATGGACAAACCAGATTAAATTTGGTAACGGGACAGCTTAGATAATGAACCTCGTAGTGGATGACCAAAATGTGCCACGACTACAAAAAATATTGCTAATGTGCATAAATTGATCATGGAGGAATCGTTGGCTGACTGAAAGGGCGATAAATCGCTGAAGCTGTAGGGATGTACAGGCATAACGAATTTTAACAAAGGACTTGCATATGAGAGGAAATTATCAGCTGGATGGGTGCTGAAAACCTTGATCCAGAATCACAAATGCATGAGAATAGAAATTTTGGGAAGAACATTAGACCCATTTTAAGTGCAACCAACAAGATTTTCTGTGACCACAGATCAAACTTGGGTCCATTACTGTACCGTAGAGAAAAAAACAGCCATCAAAGCCGAGGAAACATGTTGATTCACTATTTATTTTATTAAGAACACAATGTATAAATCCACTGCCCTATATTATCATACAACTAGTGTCAATGCATAGACGTGACCATCAGGTACTAACCTAAGGACACCTTAGTGTTGAAACTAGTTGCACGATAAATAAGAACAGTGAAAGTATACATTGTGTCCTCAATAAAATAAATATTGAACATGAATTTCAAAGAAACTGCAGCAGATGCCGCAGCAGTAACATGTAGAACGGAGTTTCGAAACTTGTAAGGACGATTGGAGATGTGAAAGTATGAAATTTAACGTAGGTAGAATTTTTACTAAATATAATAAGCAATTTTAACGTTAGGTTAGTATTTTTTTGAAATTATAGTAAAAATTTCAAGAAACTGCTATGGAGATGTCGCAATAGTAACTTGTAATGGAGTCATCCGCTAACATACACTTCCATGCAACAATTTCAGAGAGTAAAAATCATTCGCCTTGACCGGGATTCGAACCCAGGATCCCTCCGATGTCCGGCCAGGAGTGCTTTTAGCCAGTTAAGCTATCGCAGTATCCTCTCAAACTCTGAAATTTTTGGGGCTTTTTAAAGGAACAATATATGGTGACAAAATACCGTGCATATACAACGTCACAGGCATTCGTAGTCATGCGCGATGCGCCACAGTCCACGAGGTTACCAGGGATCCGGGTTTGAATCCCGGTCAAGGCGAACGATTTTTACTCTCTGAAATTGTTGCATCGCATTGAACATGAACTTCCACAAATTTGAGCCTAAAATAGAAAGCATAATTGATTCACTTATAACACAACTAAGGTACAGGGTACAACTCAATAGTTTGAGGGTAGGTTTAAAGTGGAACATGGACTAAAACCCTCATTATATTCCTTTTATAAATTATAAACGCCTAAGCGAACTAGTTGTACGAGTTAAATAAAACAGTTTCTGGCATAACTTGGTGGAAAATCTTCATACTGACTTTTAATAATCAAACCACTTTACCTCCTCCCAGCCAGCTACTGAGTCACCTGACTAATTACCATGTGCCGTTCTCCCAGTTCATAATAATCGGGAAATAGATGCCAGGACTAGCAGACCCAAGGACTCCTTCTTCCCACGGACAATACGGGATAACAACTGTAGGGTCACACTCGGAGATAACAAAAATGCCACTTGCCACCCTCGGTGTCTAGGTAACAATTAGTTATACTCAATTGAATATGCACTTTCACTAACCTCCTGTGTGTTGTGTCAAAACCCTTCCTGCATGCCATTAAGTAATGTATTGCTGTTTACAGTATTGTTTTCTCTGCTTTTGGTACCCTAAATTTCCCCTTCCATCCCTTATCCCTCTCCGTGGGTGAGCCCTCCTCCCACCTGTAGCGTTGGGCCAGATTCCTCACCTTGGGTGGGAGAGAGTTTTGTCTGGAACGTTCTTGTGGTGGTGGTATTTCGCCTAGCTACTTACTAAAATCTAGTTTGCACGTTCCTGATAAATTTCTTGCTGCATCCTGGGGTACAATTATTTGTTGTTGTTAAGCGTATGTACTTGCATGCTTGTGGAGTGAAGGGAGGTAGATGTGTGGTTGCATGCGCGTCGAATGATGGCATGTTTCTATGAATGTGTGCACTGCTGTGGATTGGGGTTTGCATGTGTGTCTTGGGTTTGAATGAGGTATTTCTTTTTTCCTTTTTTGGGTGGTGACCTAATAACACCCCCCGCCACACGCCCTTGCGGCGGCTTGCGGGGTATTATGTAGATGTAATCATTTCCCTAATCCTCTGATCCATCCAACTAATCTGATGTCAGGTGGGCTTTTTGCAATATTGTATTGATCCCCCCTCCTCCCAGCCTGCTAATTATCTAATTGGTTTTTATCTAATCTAATTATACAATTATTGCTAATTTGTCAATATTACCAATCCTCCTTCTCCACCTCAAACCATAGACTTTTAGCCCCCCTCTTCCTAGCTCAACCAATCCTCTCTCACCTACCTCCTCTTCCCCTCCGCCCAGAGATATGTATTTATATATACGGTGTTGGACTTGTTTATTTTTACCTGATGATGTTATGCTATAACGAAACCTGGGTCGTGAAAATTAAAAAGTTTATGCGGAAAACATTAAGTGGTTTGATTATTAAAAGTTAGTTGTACAAGAATAAAGAGCAGTGGATGTAAACATTGTGTCCTCAATAAAATAAATATTGAACATGAACTTCCCCAAATTTGAGCCTAAAAAATAGAAAGGATAATTGATTCACCCACACCAAAGAAAGCTAACGCAAATACAGTCCATCGGAAAGGACATGCTTCAGTTTTCTGGAAGGTAAAAGGGATTATGCTCATGGATTATCTCCCCACAGCTCACACAAGTACTGAACAACACTGCTTTAACCTCCTGGATCTACTACAGCTAAACATAAACGAATAAATCCCAGGCTTGGCAAGGAAGAAGCCATTTTTCATCACGAAAACGCACACCCACACAAGATTGTGTTTGCCATGGTAAATATACATGAAACTTAAAGAAATTAATATTATCTTTGCTTTCTACAGAAATAAAACTTTATTTGTCGACTAGTTCCGTTTACACTGTAACATCCTCAGGACTAGTGTTACAGTGTAAACGAAACTAGTCCACAAATAAAGTTTTATTTATGTAGAAAGCAAAGATAATATTAATTTCTTAGGTTAAACAAGGTTTTCTACAAAGTTAAGGCCTCAACCATTCAGTGCAATTATACGTGAACTAAGAATAGAGTACGAATTATGAAGTTTATCAGTTATGTACGAGGGGTGTTCAAAAATTAACGGGAGTTTTCATTTTTCGGACAATAATATGTATTTATTCTCATACATTGATGTTGTCCACCTTCAAAGTATTCCCCATCCTTGGGAGATTAATGCACTTGTGTGCCAGCGCTTCTTCCAATCCCCAAAAAAAGCTTCTCAAACTCTCGATCTTTGAGATAGCCTTTAGTTCTTTCAGCGAATGTGCTTTTAATGTCATCTACGGCTGTAAAACGACGGCCCTCCCTGCTTAAGGTTCTCTTAATTAATAGGAAATAGGGAAAAAGTCACACGGAGTTCCATATCTGGCGAATATGGAGGCTGGGGCACCGTTACAGTATTGTTTTTGGCCAAAAATTCACGAACAAGCAATCAATTGTGAGCTGGTGAATTATCGTGGTGGTGCAAAAGCCATTTTGGAACGAATTTTGCTGCCACGCGTTTCATACCCAAACAATTGGAAAAAATGTCATGACGTGATCCAATCGATATGCCAACATCATCAATAGCGACCTCTCTCTAATTGTGATTTGGTGATCGTTCATTTCACCACTTCTTACTTCACTTTTAATCCACGTTTTCATCGATTGTTGATGTGCTGGGGTGTCCAGGGCGTTCGTCTTCATCTTCAAGGTCTTCACGGCCTTCTTGGAAACGCTTATACCACTCGTAGTAAACTCTTGATTTACTCATAGCAGACTCACCATTTTGGCCTTTCTCAACATTTCAATCACACTTTGTTTTACACTTTATTCAATTTTTTATGCAAAATTAGATGATACAAATTCTTCGATCCATTTCTTTTAACATATAAAACTGCTGAGCTCATAAAACACGTCTAACTTTAGTGGCTGTCACAGACAATGTCCACAATTGAAAGCAGCTGAGAGTTTTATCATACTTCAGGGGCATGCATACCAACATAATAAACTATAAGTTTGACAATCGGACTCTCCAAGCCCGGGGAATGAAATAATTCCCGTTAATTTTTGAACACACCTCGTACATATGGATTTGGGGTCACGGAATCAATCATTGAACGCAAGGCATGTGAAAAAGGGACTAAATACTTAAAATACACACCAGAGTATTGAATACGCACCAAACTAATTTTCACACAAATATCACTACCCCTTACCTGGTCACGCAATGTTATTCTGATCCAGTACCCTACCTCTGACATTTAAGTGTTCAACACTTAATCTCTCTATCGCGATCGACATGATCTAGCCTACATATACAAGGGTGGTCCCTCAAGTACACAAACCAACAGAGAAAACACAAAAATTTGGGAACACACTGTATTTGTTTTTCAACATAATCTCCTTTCACCTCTATACACTTTTCCCAGCGATGTTCAATTAGTTCAAAACCCTTTTTATAATAATAAGAACCGTCTTGCTCCTCAAAATAGCCATTAACTGACATCACTTCTTCACATTTGGGAAATCTTTGACCACCGAGACATTTTTTCAAGTTTGCAAACAGAAAATAATCCCAAGGGGGCTAAATCTGACGAAATAGAGTGCCTCGGGGTAGCCATTCAAACTTTAATTCATGCATTTTGGTCTTTGCAATAAAGGATTTGTGAGCTGGTGTACTGTCTTGATGAAACGACACTTTCTTCTTGGCCAATTGTGGCCACTTTTGCTTGATTTCTTCGCTCTAAACATTGCAATAAGTTCCCATAATACTCACTGTTGATAGTTGTTCCTTTTTCAAGATAGCCAATGAAAATTATCCCACGCTCATCCCAAAAAAACCGACTCCATGACCTTTGCCTGCGGATGAAACTGTCTTCCCCTTCTTTGTAGCCGGTTTTCCCTTTCGAATCCATTGTTCCGATTGTTCTTTTGTCTCGGGTGTGAAGTAATGGACCCATGTTTCATCCATGGCAATGAAACTGTGCAAAATTTCTGCTTTGCAGCTGTGAAACTTTGCTAAACACTCAATTGAAACATCTTCACGACACTGGTTTTGCTCGAGTGTGAGCAAACGCGGCACCCATCTTGCACACAGCTTTCTAATGTCCAAATTATCAGTTAATATGCCATGTACTGCACTTTTTGAAATGCGTACTATGTCTGCTAGATCACGTACTTTCAGTCAATGATCATTCAGTATCACTTTGTGGATTTTCTTCATCTTTTCTGGAGCCGTCACCTCAATTTGGTCGACCAATGCGATATTCTCATCTTGACAGCTCTTAATGCCTCGTTTAAACCCTGCCACCCAATGTTTTACAGTTGTAAACGAAGGAGCAGACTCACCCAACAGAGTAGAATCCAGTTCAGTTTTATTACATTGGTTGGGCTGAGGTCTTTCAAATAAAATTGTATCACACAATGATGACCAATTTCCTCCATTTTCGCAAACTCACTGAAAACGTTCACTATCGATGGCTGCCAAACAATTACTAAACAACAACAAGTCTTCAAACTTGAAACATATCCTTTGTAGGTTGCATACTTTCTAATACATTGATATTTTTCAAGCAACTAGCCACCATCGCTAGGTCAGCCCGGGTACTTTGGGGACCACCCTCGTATATCTTCACCATTATTGAAAAAAAAACGCCAAGCTTACCTTAAACCGAGCACCGACGTTAGACCGACTTCCTGTTTAGCTAACTGTCACAACTTTAGGGCAGTCCAAAGGGAGTTTTAAGCAGTACACATAGCGAAATGGCACAAGAGAGGAAGTTGAACAGCAAGTCTGCATACCAGAGGGATGATAGGCACTGCGGTTATTTCCATGGGGACCAGACACATTTTTGTCGACAGGGGGAGAAGGACTGTGGAATTACATCAATGACTCCCAGAATTCCCTCACCCAAGACGGGAATCTGTGCCAAGGCCTCTTCCCGTGGGATGGGAGGGAGGTAGAGACGCGGACGGGGTGTGAGGTTCTATTAATAGACTTCCTAGAGGGAGGGGAGTGGGGACTGGGGCCCTGTGAGGCGGAGGGTTAGGCCGGAGGCAGGGGGGAGGGGGGAAAAGGGCCAGACGTCGAACTTGTGAGGGGGAGATTCCATAGCAGGGGGAAGGGAGGGGGAGTGGAGTGAGGGAAACAAATGAATGCGCAAAATGAACTTGAATCTACAAGGGCGGAAATAAAAGAAACCGTGAGGTCGTTTGGCATTTGAAAATCAACCGATTGCCAACCTTTTCAACCGCAATAGGAATACCACATCCCTTCAATATCACTAACACATCAAATACAATTAACATAAACCGCAGCGGTATTTAAACAATAGTAAAACCCGACAAACGACAGTTTTAAAAATCCACGAACACATCTCTCCATAAGTTTCTAAATTTCGATGTAATATCCAATCGTTTTATATTTTAAAAGCATCCACGCTAAAAATTAAATTGAGCATTAAAGTTAGTTATTTTCATATACTGTTAAACTTTTCTTTAAACAATAGCTGATGGTTAAAATATATAACCTTAATTTATTAAAAATTAGACAATCAAGTTTAAGAGCCTATCGTTAAATTCTAATCATCCAAGGTCTATGCAAAACATCTTCAACGAAAACAAGGGTTAATTTTTAATAACTTTCAGTCTGGTTAAAACAATATCCGATAGTTTTATATATATTAACTAATTTTTTAACAATTTTAAACTCAATTGGTCAATATGTTAATTATCAATGGTATTTACGCAACGACTTTAGCCTTAAAATGGAGTGAATAACTATTTTTAACCTATTTTGAACAATATCCAATAGTTTAAATATGTAAAACTTAATTTATTAACAATTTTAAAATCAGTTTAAGAGCCTATCACTAAATTCTAATCAGCTAAGTCCGAAAAACGTCAATACAAAACAACTTCAGCACAAACAAGAGTGAATTTTAATAACTTTTAGTCTGTAATAAACAATATCCAATGGTTAAATATGTTAACTAATTTCTTAACAATTTTAAACTCGATTAAACGCAATTGGTCAATATGTTAATTATCCATGGTCTTTATGCAATGATTTTAGCCTTAAACTGGAGTGAATAACAACTTTTAACTTAGTTTAAACAATATACGATGGTTTAAATCTATAAACCTTAATTTATTCACGTTTTTAATCAACTTTAAGAGCCTATCGTTATATTCTAATCGTCCATAGTCCATAAAAAACAACTTCAACAAAAACAGGAGTAAATTTCAATCATGTTTAATCTAGTTTGAACAATATCCAAGAGTTAAATACATTAACTAATTTATTCACAATTTTAAACTCGTTTAAACGCAATTGGTCAATCTGTTAATCATCCGATGAATTAAGCATAAAATTGATCGAATCTCAAATCTTGTTTAAACAATAGTCGACGTATTAAATGCATCAAACTCTTCACAAATTTCACTTTTATTGTCTTTATGCAATGAATTCAGCCTTAAACTGGAGTGAATAACAACGTTTAAACTAGTTTAAACAATATCAAATAGTTTAAATATATAAAACTTAATTTATTAAAAATTTTTAAATCAAGTTTAAGAGCCTATCGTTAAATTCTAATCAGCCAAGGTCTATAAAGGTCCATACAAAAATACCTTCAACGAAAACAAGGGTTAATTTTTAATTACGGAAAACAGAGATTATAAGTTGCTAGGTGAAAATCTAGTAAGAGTTGAGAAATGTAAATATTTAGGTGTCTATCTCACAGCTAACTTAGAATGGGGACATCATATAGATAAGGTGGCAGGTAAGGCTTTTAAAACTCTACACTGGGTCATGAGGAACCTTAAGGGGAGCAACAAATCCACTAAAGAATTAGCATACACTTCAGTTGTAAGACCAATAATGGAGTACGCAACAACAGTATGGGACCCTATGGTAAAGGTGCATGTAAATAAGCTTGAGAAAGCACAGAGAAAGGCAGCTAGGTACGCTCTAGGAAGACATAACAGGACAGATAGTGTGACAGAAATGTTAGAGACACTAGGATGGACACCGCTCCGACTCAGAAGGAAGCTGAACAGGCTATGTGGGATGTTCAAGAGAGTAAATAAAGAGAAGGGGTGGGAGGAGCTCTCGGAAAGAATAGACAAACCAAATTACATTGGGCGGAAGGACCATCAGTTCAAAATAAAACATAGAGGGCACAAAGCAAACCTTAAAAAAAACTCCCTCCTCAATCGTGGAATAAAAGAATGGAATGAGTTACCTGAGGATATCTTTAAGCCCTTACCTTATTCATTAAATAAATTTAAAACGAGGTGTATGCTCTCCTTAAAAACGTGTGAGTGAGAAATAAAACCGTATGTACTTGTGCTATGAATAATGTGTTAACGGGACACGATTTTGAACGGTATATGAAATTGAAGAGCACGTGATTACGGACGAAGTGTGGCGATGGACGGTGCGTAGTATGTACTCGTGTGGTGTATACCTAATCCTTGTGTGATGGTAAAGGAGAGGTCGGTAATCTTGAAAGTGTCATTGAATATAAGAGCATTGTGTCTCATATCTGTTCTTCTTGTGTGTGTATGTATGTGCATTGTAAGAGTGACCAGTGATCAGACTGGACCGTTGCCACCAGGAAAATTGCCCAATTGCAACGAAGTATGTAAATAAATAATAAATAACTTTTAGTCTGGTTCAAACAATTTCCAATAGTTTTATTTTATTAACTTTAATTATTAATTAACTAATTTTTTAACAATTTTAAACTCAATTGGTCAATATGTTAATTATCAATGGTATTTACGCAATGACTTTAGCCTTAAAATGGAGTGAATAACTATTTTTAACCATAGTTTAAACAATAGTTGACAGTTTAAATATATAAAACTTAATAAATTAACAATTTTAAAATCAGTTTAAGAGCCTATCACTAAATTCTAATCGGCTAAGTCCGAAAAACGTCTATACAAAACAACATTAACATAAAAAAGAGTGAATTTTAATAACTTTTAGTCTGGTTTAAACAATATCCAATAGTTAAATATGTTAACTAATTTTTTAACAATTTAAAAAATCAATTGGTCAATATGTTAACAATTCCAAGGTCTTTACGCAATGACTTAAGCCTTAAACTGGAGTAAAATAACTATTTTTAACCATAGTTTAAACAATATCCAATAGTTTAAATATATGTAACCTTAATTTATTAAATTTTTAAAATCAGATTAAGAGCCTATCGTTACATTCTAAACATCCAAGGTCTATAAAGGTCTATACGAAACAACTTCAGCATAAACAAGAGTGAATTTTAATAACTTTCAATCTCTTTCAAACAATATCCAACAGTTTGAATATAAAAACTGAATTTTTCAACAATTTCAATCTTTTCTTAAAATCAATCATTACATTTTAATCGATCAAGGTCTTTATGCAATGTCTTTAGCGTAAACGGAATGAATTTCAAACTTTGTTTCAACAATAGCTGACGTTTCGAATACATTATCTCATTTATTTATAATTTTACACTCAGTTTGAGAGCCAATTATTACCTCATAATTTTCCAAGTTTTATAGAAATTTACTTAAGCCTAAACTGGAGTGAATTTCAACAAATTTTATCCTTGTTTAAACAATATCCGATGGTTTTAAAAGTATACACTAATCTCTTTTACAGTTTTAAACTTGTTTTAAAATCAAATGGTCAAGATTTTCATCATCCAAGTTCTTCATGAAATGAATTTAGCATAAAATCGAGTGAATCTCAAATCTTGTTTAAACATTAGTCGACGGATTAAATGCATCAAACTTTTCACAATTTTAAAATTAATTTCTGATCCAATCGTTAAATTTTAATCGTTCAAAATCTGTACACAAAAAACTTCAGCATATTCAGGAGTGGATTTTAATAAATTTAAACCTAGTTTAAACAATAGTCAATAGTTAAATATATTAACTGATTTCATTTACAATGTTAAACTCAGGTAACAATCCAGTGTTCAGGATTTTAAAAAATCTAAGGTCTGTATGCAATAACTTAAGCATAAACTGGTTGATAACTTTATAACTTTTAACCTAGTTTAAACAATTGTGGAGCGTTTAAATATTTCACCTAATTTGTTTAAAATTTTAAGTTCAGTTTAAGAGAAAACTGTTACATTTAAATCTTCCATCGTCTATAGAAAATGACTTCAGCATAAACAAGAGCCAATTGCATTAACTTTTAACCCAGTTTAAACAGTATACAATTGTTTAAATACATAACCAAATTTATTAAACATTTTAAACGAAGTCAAAGAGTCAACCGTTTAATTTTAATTGTCCATGGTCTATATGAATAAACTTCAGCATAAACGGGAGTGGATATTATTAACATTTAACCAAGTTTAAACAGTATCCAATAGTTGAAATGTATAACCTAATTTATTAAATATTTTAAACGAAGTCAAAGAGTCAACCGTTTAATTTTAATTGTCCACGGTCTATACAAATAAACTTCACCATAAACCAGAGTGGATTTTATTAACTTTTATCCTTGTTTAAACAATAGTTAATAGTTAAATATATTAACTAATTTCATCTACAATTTTAAACTCAGTTTAAAATCCAGTGGTCAAGATTTTAATCATCCATGGTCTGATCCGATATGCGATAACATCTTATCTTCTTATCTTATGCGATATCTTAACCAAAAACTGAAGTGATTAACAACTTTTCACAAAGTTTAAACAATATCCTCTAAGTTTAGATATATACTCTAACTCCTTTATAATTTTAATCTTCTTTTAAATCAAATTAATAAGATATTAATCATCCAAGGTCTTCATGGAACGATTTTGGCAGAAAAAGTACCCATTACTAATAAATATTAATCTTGTTTAAACAATAGCTGAGAGTTTAAATGGATAAACTCACTTATTCACCCAGTTTAAAGTCTAACTGATAAGATTTGAATCATCCTTAGTTTCTTTTAACAACTTTTAACAAAGTTTAAACAATATCCTCTAATTTTAGAATAATCATCCATGGTTTCTATGCAAAGTGGTTAGCATAAACAGGAGTGAATTTATAACAATTTCTCTATACTTGTACGTAGACATCTTGGCCATTTTTACATTACGACTGTTTACTAGATGCCTATAGCTTTCAGAAACACCAATCGCGATCTTCTGTGAAACTACAATATGGTGGGATAACACCCAATTCGAACACTTTCGACAATAGCAGCTCTTATGTTTGTACTCTGCACTTGTACGTAATATGTCGGCCAATTTGAGGTCGAGACTGTTTACTGGATGCCTTTAACTTTCAAGAACGCCAATGTCACCCTCCAGTAGAACTACGATATGGCGGGATTATGCCCTGGCGTGAATACTTTCGATCTTATTAGCTTTTCGATTGTACTTTGCTTACTTGTACGTAACAACTGGGCCATTTTGAGATTAATGACTGTTTACTACAGGGGTTCGTCCAGAAAATAAGTGTACTGAGCTCAGGAAAAAAAATTTATATACACTTTTACATATCTTAAGCTAATATTCCTCAAAATAGGGCCCTTGTGAGTCGATACACTTGTTCCAGTGGCGTTCCCATTCCTGGAACGCTCCCCGCGAAGGCATCATCGGGAACCTCTCGAAGACACGTCGTCATGGCCTCTTTGACGGCGTCCAAAGTCCCGTATCGTGTTCCTTTCAAACTCCTCTTTATCTTCGGGAGCAGAAAGAAGTCCGGTGGTGCCAAGTCCCGGGCAGTAGGGAGGGTGTGGCAGCGTTGCCACGCCGTGCTTGGCCAAGAAGTCCGACATGACAGGTGCGGTGTGAGACAGCGCATTGCCGTGATGCTACTGTGAGATGTTTTTGATTGCTGGCCGGACGTGGGTGACTCGTTTTCGAAGCCTGTCGAGCACTTGGACGTAAAATGCAGCATTTAGTTTGTCGTTCAGGTACAAATTCGTATTGACGACTCCCCTTTTGTCAAAAAAGACAATGAGCATCATAAACTTATTTTCCGGACGAACCCTGTAGATGCATATAGCTTTTAGAAACACCAATTGCGACCTCCCAGTGGTACTACAATATGGCAGGATAATGCCCTATGGAAAAACACTTTGAATAATACTGGCTCTTCGATTGTACTCTGTACTTGTACGTAACATCTCGGCCATTTTTAGGTAATGACTGTTTACTAGATGCCTATAGCTTTCAAGAACGCCAATTCTGTGACTTCCAGTGGAACTACGCTATGGTGGGAAACTTATATGTAACATCTTAGACATTTTGAGTTTATGAATGTTTACTGGATGCCAATAGCTTTCATGAATGTCGATCTCGACCTCAGTAGAACTACGATATGGCAGGATTACACCCTAGAACAAAACACTTTAAATAATGGAGGCTCTTTAATTGTACTCTGCCCTTGTACGTAACATCTCGACCATTTTGAGGTAATGACTGTTTTACTGGATGTACAGGGTTCATCCGGGAAAATAAGTTTATGATGCTCATTGTCTTTTTTGACAAAAGGGGGAGTCGTCCACTACGAATTTGTACCTGAACGACAAACTGTAAATGCTGCATTTTACGTCCAAGTGCTCGACAGGCTTCGAAAACGAGTCGCCCGCGTCCGGCCAGCGATCAAAAACATCTGGCGGCTGCATCACGGCAATCGCGCACCATCTCACACCGCGCTTGTCGTGTCGGACTTCTTGGCCAAGCACGGCGTGGCAACGCTGCCGCACCCGCCCAACCAGCCCAGACTTGGCACCACCGGACTTCTTTCTGTTCCCGAAGATAAAGGGGAGTTTGAAAGGAACGCGATACGGGACTTTGGACGCCGTCAAAGAGGCCGTGACAATGTGTCTTCGAGAGGTTCCCGATGATGCCTTCGTGGGAGCGTTCCAGGAATGGGAACGCCGCTGGAACAAGTGTATCGACTCACAAG
>JAVFHJ010000013.1:724505-820854 GCA_037158775.1 Hetaerina titia | reverse complement strand
TACGGAGAGTTCTGTTAAAGATGCTATGTACGAGGTGTGTTCAGAAATTAATGGGAATTTTAATCGGACATTAATAGTCATTTATTCTTCAAATACAATTGACGTTGTCACCTTCAAAGTAGTCCCCATTGGAGATTAATGCACTTGTGTGCCAGCGCTTCTTCCAATCCCACAAACACTTCTCAAATTCTCGTTCTTTGAGATAGCCTTTAATTCTTTCTGCGATGCGCTTTCAATATCATCGACGGCTGTAAAACGACGGCCCTCCCTTCGTAAGGTTCTCTTAATTTTATGGAAATAGAGGAGAAAGCCACACGGAGGCACCATATCTGGCGAATATGGAGACTGGGGGGCATCGTTACAGCATAGTTTTTGGTCAAAATTCACGAACAAGCAATCAAGTGTGAGCTGGTGCATTATCTTGGTGGTGCAAAAGCCATTTTGGAACGAATTTTGCTGCCACCCGTTTCATACCCAAACAATTGGAGAAAATATCATGACATAATCCAATCGATATGCCAACATCATCAATGGCGACCTCTCTCTAATTGTGATTCGTCGATCGTTCATTTCACCATTTCTTACTTCACTTTTAATCCACGTTTTCATCGATTGTTGATGTGCTGGGGCATCCAGGACGTTCATCTTCATCTTCAAGGTCTTCACGGCCTTCTTGGAAACACTTATACCACTCGTAAACTCTTGATTTACTCATAGCAGACTCACCATTTTAGGCCTTTGTTAACATTTCACTCACACACTTTGTTTTACACTTTATTTCATTTTTTACGCAAAATTAGATGATACAAATTCTTTGATCCATTTCTTTTAACAAACGAAAATCTCCGAGCTAATAAAACACGTCTCTAACCTTAGTGGCTGTCACGGACAAAAGTCCACAATGAAAACAGCTGAAAGTTTTATATCATACTTCAGGGGCATGTATACCAACATTATAAAAAAAATAGTTTGACAATTGTACCCTTTAAGCCCACAAAATGAAAAATTTCCCGTTAATTTTTGAACACACCTCGTACGTATACACACACACACGCACAAAATTATAAATTACAATTAAGAAACATACTTATACACTTGTAAATGTACAATATAGATCAATGTAGTAATGTAACAGAGAGAACTTACATCCAGTTGTGACGGTAATATTGGAAGTGTTGCAAATGGAAGATGAAGATGCCGCCGGCTGCGGGGATGTTGGCGATGGAAGTGTTGGAGGTATCATCTGGGATGCGTCAACACCACCTGCGCCTTGGGAAGAGAAATCCAGTCATGAAAAACACTTTTAAAAAAGGAAATATCGTGGGCGATGGCAGGGGTTGCATCGCAGACGGAACCGAACACGGCAGGAGTGTCATATTGCTGTTGCTCACCTCCATACCATCACCGCCCTTGCGCAGTTCTTTACGCAAGGATAAGAGGAGGAGAAAGATGAGGGATTTATTCAATATATCAAACAAACAAGAACGCAACACTTCATAGAAGTGTGCTGAAACCACAAATGTTAACGAACAGAGCAGGTCGGGAGACTTAATTCAGTTTTATGTTGCTTCTAATTACGCAATTAGACAATTGAAAGCAACTCCCGAGATATACAACGAGCATTCAGGTTGAACAGTGACTCAGACACTTCCAGGCACTTAAGAACTGTTCCTAATTTCTTATTCGAGATGAATATATCAATGAATGTCTACTTTTAACATTATCCAATTCAAGAAAATGACTTTTGAGACTTGGTTTGCAAATAAAAAAATCACAATTCAGTGAATACTTAGCCAATTACATTTACAGCAACCACGTTAACAACAAATATATATTGAATCCATGCCGTTTCCGGGAAATATGATTAACAGCACCAAAAACGGGCAATAAAAATGCTATATTAACGGAAATTTCACAACGTTAATCATACATCAAGTTCCGCAGGCTTAGGCAATCATGACGACAGTACAGAAGGTTAGATTCACACGTTTAAACAACAGAAGTTATCAAGATAATCAATACCAACGCAATTCACACTCATATTATTGCAATGTCTGATGTAATAGATGTCAAACTCTTTCACACAACAATTTTCAGGGTGTAAAAATCATTTGCCTTGACCGAGATTCGAGCCTGGATCCCTCCGATGTCCGCTAATCGTAGGGATGGCCTACCTTAACTGGTAGATTACCAGTTAAGGTAGGTTTTTGGATGGACACAACTATCAAATAAACATTTTGTAACTCAAAATAAAACCCAATCCAGCATCCTAATCTACATTAGGTCCCTCCTCATCTCCAAGTGTACTTCCTTCCTCCCTTCTTCCCATCCAACATCCCTATCCCCTGTTCCTGCCCTTTCCTCATCTGCCATTAACATTCTCCCCTCTATTGCAGTCTTCTTCAACATCCCACTAATGCCGATCAATACGCCCTTCATCCATCCTTCATCTGCCTCCATAGGATTTCTCTCAACACACCCCTCTCCTCGCCCACCATCTCCAGTACTTCCTCATTTGTTTTCCTTCTTTCGGTCCATTTCACCTTCTCCATTCTTCTCCACACCCACATTTCCACCATCTCCAGTACTTCCTCATTTGTTTTCCTTCTTTCGGTCCATTTCACCTTCTCCATTCTTCTCCACACCCACATTTCAAAAGCCTCCAATCTACGTCTATCCTCCTGCTTCAGTGACCACGGTTCCGCTCCGTACATAGCTACGCTCCATATCAGAGTTTTTACGAGCCTTATTAGACATACTATGTATACATATATATGTACAATAGCCAAATTTCAAGAAACTGCTATGGAGATGTCGCAACAGTAACTTTTAAAGGAGCCATCTGCTAACAGGCATTTCATTGCAACAATTTCAGATCGTAAAACTCATTCGCCTTGACCGGGATTCAAACCCGGATCCCTCGATATCCGGCCAGGAGTGCTTTAGCCTGTTAAGCTATCAAGGCATCCTCTTAAACTCTGAATGTTTTGGGCTTTTTAAAGGAACAAGATGTTGTGATGAAATACTGTACATGCATACAATGTCACAGGCATTCGTAGTCGTGCGCGACGCGCCACAGTTAAAGCCAATTTGAAACACTTGGGCTGTTTACACCTTAGACAAGTTTCAAGAAACTGCGGGAGATGCCTCAACAGTAACTTTTGATGAAGTCATCCGCTAACATGCATTTCATTTTGAAACAATTTTGCTAATGTAACAGCACTCGGACGAATATCGAGGGATTGGGGTTCGAATCCCGGTCAAGGTGAATGATTTTTACCCTCTAAAATTGTTGCAAATTGAAATGCATGTTAGCGGATGACTTCATCAAAAGTTACTGTTGCGTCATCTCCCGCAGTTTCTTGAAATTTAAACTCTTTGGCTATCATTTCCGCAGCAGTTTCGAGCTATTATCTCTTTTCTAAGGCAGTTCAAAACTTAACTTTAGAAGGGAAATCATTGGTATTGTTAAATACTAATGAAAAACACAGCATTGTGCAACTTCTTTGAAAAGTAAGTACTGAAATTTCTAAATACACTTAGCCTTGGTTTAAGAGTTTTCAAATCCAATCAGAAAATTAAAAAGCTGTCAAAGGGTAGTTAAGGTTAGATTTTAAACATTTTCCTGACATCCTAGTTGTTTATTTAACTATCAAATCTCATTAGCATTCGTTAATAACTTTTGGAATTATATATTCCCCTTAATGAAGTCTGAGGAGCACATAAGTAGTGATATTATGCACAAAAACGAGCCATTAACTATCTTATACAACCAACATTATGTTAATCGGTATATATAAAATGGCAATAAATATTAATTCGCAAAATATATAGTGATCATTCGTCAATAGACACCCTTTGCGACTGACTTGTTTTTCCCTGTCTACGTGATTGACACGTTTATTTTTTTCTCCCGTGGTTAATTTACTTTTTTATTAACAAAAGAAAGAATTTCGTTCTCCATTACGTCAGACATTGTTCAGGAAAGGGTTCAACAATTACATTTAAGCAGAAATAACACTGGAGTGTCTGATAATAAATTACGTGAGAAAATAACAGATTGCACAAAGTTTTTATAGACAGTTGTAAACAATTTTTCACTGATATAACAGTACATCGTGGAGCGCTCGCACATAGCTTGGTGGTGGTGGGTGTGACGTTCAACACGCACCAAGCACCATTACTCTGCGAGTGTTCGTTTAGGCTAGATTGTTTAATTAGTGGACCCCCATCGAGTGACTCAGTGCAAGCACTAAATGTAGGGATGAACGATAAAACAACCTTATGCCAACAAATTTTGTGTTGGACTGGGGAAATTGGATATTTAAATGTTGGGAAAGATTAACCAAATGTTTTAACAATGAAAGCATGTCACAAACTGTAGTTTTTAATTGGTACAAGCTCTTCAAAGATTGCTGAGAAGTCCTTAGGTTCGAAACTTAACCAGTATACCCTCCCTCATTTCACTCAGCTGCTATACACATCACCTTTTCTAATGTCTCTTTTGTTATCTGAAGCAGTCGTGTTTTGCAACATTGTTTTTAGTTAATGTTATGCTTCTTAATGCTCCTCATGTGTTGTCAATGTTATCACTTCCTCAGACATGCCAACTTTCAAAAATGAAAAATCGGGAGATTTTTAGAAGTGTATCACGAAGTAATCACTTTTAATTACCACAATATTTGCATGGCACCTTAATCCCTTTATGACACTTTGCCAATTTATAATGAATGTCACACTTTATTAACATGTTAAGCTAAGTACACAATTTGAACAGTTCATCAAGAACGTAAGAAGGAAAAATCGGGAGTCTCCCGCTTAAATCGGGAGAGTTGGCATGTCTGCTTCCTTCATTTCAATTTCAGTAAGTTAATAATATGTATACAATTTTAAAATAAGCATTAGTTGCTCAGTCAACCAAAGGGTTGCAAGCATTGCTGAGGGAAACTCTCAAGATCTGAAATTTTGTGGGCTTTTTGAAGGAACAAGATGTTGTGACGAAATACCGTACAGATACAATGTCACAGGTATTCGTAATCGTGCACGACGTGAGACAGTCCGCAAGGTTAAAGCCAATTGGAAACACTTGGGCTGTTTATACCTGAGACAAATTTCAAGAAACTGCGGGAAATGCTGCAACAGTTTCAGTAACACTATCAGCAACAGTAACATTGTTAGTGTCAGTAACAGTATCAGTAACAAAATCATTACCAGTAACAGTATTAGTAACAGTATCAGCATCATTAGTATCAGTAACAGTATCAGTAACAGTATCAGTAACAGTATCAGTAACAGTATCAGTAACAGTATCAGTAACAGTATCAGTATCAATAACAGTATCAGTAACAGTATCAGTAATAGGACCAGTAAACGTACTAGTAACAGTACTAGTAACATAAACCCTGAAAGGGTGAGTGACTGCGTTTATACTGAAGTCCCTTATTTTCTGTTTAGTTATTTTCCTGTGATTGGCGGGTCCCTGACCTTGGAGGAATCCTTGTACACCCTGAACGTGTGAGTATATATGTGAATCACAAAGCTCCTTGTTTTAGAGCATACCTGAGTGATTGAGTGACTGTGTATTCACGTAAGGTGTTTCTGTTTCTCTACATCCTTTAATAATTTTCATTTATTTGTGTGATTGACGGGTCACTGACACAGGAGAAATCCTTGCAAACCCCGAGTGACTGATGGGTCACTGACATAGAAGAAATCCTTGCAAACCCCGAGTGATTGATGTGTCACTGACATAGAAGAAATCCTTGCAAACCCCGAGTGATTGATGGGTCACTGACATAGAAGAAATCCTTGCAAACCCCGAGTGATTGATGGGTCACTGACATAGAAGAAATCCTTGCAAACCCTGAGTGTGTGTGTATGAACGAGAGTTCACGAGAGTGAAAGTTATTTCGAAACTCAACCTTAGTGATCAAGTGGTTGTAAGCTTGTTCTTTATTCATTTTATTACTATTATTTTATTTCTTTAATTGTTTGTTTCGAATGTGTGTGTGTGTGTGGTGTTTTTCAATTTAATTTTTTATTATTTTTTTTTATAAATTCCATTACAATTATTTATTTTTTAAATTTATTATTATTATTCTATTTATTTATTTCTATTTATTATTTTTACTATTTTTTATTATTATTTGGTGCCATTCAAGTTTACGGTCTGGGTATTTTTTGTTTACATTGATTCACGACCGTAGCTACGTTCCTTGTATATTTAAATAGTATCAGTAACAGTATCAGTATCAGTAATAGTATCAGTAACAGTATTAGTAACAGTATCAGCATCAGTAGCATTATTAGTATCACTAACGGTATTAGTAACAGTATTAATAACAGTATCAGCATCAGTAGCATTATTAGTATCAGTAACAGTATCAGTAACAGTATTAGTAACAGTATCAGCATCATTAGTATCAGTAACAGTATCAGTAACAGTATCAGTAACAGTATCAGCATCAGTAGCATTATTAGTATCAGTAACAGTATTAGTAACAGTATCAGCATCAGTAGCATTATTAGTATCAGTAACAGTATTAGTAACAGTATCATCATCAGTAGCATTATTAGTATCAGTAACAGTATTAGTAACAGTATCATCATCAGTAGCATTATTAGAATCAGTAACAGTATCAATAACAGTATTAGTAACAGTATCAGCATCAGTAGCATTATTAGTATCAGTAACAGTATCAGTAACAGTATCAGTAACAGTATCAGTAACAGTATCAGTAACAGTATCAGTAACAGATCTGTAACAGTATCAGTTACAGTGTCAGTAACATTGTTTAGAATCAGTAACAGTTACACTAACAGTATCAGTATTTACGGTATTTCGTTTTGTTAAAAAAAAAAGCATCAGTTGCTCAGTCAGCCAACGGGTTGCATGCAATGCTGAGTGAAATTCTCAAACTCAGAAATTTGTGAGCTTTTTTAAAGGAACAAAATGTTGTGACAAAATACCATACATACATACAATGTCACAGGAATTTGTAGTCGTGCGCGACGTGCCAGAGTCCACGAGGTTAAAGCAAATCTGAAACACTGGGGATGTTTATACCTTTGAAGGAGCATTATTTTTACGCTCTGAAACTGTTGCAGTGATAAGTAAATTGATTTATGTACATTAAAACCCAAAGCAATGCATTGTTAGAAGGAACAGAACTGTTATCAATCATTAAAACCTAAAATAATTGCATTTCAGAGGGTTAGGAATTGTTTAAGAGACATTGAAACTGAACGTAGATACGTCAAATGGCTTTTTCATTCGATCAGAACCCGTAAGATTGGGGGAAAGAATGGATTCTTAACGACTCACCAGTATTGGAAGAACAAGAGCTGGAATGTGTGGCGCGAATTGGCGCCGGGAGAGAAGTGGGTCGTTGCACCAGGGAACCGTTGGCGCCAATCACATGTGAGGGAGGCGGGGAACCACTCGTACACAATTCCACCTGTGCGCCAAAGTAAAAAGACAGCGGTTCGTCAACAAAAGAGTCAACATTCGAACAACTACCGAATTCAACGGCATATAAGACCCAACACAATATGACACATAATGAAAAGAGAAACTTTATAATTCCACATAGATTTATTAGACGGACGACCCAGGTCTCGACGTGGCACGTCATCATCAGGTACTTTTTGCAAAGAAGACAGAGAATATATAGTCACACAAAATTGGCGGGGGGGAAAGAGGGGAAGAGATCGGGGATGGGGGAAAGGCGAGAAGAGAGAGACAACTCCCTGGTCTGAGGAGAGGGTTAGGGGGTGGAAGAGGGGAAACCCCAGGGGGGTGGGGGGGTTTGGCCCGGAGGTGGTTAAGGGGGCTGAGGGCATAGGGACTAGAAGAAAGGAAAGGATTAGGAACTCCGTTATCTAAGGAAGGGGGTGGCAGTGTAGGGGAGGCGTGGGTCAGGAGGGGCTGTATTAAGGGCCGTTAGGGGAGGTTAGGTAGGTGAAGAATCATTAGGTGTGGAAGGAGGGAAGGTCTAGAAGGGGGGAGTGGGAAGGGTACAAGATTTCGTTAACAATATTAACCTTATTCTGAACACATTTTAAAATTTCATATTGCTCCAGCGCGTCAAGCCTCTGTCCTTTCCTCTCAATATGCAGGAACTCGGGCACAAAATCACTCGGATGATTCTCGTCCAGCAAATGTTTGGCAAAGAGAGACGCCGAGTCCTTATTTTTGACGCACGATTGATTGGTGTTCCTCTGATCGTTTCTTTAAACTTTCTCCCAGTCTGGCCGATGTATCCTGCTCCACATTGACAATTTAATTTATACACGCCACTTTTCTCACTTGTAGGAATTCTGTCTTTGGCATGAGAAATTAAATTCCTCATGCTTTGTTTGTTATAAAACGCTAGTCTTATTTTGTCTTTGGGGATTTTTCTGCATACCCTCGTGGATAATGGGCCTAAATAGAGAAATCTTCTCCATTGAGCACTTGATGTATCGCTAGGTATAGACCCATAAATATGGAATTATAAAGTTTCTCTTTTCATTATGTTAAGTCGATTCCATCAAGTCACGCCCGAGACAACGAACAATATGACACACTGATAAAATTAAACAAACGTTTTATAGAAAGGTTTCCCGGCAAAGAATCCACAAGAATCGCTTGTCAAATCATATCTGGACTGATTTATTTAATTTATAAAGTTAATGCCACATTTAAAATAGAGTTAACGTTATGTCTAGAGTTGAAATCTATTGAAGGTCAACACGGCCACATGGTGAAATTGGTATAATTCAAAAACAAACGAGGCAAAATCCGAAGGGGGTAAAATCAGGACGAGGTTAATGTCGAAGGATGTAAAATTATGAGGCAAATTCCGAAGAAGGTAAGTTACAATGAGGGTAAAATCCGAAGGAGGTAAAGTGAGAAGGAGGTAATCCAGGCAGAGGTCAATTCCAAAGAATGGTAACATTTAACGGAGTTAAACTTGGGAGGAGGTGAAACCTGAAGGAGGTGAAGCCTGAAGGAGGTAAAATCCGAAGAAGGTAAAATCAGGAGGAGGTAAAATATGAAGTAAGTAAAATCTAAATGATGTAAACTTAAAAATGAGGTCCAATCTGAATGAGTCAAATCATAATTGGACAGAATTATTCAGAAATTAACGCCACTGTCTACAATTGAAATCTATTAAAGGTAAACAAGTCAATACAGTAAAACTGGCATAATTCAAAAACTAAGGTGGCAAAATCTGAAGAAGGCAAAATCAGGATACGGCCAAAGGATGTAAAATTATGGAATTCCAGAGTAACTAAATTGTAAAGAAGGTAAATCTGAAGGAGGTAAATTTCAAAGGAGGTAAGCTTGGGAGGAGGTGAAACCTGAAGGAGGTAAAATCCGAAGGAGGTAAAATCTGAAGCAGGTAAAATTAAAAAGGACATAAAATTGGTAAAAAGGTAAAATCTGAAGGTAGTAAAATTCAAAGGAACTTAGGACGAAGTGACATCCGAAGGAGGTAGAATCAAAAGAAGGTGAAATATGAAGGAGGTGAAATCAAAAAGGGGTGAAATCAGGAAGATGAAAAATCTGAAGGAGGTGAAATCTGAAACAGGCAATACTACCTTGATCAAAAAGTTCCCGGAATTTATTCAGAAAATTAAAAATACAAGTTTATTCATCTAAATCTATATTGTCCCCTTCAAAGTAATCCCCATCGACTGCAACACACTTATGCCAGCGCTTGATCCAATCCTCGAAACATTTTTTATATTCGGTTTTCGGTATGTCCATCAGTGCTTCCTGCGATTTTTCCATTACTTCCTCTAGGCTGCTAAAACGCGTTCCCCGTAATGGTTTTTTAACTCGATTGAACAGAAAGAAGTCACAGGGAGCCAAATCAGGTGAATTCGGTGGCTGTTGGATGGTATTTGTTGCATTTTTCGTCAAAAAATTACGAATAATGACAGCACTGTGCGACGCTCTCGACGCACTGTGCGACGATTTCTGGTCTCTTTCGGCGAATTGCTTCACGCAAACGTCTCATAACGCCCAAATAATACTCTTTGTTTACTGTCTGGCCTTCTGGCAAAAATTCACGATGCACTACACCGTTGTAATCCATGAAAACCGTCAGCATTGCCTTCTTTTTTGACTGAAAACGACGTGGTTTTTTTGGTCTCGGCTCATTTGGTGAACGCCATTCACTTGCCTGATGTCTGGATTGCGTGTCGTACTCATAAACCCACGTCTCGTCTCCAGTTATGATCCTTTTGATGAATGAGGGATAGGATTCAGCCTCTGCAAATCATGTCTTTTGCGACGTCAACACGGTCTCTTTTTTGCATGAAATTGAGGTCTTTTGGCACCAACTTTGCTGCTACACGACGGAAACCCAAATCATTAACCACAATGTCTTGGGCGGAGCCATAGGCAATGTTCAAGTCCTCCGCTATTTCTCTGATGGTTAGTTTGCGGTTATTGACCAACATTTCTTTTACTTTATCAATTTTTTCACCGACTTTCGATGTCGATGGTCTGCCACTGCGTTCATCATCTTCGATTGACTCACGACCACTTCTGAACCGCTCGTGCCACTGGTAAACGAGCGTTTTTTTAGAGAATCGTTGCCGAAACACTTTTTCAACATTTCCAACTTCCGTGCGCCACTAAATCCTTTTTTTACGCAAAATTTAATACAAGTTCGTTGTTGCAAATTTAAATCCATTTCTGCAATTGTAAAAAATCGCCAACACACACAGAGATAGATGTACTCTTGGCTACGTAACTTTTGCAAATGTCAAGTTATGACACTAAGATTTAAAGGGAATATCAACAACAGATGTACCAATTTACCAAAAAAAACAGAACTCAAATCGGAACGATGGGAGCGCCACACGGTGGTTATTCCGGGAACTTTTTGATCAAGGTAGTATGAAGGAGGTAAAATTAAAAGGGAGAATAATTCCAAAGGAGGTAAAATCCGAATTAGGTAAAATCTGAAGGAGGTAAAGTCAGAAGGAGGTAAAATCTGAAGCAGGAAAAATTAAAAAAGGAGTTAAAATTAAAAAGGGCATAAAATCTGAAGCAGGTAAAATATGATGGAAGTAAGATTCAAAAGGAGGTAGAATCTGAAATAGGTAAAATCAGAAGAAGGTAAAATCAGGCAGTAAAACTGACACATGATAAAATTCGAACAAGGCACAAAATTTGGAAGGCTGAAGTTAACAAAATTGTTGCATTGGCAAAACATAGATTGGATTATTAATAACAGCAGAAGCACTCACAGGATAGCACAGCAGTCTCCGAGAAAGACGGCTGTTGGTTGTCGTTGTGGCGGTGGAGGTCCCCGAGTGTGTAGGATTGCCCCCTGCGTCCACCTCGCCACCCCCGACTACGCCAACGCCCTCCGAATCCACAGCCTTCTGCGCGGCCATCGTGGGCGATGGCAGGGGTTGCATCGCAGACGGAACCGAACACGGCAGGAGTGTCATATTGCCGTTGCTCACCTCCATGCCATCACCGCCCTTGCGCAGTTCTTTACGCAAGGATAAGAGGAGGAGAAAGGTGAGGGATTTATTCAATATATCAAACAAACAAGAACGTAACACTTCATAAAAGTGTGCTGAAACCACAAATATTAACAAAGAGAAAAGGTCGGGAGATTTAATTCAGTTTTATTTTGCTTCTAATTACGCAATTAGACAATTGGAAGCAACTCCCGAGATATACAAC
The DNA here is from genome assembly GCA_037158775.1 of Hetaerina titia. Classification (NCBI taxonomy): domain Eukaryota; kingdom Metazoa; phylum Arthropoda; class Insecta; order Odonata; family Calopterygidae; genus Hetaerina; species Hetaerina titia. The sequence continues at coordinate 809,159 of JAVFHJ010000013.1, read as the reverse complement.
GAGCATTCAATTTGAAACAGTGACTCAGACACTTCCAGGCACTTAAGAACTGTTCCTAATTTCTTATTCGAGATGAATATATCAATGAATGTCTAATTTTAACATTATCCAATGTTAAGTCTCCAAAGAAAATGACTTTGGAGACTTGGTTTGCAAATAAAAAAATCGCAATCCAGTGAATACTTAGCCAATGACATTTACAGCAATCTCGTTAACAACAAATATACGAGGGTCATCCAGAAAGTAGTACCCGTTCGTGCCGCATGAAGTGCTGACGACGCGAGTAGCCGCTGGACGAGGTCAGATAGCTTCAGTGGCTTGTCTGCCTTCTCTGAGCCAAGTTGCGTGACGCTAGCATTGCCTGTGTTGTTTCTGTGATTGTTTACAATGTTTAAAAAAATTGAGAACGCCGCCAGTTGTGAAGTGAGGGCAGTGATTAAATTCCTCAATGCAAGAAACGTTCGCCCATGTGATATTCATCGCCAATTAAAGGAGGTGTATGGAGACAATGTAATGGACGAGTCGTCTGTTCGGCGGTGGTGTCGCAACTTCAACATGGGGAGGGGGAACACACACGACGATGAGCGTTCGGGGAGACCGTCTGTCATTGCAGACCAACTGGTGAGCTCAGTTGACGAATTCGTGAGGAACGATCGGCGCGTCACAATTGATGACATCTGTGAGCATTTTCCCAATGTTTCTCGAACAATTGTTCATGAAATTGTTAAACACCATCTGCATTATGCAAAAATTTGTGCAAGATGGGTCCCTCGCATGCTTACAGATGAGCACAAAACCAAGCGTATGGCTGGCGGCGAAGGACTATGCAGCAATAATACAGAAACTTGTCACACGTTATGACAAATGCCTTAATTTGCTTGGAGATTATGTTGAGAAGTAGTTTAAAGTATCCTCTTTCAAATAAAATTTTTTATGTTTGTTAATATTTACTTTTGTGTCTTTATTTCACGAACGGGTACTACTTTCCGGATGACCCTCGTATATTGAAACCATGCTGTTTCCAGGAGTTATCATTGAGTAGGTGAGTTGATGGACAGCTGTTTCACCCCCAGTCCTGGAAGGCATCTCCAGGTCGAAGTGACCTGTGTTGTCCAGTTTCAGTTTTATATGTTTTTATTTCCGTAAAGATGTAGACACGCAAGAGATATATAAAATATTATAAAACATAACAATATTTGCAGTACGGAAACCCCGTTTTAGGATGAACTCCTCTTCGAGGTGGAAATTAAGAGAAAAGGAAAGGAATCGAAAGTGAGCGATTGCAGAAATAAAAATTCTTTTCAACGGGAGAGGTGTTGGGCCCGCATTCACCCACGGACGGAGGGAAACCCACAAAACCTCCGCCAGCAATTTGGCCGCTATATATAGGAGACGCTGGCTGACTGGGAGCTCTCTGATTGGCTCCTTCTAGTTGGCGAATGGGAAACACCCTTTTCCATGTGGAAGTCAGAGTAAAGCCATCCTCATGGTTGAAGTTGTTGGGATTTTTCTCAAACGAGTCGTGGAAAATAACGTTTTTCTTTCACCAACACTCTCGTCTGGTCGAACATGATCGAATGTCCGGGTTCAGAACATGCATGTTCGGCAATTGCCGAAAGCCAGAACTGTTTCTTATCTGTGGCCCTTTGATGCTCCTTACTCCTGCAGCTGACGGATCCTGTTCGACCAGACAAGAGTGTTGGCCAAAGAAAAACGTTATTTTCCACGACTCATTCGAGAAGCAATAGAAATCATGAAAAATTCCAACAACTTCAAGCGTGAGGACGGCTAAACTCTGACTTCGACACAGAAAAGGGTGTCTCCCATTTCCCGCCAAGGAGGAGCCAATCAGAGAGCTCCCAGCCAGCCAGCATCTCCTATATATTATTAGGTAATCTACCGGTTAAGGTTGGTTTTTGGATGGACACAACTATCAAATAAACATTTTGTAACTCCAAACAAAACCCAATCCAGGAACCTACTCTACTACATCAGTTCCCTCTTCATCTCTGTGTACTTCCTTCCTCCCATCATCCCTTAACTAAGACATCCCTATCCTGTTACTGCCCTTTCCTGCTCTGCAATGAACATTCTCCCCTCTATTACTGTCTTCAATATCCCACTATTTCCGATTAATACACTCTTCATCCATCTTTCATCTGCCTCCATAGGATTTCTCCCAACAAACCCCTCTCCTCACCCACCATCTGCAGTACTTCCTCATTTGTTTTCCTTCTTTCGGTCCATTTCACATCCTTCTCCATTCTTCTACACACCCATAAATCTGCCATAGCCTCCAGTCTACGTCGATCCTCCTGCTTCAGCGACCACGTTTCCGCGCCGTACATAGCTACGCTCCATATCAGAGTTTTTACGAGTCTTGTCTTAACATCCCTACTCAAGGTCCCCGTCATCAACTCCCTCCTCCTTGAGAAAGCTTCCTTGCCTAGCATTGCAATTCTTCTCTTCACGTCCCTATCACTTTGACCGTACTGGTCCAAAACACTTCCGAGATACGTATAAACTGTTCTACCTGCTCTACTTTTTCCCCTCCTATTTTAATATACGAGTATTTTAATATAATACGAGTCTTGTCATCTCCTATATATAGCGGCCAAACTGCAACACAGATCACTTCGACCTGAAGATGCCTCCAGGACTGGGGACGAAACAGCTGTCCATCAACTTGCCTACTCAATGATAATTCCTGGAAACAGCATGGTTTCATCTGATTGATGCCGCAGAAGCCTAAGGATCAATCACAAATATATATTATTTAAAATCTTCATACAAATCCCTTGGGCCATTCATTTTTCTGATATATATCAATGACCTACCAAGCTGCTTACAGAATTATGAAGAAATTATACCAGTGCTGTATGCTGATGACACTGACGTAATAATATCAACACAAACACATCCCAGCCTTGCGAAAAGAGTGTACAGACAATTTATAGATCTAAATGTAAATAAAAGTCAAATAGTATACTTTACACGCAATAAAAATGGGACAGATGATCTGCTGTTAAAAATTCATGACCAATCAATTGAGAATGTGACGGAATGTAAATTTCTAGGCATTTCTCTGTGTGATAAAATTTCTTTCGATATTCATGTCAAACTCGTAAAAACTCTGATATGGAGCGTAGCTATGTACGGCGCGGAAACGTGGTCGCTGAAGCAGGAGGATAGACGTAGATTGGAGGCCATTGAAGATATGTGGATGTGTTGTGAAGAATGGAGAAGGTGAAATGGACAAAAAGGAAAACAAATGAGGAAGTATATCTAGGAATGGTGGGTGAGGAGAGGGGTTTGTTGAGAGAAATCCTATGGAGGCAGGAAAAATGGATGAAAGGCGTATTGAGCGGTAGTGGAATGTTGAAGAGAGTAATAGAGGGGAGAATGTTGGGCAAGCGAGGAAAGGGCAGGAATAGGGGATAGGGATGTTGGACGGGATGAAGGGAGGAAGGAAGTACACCGAGATGAAGAGGGACCTGATATAGATTAGTTTGCTAGTTGGGGAGTCACAAAATGTTTATTTGATAGTTGTGTCCATCCAAAAACCTACCTTAACCGGTAGATTACCAAATAATAATTCATGTCAAAGCCCTTCAACATAAGCTTAGTTCAACTTGCTATTTATTAAGATACTTGTATGAAACTACATGTAAGACTGTACTACTCAATTTACACTATGGGGTGAATTATCTGAACATAGCCTATAGTACTATATTATGGGGATCAGCTGCTATTTCTGAAACCACCTTCAACCCTTTGCACTTGGGTACCTTTTTCCTCGATTTCCTTAGTCTACTCGGGATTTAACATTTTAAATACCACACATTTACTAAGCATGGCACTAGAATGAAAAACTGGAGTTTCTTTTCATACAAACTAATTTAATTGGATCATTTTTATGTAATTATTGATAAATTTATTGATAAACCATAATTTAAACCTTATAATTGTTCATGGTATGGTATTTTTGGAAGGATTCACCTAACATGAAGGCATGGTTTACCTTCACATGCCTCACAGATATATATCGTCTCTCTTCTTCCACCTTTGATTTTTCTGTTAGAGCAAACCGCACAATCTTCATGTTTTCTTGTTTGGGTGAGGTGTGATTATATGGAGTTTCCCTTCTAAACGTTGCTCTATGTTTGTGGATGGTAATCTAACCCTGGAAGTTTGCGACACACCTCGGAATTCTCCAACGAGATCATGTACTAGTTTCGTAATAAATTTCACGTGTGAGATAGGTTTTTCATTTGTCTTTGTTGGCATTCTTTGTACACTATACATGAATTTACACCCTCCTACTCGAGATTCCTGATTATGCAATAGATAGAAAAAGAACGTTTGATGAGACAGCTGACACTAGGAAGAAAAGGAAATGAAAGAGTACAAACTAGAAAGCAATAGGAACACCTGACTGAGGTAACTTTACATTCTGGCAATCTTTTTTACAGAAACAGATCATCTCTCAAAGGCATTGCTTTACATTTAGCTGACTCCCAAGTAATGAAGGGCAAACAATGCAAATGAAAAAGAACTTACAACACAGTGTAATTGACGACATTTAATATGGTCGTACCATTTTTCATAATGAATCAATTATGCTGTCTTTTGTTTTAGGCTTAACTTTGTGGAAGTTAATGTTCAATATTTATTTTATTAAGAACGCAATGTGTACGTCCACTGTTCTTCATTATCGTACAACAAAGGCAAATCAAGTACAACCTTTTTTGTACCTGATGATGACGCCTAAGCGTTGAAACTAGTTGTACGAGAACAAAGAACGGTGGATGTATGTTTAATGTTTCACATTGTATTCTTAATAAAATAAATATTGAATCAAGTATCATTATTAGATGATGGACTATTAAATTTGAGCTAACTGACAGTAATTTTGTTGAAAAGAACTGCTTGGGTAGATCAGACCACAAAGATAATAAGATAAGGGTAATAGATTCCAATACAGACAGATTCAAACACTCTTCCTCTCCAAAACAATCAGGAATCATTAAAGTAGTAAGAAACCGAAGTCACTTTAGAAATATTAAAAACATTTAATTTACGATTCGGAACAAAATTAAAAATTGCGAATATTTTGGGTCTATCTGTAGATGCATGTGTATGTTAGTTGGTAGTTTGTGTGTCTGAGTGTGTGTGTGTGTGGCATAAGTGATTTTACATGAATGCATACACTGTTTTGTTCGTGTATTGTATAATTTTGTGTACTTTGCGAGCGGTTTGTGCCCTAACAACCCCCGGCCACACGCCCTTCCAGGGGTATTGAGTAGATTTAGATGAAAATGATTACCGCCCTTTTAGTACTTAACTAAATTACGCTAAACATTTCATTACTTCAAGTAAATGATTACGTCAACTAACACTCATTACCAAATGTTGATTTATCTTAATTTTTGTGTCATGGAGGCAAAAATTAATGTTCTCACCGATTAAAACTTTTCTCGTACCATTTCTCTACGAAGCATTTTATTTAATATCACCGACAGTTTTAAGAATCAGGATTGTTTTTTTACCGCAAGGAATTTTTCTTTCAATCAATAGAAACACTAAAATAATAAATTATGTGGCAACGATTTATACAAACAACTCAGCAGGAACAAATTAAAAATTCGAAGGACACGAAAATAATTAAAAATATCGCGCGGCGAACGTCAATCTGCCGTGGACACCTACCGGTGAACTATTGGACTATCTCGTCTGCTAAAATCGATCTTTCATTCAGTATTCTGGAACTGTTCACAAACAAAAACAAATGTCGAAAATCACTTAAAATACGTACATGTGAAGAGCGTTGCTATAATAAATCAATACTAGTTATCTGTACAGAATAGATGGACTCAGCCTCCTACGGGATCAATATCATAGACTTGCACGATTACCTTTAGATAGGCAGGAGCATCCCATTGTGAATCCCATTCTTGACTGTTGATATCACTTCAACATATTTTATTTTCTCGGCGAAGCACAATTTGTTGTCACTCAGGAAATAACCAATATTCCGGTCAATATATAAGCGTCGTAAACTGAACAGTGTCCATTAGAAGACCTCGGTGATTCTAAATATTGTCCAAATCCGTTCGTTTAAAACGGGAACGCTTGTCCAACAATGGAAGACTACGTAATCAGTCTATGACCAACACGCGATAGAAACTCGAGAATGTTTTAAATAAATATCACCCGTCCAAAATAAGACTGCTATTCTATAAAACCACACACTACTTCCAACCTCACGAAAATATTTGAGCAATTCATTCTTTAGCACCAGAAAAAATTATCAACTAACACATCTTATCTATTGAAAATTCTCGCTTTTCCGTACATTTAACACATTTCTCCGCGGACAGATTAGCACAAGATGAAAATACTGTATAAAGTCTAGAAAAAGCGATCTTTAAGTCGTAATTACTCTAGATGAATACGTATCGCGACGATGTTCATGAACAAACAGCTCATTCTAATTATTCCAAACACATCACCACAAGAAAAACACGCCGACAAGATGAGATGGTGTCTAAAATTAACCGAGACATGTCTTTGAATTACCTAACAATGAAATCACTTCACCACTACTTTGGAGAAGTATTCAAAACCGACATGATCAAGACAACCACAGTAATTTACTCGTTGTATGCTGCAGATTGAATCCAACACGATAGAAGATGCACATATTACAGTATTCCTAACGCGATGAATCTTCGTTGAAATAAAACTAACGCTGCGAATGTCTTCCGTCGAACATCAACCATTATCGCGCTGTTCTAGAGATAAGATAACACCGAAAACACCTTTAGTGGGAAGGATCATTGCTTAATCTACGTTACAATCACTTTCACAGATAAGCACCGACGTTCCCATTAAGAAATTTCTCACAAGTCTTCCATTCAGACACAAAAACAAACACCCATTTCAAAGCCGACGACCGCTGACGCCATTGCGACTTTCTTTTGTTCGCAGAGGCTACTGATATACCCGTAAGGTGTCATACGTCGGATAAAACCGGCAGAACTTAAGTCAACGTTAATTATTCACAATAAATTCACTTTTAACCATTATTTATGCTACGTTCACGAAATTAACGTGGAATGAATGTACTGGACACACAAAGTTCACTCATTTGAGATTTCAGAGCATTAATAAGTCGTATAATCGCAGTCCATTCACGTCGCTGGGGGGTAATCAATAGCTTCATGAAAACCCCTGGGATGTTCTCATTAAAATCACTCCCATTAAAACAAATTGCAAAAAATTAACCAAAGACAAAGACGTGTTACTGATGGAATCAATATTTGCTATCCAATTAATACACTAGAAGACGTTCCAGGCAACAAAACATACCCCAAAATGTTTTTTTTTCAGTGTTAATCGTAAATTAAACGCAATACATTACACAGATGATTGAGTAAGAAATACAATCATATAAGAAGAGTCACGGTAGGATTTATGGTGAAAGAGGTGCAAAAATATCCTCAAATTTCATCTTTATGAACAATATTTAATAATGTCAAATAATAAGTTTATTTGACAGTGATTACTGGATGCTTCAAACGGCGCACGTTACACTACCTCCAGGCGCTGTCGGGAAATCTTATAAAAGGTACCCTTCTGTTATAAAACGACATTATGAAATACACTTAAACAGACGAGAAAATGGGGTATAAATCCTCTTTAAACACTGAATAAAACCAAACGACTTTACTGCCCAAAAAACAAACAATCATCAACACTATCGCCGAAATTACAATCGCTTGTTTTTCAATGATCATACATTTTAAATTAAAACAGCCAATGAGGCAGAAATACCCTCTACATACATTTGATTTACACGAGAAACAAACTAAATACAAATATATATATATATGGATGCACAACTTTCATGAAACGCATTTAAAAAATAAGTGAACTAACATTCCAAAACGGTTTTAATACCACGAAGACCAAACATCTAAGCTCATTTTTATTCCCGATGTCATATTTAATGAGCAGTTATATCCAAAAGGATTATATTTCTGGTGATGTCTGAGAAAAACTGAAGGATAGTTTTCAAAATAATATTTTTGAACAAGCAAAAAAGATATTACCTCTGGCTTTTGTTTTTCTCTCTCGTTCAGTGACAAATAAACATTCCGTAGCTAAGCAAACAAAGGAAAACCGAATATATTTGTTCAAATCCCGAATAACATTAGCTTCGTCACAATTCCTTTTAATAATGACCTATTTCAATGCAATATTTGGAGTTACTGCTTCCTAATCTGATTTCACCATGAAAAATCTACCAACAACGATTGGGTAATTACTCTTATTAACATAAGATATTAATATTATGTAAAATACGCACGCATCTAACTGAGAAAGACATGACTTTTTATGCCCCACTTGAGATAAATTAGAGATCTTAATTGAAGCTCGGACGGCAATTTTATTGAAATGAATAAAATTAAACCTGATTGGTCTAAGACATGCCAACTCTCCCGATTTAAGCGGGAGACTCCCGATTTTTCCTTCTTACGTTCTTGATGAACTGTTCAAATTGTGTACTTAGCTTAACATGTTAATAAAGTGTGACATTCATTAAAAATTGGCAAAGTGTCATAAAGGGATTAAGGTGCCATGCAAATATTGTGGTAATTAAAAGTGATTACTTCGTGATACACTTCTAAAAATCTCCCGATTTTTCATTTTTGAAAGTTGGCATGTCCTCCCGATTTTTCATTTTTGAAAGTTGGCATGTCTGAAGCGTGTCATGCAAGACCGTCTTGCATGACACGCTTCAGACCCTCTTGAAGTAGAGTGTACTCAACATGTGAAGTATACTCGAAATATCATCTTTGAATCTGAATGATTACTAAACTTAAGTCATCCAGATATTCTTTTACTCTGGAGGGTCAGGGTTCGATTCCCTGGCAACCTTTTATGGACACCCTCAGCTTAAGCCGAGCTGTGTGATTATAGTCAATTTTAGATTAATTATATTTTCACAAGACGGACAAAGATATATTCCTATCAAGAGACTAGTAGACCGTATATTCCGCCGATATAAAAGCAATAGCAAAGCCAGGAATAAAAAATGACTGTCGCAGGGCGTTTTTATTAACAAATCGATCGCTGATATACTTATTATATATTTTCGCCGATTCATATTTTCCATAATGTGTTTTATCAATTATAATAATGCACCAAAGTATATAATTAATGACTAATTTCTTACACAGTAATTGTAAATATGTATTTTGATCTTCAATCCCTTCTATTTGAATTATCCCGGTTAATGAACACAAGAGTAAATGTATTGAGAAAGTTAGATGGAAGGAAAATGCTTATTATTATATATTAAATACTAAATGACATTTTAAAAATGTTGTGAAATTTAAAGCATACACATACGATATATTTTTTTAAATTTTGTCCTCACCTTCGAGTGAACCAGTCGTGGATAGAGAAGTCTTTAATAATAACAAAATGAAAATCATGTTTCTACTTCGATTAATTTTAGTAATAATTATAAGGTTAAAATATCCCTCGCACAAGTCCAATAGCAAGAATTTATAACACTAGACCTTCCCAAATCAATTTTTCATCCATCAGGTTCCCTCTATCAAATAACCTATCATTCACCAATTTACAATTCCCAGTTAATCTAAGTTTCCCCAATATAAAATAATTTTTTTCAAACTATGAAACCAAATTTTTTGACAAAGCATATTCTCCTACCTCATACAATTTATAGTACTTAATTTACACGTGAAAATATTCAGCAAATTCCAACATAGTACGAGGCCTGTCAAAGACGTTTCTTGAACAGAAGAATTTTTTTAAGACCGCAATATTAACGCTGGATTAGGCTCATTTTTTACAGTGAACGAAGGCAACTTAGTGTGTACGTCTGATTTTTTTCATCGCCTGAGAGGTAACCAGTAGCTGACATACGAGGTATGTTAAAAAATTAACGAGAAGTTTTTCATTTCACAGGCTTGGAGAGACCGATTGTCTCTTTGACTTTTTTTGATTATGTTGGTATACATGCCCCTGAAGTATGATAAAACTTTCAGCTGTTTTCATTGTGGACTTTGTCTGTGACAGCCACAAAGGTTAGACGTGTTTTATGAGCTTGGCGATTTTCGTTTGTTGAAAGAAATGGATCAAAGAATTTGTATCAAATTTTGCGTAAACAATGAAATAGAGTGTAACAGAGTGTGTGTGAAATGTTAACAAAGGCCTAAAATGGTGAGTCTGCTATGAGTAAATGAAGAGTTTACGAGTGGTATAAGTGTTTCCAAGAAGGCCGTGAAGACCTTGAAGATGAAGACGAACTCCCTGGACGCCCCAGCACATCAACAATCGATGGAAACGTGGATTAAAAGTGAAGTAAGAAATGGTGAAATGAACAATCGACGAATCACAATTAGAGAGAGGTCGCTATTGATGATGTTGGCATATCGATTGGATCATGTCATGATATTTTCTCCAATTGTTTGGGTATGAAACGGGTGGCAGCAAAATTCGTTCCAAAATGGCTTTTGCACCACCAAGATAATGCACCAGCTCACACTTGATTGCTTGTTCGTGAATTTTTGGCCAAAAACAATACTGTAACGATGCCCTAGCCTCCATATTCGCCAGATATGGAATCTTGGTGTGACTTTCTCCTCTATTTCCATAAAATTAAGAGAACCTAAGAAGGGAGGGCCTTCGTTTTACAGCCGTAGATGACATTAAAAGCGCATCACTGAAAGAACTAAAGGCTATCTCAAACATCGAGAGTTTGAGAAGTGTTTCGGGGATTGGAAGAAGCGCTGGCACACAAGTGCACTAATCTCCAATGTGGACTACTTTGAAGGTGACAACATCAATGTATGTAAGAATAAATAAATATTTTTGTCCGATAAATTAAATTCCCATTAATTTTTCAACAGATTTCGTACATCCATAGAGTGAGGTGCTGTCATCATATTTGAATTCAGTGGTTTCTCACTCCAAATATGACTCAAAGTGTTGATTCTGTTGGGTTTTATAGTTTTATCAGGGCATACAGAAACTCAGGAACGGTGTTGGTATACTGTTTGGCAGCTCAAATCCTACTTATGTTCAAACTACTCCGAACATCTCAGACAAAAGTACAAATAAGGCATGCCCATATGTAAGGCAGAAGATTTTTTCAGAGATGGAATTGAAAAGCTTGACTATAATTAAGATAAATGCCTCCATCTGAATGGACACTATGTGGAAGTATAGCAGAATGTGACTTTCTAATGTACGAGGTTAGGTTGATAAACCAATGCAAACACAAGCTTGTAGACCACAAATTAAACTATTGTTTCAGGCTTCACATCATTGAAGCAATTAATATCCATACTAAAAAGAAAGACTTGTACTTTTCCACAGATTTTATCATCTAACATTCTCCCCTCTATTACCTTCTTCAACATCCCACTACCGCTCAATACGCCCTTCATCCATCTTCCATCTGCCTCCATAGGATTTTTCCCAACAAACCCCTCTCCTCTCGCCCACCATCCCTAGCTATACTTCCTCATTTGTTAATTCTTCTTTCTGTCCATTTCACCTTCTCCATTCTTCTTCACACCCACATTATGTGAAAAGCCTCCAATCTAAGTCTATCCTCCTGCTTCAGCAACCACGTTACGTGCCGTACATAGCTACGCTCCATATCAGAGTTTTGATGAGTATTTTCTTAACCTCCCTACTCAACGTCCCCGTCATCAACTCCCTCCTCCTTGAGAAAGTCTCCTTGCCAAACAGCGCAATTCTTCTCCTTACGTCCCCAATACTACTTTGACCGTATTGCTCCAAAATCCTTCCGAGATTCGTAAACTGTTCTACCTGCTCTATTTTTTCCCCTCCATTCCCCATTTCCCAACATTCTCCCCTCTGTTACCATCTTCAACATTCCACTACCGCTCAATACGCCTTTCATCCATCTTTCATCTGCCTCCATAGGATTTCTCCCAACAACCCCCTCTCCTCCCCTATCACCATCCCTAGTTATACTTCCTCATTTGTTTTCCTTCTTTCGGTCCATTTCACCTTCTCCATTCTTCACCACACCCAAATATCTTCAATAGCCTCCAATCTACATCTATCCTCCTGCTTCAGCGACCAAGTTTCATTAGCTGTACATAGCTACGCTCCATATCAGAGTTTTTACGAGTCTTTTCTTAACATCCCTACTCAACGTCCCCGTCATCAACTCCCTCCTCCTTGAGAAAGCCTCCTTGCCTATCATTGCAATTCTTCTCCTTACGTCCCTACCACTTTGACCGTACTGGTCCAAAACACTTCCGAGATACGTAAACTGTTCCACCTACTCTATTTTTTCCCCTCCTATTTGCAGATGCGAAAGGTGATTGATCGTTAAGCCGACTATGAAGAAATATAGCTAAATGCTCAACCTATCTAATGATATATGCAAAGTTCAGAATAAACTTGATTGTCCATGGAAAAGAAAAATAGGAGACTTTACTTTTCAATATAGATTCAAGAGTTGATTCTTCAGTAACTTAACCAGCTAAAATAGCACTCGGACGGATATCAAGGAGAATCCAGGTTCAAAACCCTGTCAAGGCAAACGATTTTGACATCCACAAATTCGTCGTTGTGTTATGACATTGTTCAGGGTGATTCCTAACACCTTATCCAAGGTTTTATTGGCATAAAGTTTAATTAATTGTTCACTGACATCCGTTTCCTCCACAGACACGTGCCTTGGCATACATGGTCTGGGCATTAAATGCTCGAACTGGTGGAACATGACAGGTATTACGCAGACTACTGCGTTTGCTAGCTGTGGGTATGGTGGCGATTATGTTAGTTTCTGTCGCCCCTGTTCTTACTGTTTGTCTGATAATGGAAATTGACGAAATCACGGAGCAATGAATCAACATAACAAGTTTTTCAGTGAAGTGGTGTTTAAATATTCCCAAAGAGAGGAATTGGAGCTGAAACCATTACTACTTCACTGGTTATTCAAACATTTCGTATACAGTAAGAGATTATAATCGTCGCATTGGAATAACGTGAATTGGGAAAAATTAACTCGTGTATTGCGGAAAATAGGAATGGGTTGGAGGGACAGGAGACTGATCCGCAACCTGTACATGTCTATCAGACTGCTATCAGGTGCGAGTGGGGAACGGAGAGTCCGGATGGGCAGTGTTAGGAAGAGGGGTAAGGCATGGGGTGTCCATTATCACCGGTGCTGCTCAACGTATATGTGGAGGAAATGATTAAAGAGGCATTATGGGAAGAACTGGAGGTAGGAATGAAAGTCGGAGGGGAATTCGTAAAATCGGTTAGGTTTGCTGATGACCAAGCATTAGTCGCTCAGTCATCCAAGGGATTGCAAGCATTGCTGAGTGAATTGGAGGTTCAGTGCGTTAAATATGGGATGAGAATCAATGTTAATAAAACAAAGGTTATTGTGATTTAATCCAAGAAAGGAAAAGGTTTCAGCTAAACATTAAAATAGGATAGAGGGAAAAATAGAGCAGGTAGAACAGTTTATATACATATCTCTGGAAGTGTTTTGGACCAACACGGTGTCAAAGTAGTACTGGGGACCTAAGGAGAAGAATTGTGCTAGGCAAGGAGGCTTTCTGAAAGAGGAGGGAATTGATGACGGGGACGTTGAGTAGGGAGGGTAAGAAAAGACTCGTAAAAACTTTGATATGGAGCATAGCTATGTACCGCGCAGAATCATGGTCGCTGAAGCAGGAGGATAGACGTAGATTGGAGATTTTTGAAACGTGAGTCTGGAGAAGAATGGAGAAGGTGAAATGGACCGAAAGAAGGAAAACAAATGAGGAAGTACTGGAGATGGTGGAAATGTGGGTGTGGAGAAGAATGGAGAAGGTGAAATGGACCGAAAGAAGGAAAACAAATGAGGAAGTACTGGAGATGGTGGGCGAGGAGAGGGGTGTGTTGAGAGAAATCCTATGGAGGCAGGAAAAATGGATGAAGGGCGTATTGAGCGGTAGTGGGATGTTGAAGAGGGTAATAGAAGGGAGAATGTTGGGCAAGCGAGGAAATGGCAGGAACAGGATAGGGATGTTGGATGGGATGAAGGGAGGAAAGAAGTACACTTAGAGATGAAGAGGGACCTGATGTATAGATTAGGTTGCTGGATTAGGATTTTGTTTGGAGTTACAAAATGTTTATTTGATAGTTGTGTCTATCCAAAAACCTACCTTAACCGGTAGATTACCTAATATTATATGCATACATATATTTTTATCATTGAGTGTGAGCATGGTGCCATTTATGTTAGTTTCTGTTGTCCTTGTTAATAGTGTTTGTCTGAAAATGGAAGTTGACGAAACCACGGAGCAACAAATCAAAATATTTAGTTTTTTGGTGAAGTGTGGTGGTAAAATTTATCATGAAATCACTGAAATGTACTGACAGCTGTTAACGGTGATAATGCTCTGAGAAAAACATCAATTTTCGAGTGGATTAAGCATTTTAAATATGGCTGACAGGATGCCAAGAAGGATGATTCAAGGCCAAGATGACCTTCAACCAAAACGGTACTCAAACTGTGGTCATACTTGGGTCGCACTCAAAGGTCAATGTCCCCTAATCATTAGACCAGTTACTCTAATAAATTAGGGTCACTTTCACAGTGATCCAAGGGGTCAAAGAGGGCAAGATTGCAGACACAAGCAGCAGACTCCCTCTGAGAGCACCTTGAAGACCATCTTGGCATATCCACACCTTCCTCTCATTGGCTTGTTAATCTTCTGAAATTAGACTGCAATTGCTCTGCGGTTTTCTTAATATATCGGAGCACTCTTCGTCTGCTAACATCACATCTGCGGACACTTCAATGGGGTCAATCAATGTGGAATTAAGCATGTTCGTGTCCCTCACTGTATAGCATGTCTTCATCGCACTGTTGTGTTGTACATGGCCATTGTTCCTCATCGTCAACCTCCTCTCTACCCTCTCAGAGACATCAATTACATGTATAATGTCTGTTTCAAAAAGATCAGGCATGGTAGCTGATTTAGGAGATGCAATGTCGAAGCATTAAATGAATTGACTCGGAATATGTATCTGAAGAGTACGTATCTGTTACTTGTAGAGATTAAAGCAAAACGAGCAAACATGGGGTTGCCATAATATTAAATAAAGGGGTAGGAAGAAGCGTAGTCAACATAGAGCAAGCAACTGATAGAATTTTACTCGTAGAGATTAAAGCAGAGCCGACGAACTTGGTCATTGTTCAGGTGTACATGCCACCGAGCAACCACAAGGAGGAAGAAGTCGATAGGATGTACAATGAGTTAGAGGATATCATCGCGAGTGTTCCTGCAGGGAAACATTTGATAGTGATGGGGGATTCGAATGCGATGGTAGGCGAAGGAAGAGATGGTGGTGAGGTGGGGGACTACGGTTTAGGCGCGAGGAATGAACTCGGGGAGAAAGTGATTGAATTCTGCAATAGACAGGGGTTAGTCATCACCAACACATGGTTTAGACACCAAAAAATGCGTAGGTATACATGGAAAATTCCAGGTGACTCAGAAAGGTATCAGTTAGATTATATTATGGTTAGGCACAGGTTTAGGAACAGTGCGATAAATTCGCACAGTTTCCCAGGAGCGGATGCGGACTCTGACCACAATTTAGTTGTTATGAAGTGTAACCTCCGTTTCAAAAAGATGAGGCAAGGTCGGCGGGTTAGGAAATGGAATATAGAAGCATTAAATGGATTAACGAGGAAGGGGTATCAGCAGGCTGTAGAGAAAATATTGGATGACGGTAAAGAACTGAGTACCATCGAAGAAAAATGGGAATGTATCAAGCAAGGGATATCGGAAGCAGCAAAAGACACTATAGGAACAGTTAATGGGAAAAGGATAAGGAAACCATGGGTAACGGATGAGATGATTGCAAAGATGGATGAGAGAAGAAGATGGAAGAATGTAAGCACAGAGTTAGGCAAAATGAAGTACAAAGAGTTTAACAATAAATTGAGAAGGGCCACAAATAAAGCAAAAGAAGAATGGTGGAATTGGTGGACTATACAGCAAGGTTAAGTTATTATCGGGAAGTAGGAAGGCAAGATCTGTGCTAACAGTTAAAGATAAGTGGGGTAAGATAATAGTTGAACCAGGAAAAATCCAAGAGAGATGGAAGGAATATAGAGAAACACTGTATGGTAGAGAACTTAGGCCGACAAGGTTAGACATTGAAAAGGAACATGACGTAGAAGAAGACAGCTTAGGTCCAGGCATACTTGACGATGAAATAGAAAAGGCATTAAGGGAGATGAAACCAAATGAGGTCGTGGGGGTAAACAAAAGTCCTGAGAAACTACTGAAATTTTTAGGAAAATGTGGGAAGAAGATGAAGTACAAAGAGTTAAACAATAAGTTGAGAAGGGCCACTAATAAAGCAAAAGAAGAATGGTGGAAAACGCAATGCAACGATATGGAATGTTTGCAGAGGAAGGGTGAAATTGTTGCGCTATACAAGAAGGTTAAAACACTAGACCCCAAGGACTGATATGCAAGTTAAGCTACCAATTCAGCATAGACTATTTATACCTTCAAAGTATTCCACGTTCTTCAGGCAGACTGTATGCACTAATGTAACCATCTCAGAAAATATAATGTACGTAGTTGGTTTATCAGTAGCAAGTGAAATGTCTCCCAGTAAAATCCCAGGACTGGTATTATGAACCCATTCCGCGATTAAACATACGGAGTGTGGTTTAATTTAGCCTCACGTGTGAAGATGCCATCACAATCTTATGAAGACACCGGTAGATTGAGGCCAACTGGTACAGTCACAAATTTAGAGGTTCAACACTTGCTTTTCAACCATTAGTGAAGGTTATGGAGCCAATTGTGTCACTACAGTTAGGAATGTCTAACATTGAGGATGTAATTTACATAAAATGGAGGAAGAAGGCATGTGGGGAAGCCCTGTTTGAAAAATAACCCACTATAATCATAAAAAAATGCCTAAGGATCATAAAATTTTACGTCCCATCTGACGGACTGTGTGTCTACGGTCATTCAGACCATTGAGGATGGGTGAGAATTGATGAAGGGCATGGATATTTGATGTAACAAAAGGCAGACTTTGCTAAGAGCGGATGAATGAAATAAAAAACACCTAGGGGTCACAAATTTGACGGCCTTCCTGATAGACAATGAAGTTTGGGTTAATTACACTGCATTGGAAAGGTTGACTATTCAATTCCAGTCAGATTTTCATGAAACTATCTAAGAATTTGCTGAGAAATGCTTTAAAACCATAAAAACGATTTGTCTGTGTGTGTAAATATATAAATATGTTGCCAAAACTTGTAATCACACAGTCATAAATAGCTATAGAATGCTAAAAACAATAGCATTTGAACTTTTCAATCATATTTGCAAAAATTGAACATTGAAAATCTGATTAAAAAAATTTGTCAACAGTTGGGATTGAACCGGCGACCTCAAAGATTAAAATGCAAGTTAAGCTACCTTTTCAGCATAGGGTGTTTGGGAATATTCAACTAAAAAACATTAAATTGTAATTATCTCACTAACTGTTGGTCATCTATGTCCTTTAACCTTTTGAACTCAGATGTCAAGTGTGACTCGACACGGTTACCAACGGCAGCAGCTCACATGTCAAGCCACACTCAACACGGAGTTTCACTGTGAGGGGAATTGGGATTAATGTCCATATTTTCCAATAACTGTACTTGTAATCATCTGCATGAAATGACAAGTAAAGTAAGGCTTAATTAACAGCCTGGCTTGTTTTATAAATGAATAGTATCGACCCATAATGTCGTCGTCGACATAAATGCCCTCTCCGAAGGATGCCACCACCTACGTAGCAGATGTTTATTGTCATCTCTTTGCTGTGCTGTAAGTTCTTTTTGCCCTTCATTACTTGGAAGTCAGCTAAATATAAAGCAATGCCTTTGAGAGATGATCTGTTTCTGTAAAAAAGATCGCAAAGGATGTAAAGTTACCTCAGTCAGGTGTTCCGTAGAGTTCATTGCTTTCTAGTTTGGACTCTTTCATTTCCTTTCCTTCCTAGTGTCAGCTGTCTCATGGAATGTTCTTTTTCTATCTATTGCATAATCAGGAATCTCGAGTAGGAGGGTGTAAATTCATGTATATATTGTACGAAGAATGCCAACAAAGAAAAAATGAAAAACCGATCTTGCTTGTGAAATTCATTTTGGAAACTAGTACACGGTCTCGTTGGAGAATTCCGAGATGTGTCGCAAACTTCCAGGGTTAGATTACCATCCACAAACATAGAGCAACATTTAGATGGGGAACTACATATAATCACACCTCACCATAGCAAAAATCATAAAGATTTTGAGGATTACTCCGCTGATTTTGCTGTTTTGAAGTTAAGCTACCATTTCAGCTTTGGGTGTCCAGGAATTTTCAACTAAAAAAAATTTAATTGCAATTATCTCATTAACTGCCGTCATCTAAACCGTTTTTGGATGGATTATGGTATTTGGAGAGTCGATGGGCATCTAATTCATAAATAGCAAGTGCAATTGTTGGAAGTACATAGAAAATGTCTTCCCGTCGTTCAATTATTCTTCACATACCTGTTATCTGCGGTAGGGGAGATGTCGGACTGTCTGGAAGCAGAATCCCTTTCTGGACCAGTTCTTCTCGATTGGCACGGACAGATATTTTCCTCTCCAACGCTATCGAACAAAACAAAACCAAATTACATACATTGCATAAGAGGATTTAAATACCACTGATTTGCATAGTAATAATAGCAATGATATATCATATACACACTTTCCAAATCTGATAAAAACATTAAATAAAGTCTAATATGTAGTCTTCAAAGAAAACACAAAATTATCAACACTGAAATAATTATTCAACCATTATCAGAAGTATGCTTACTGTCAATTTATTCAAATGGCCACTGTCGATTACTTTGATGAATAATAAGGTTGTAATTCTCTTGTTAATTACACAAGTTTGTTTAAATGATTTGCTTTCTATGCTTTTCCAATAAAAGAGTGAAATTTAAAATACTTCTACTTGTTGCAAATGTAAATTTTCAAATGTGCAACACAAGATAGCACTTCAAAGACTCATTAAAACGGATGAAAATTGAAACAACAATTATCTGAAACTTTTTTCCATCAATATTATTGAGTAAAGTGACTCTAGGAAGAGTTAATGAAGTTTGGAGATGTCAATTAATGATTAGTACTGGGGAAAAACCACAACTTAAACTATAATGTGTTTATATATGGTATAGTTTTTTAATACGATAGCTAAAAATTAGGAAAAAATAAGCTATTCAATAAAGTCCAATATTTCTAATTGTACTTTAAGATTCAGGTGTTTCATTGTTTCTCAATTTACAGCCAAAATTTGTAATTTTACAGACATTTCCAAAATTCCTCAAGATTAACTCGTATTCCCTGAGTTTTTCGTAAGATCCAAAATCCTGTTACATCAATTATATCAATTTTAATAAAGCAAAAGGGAACGTACTACGGTCGAATGAATGCAATGAATACAAATTACCCAAAGCCGTACTCTTGGAGGCACTAGTTAGGGGACACGGGGGAGGGTGCAAAGAATAAGGATAACAAAACTGCACACACTCTCTCACTCCGGTATTTGCAGTGCAAATTGACCGTCGCAAGTCACAAACACACACGCACTCAGGGGAAAAAACACACGGGGGAAAAAACCCCTCGCCAAGGACCACACACTCAGACAAGACAAACAAAAACCACACGCGATTATTCTTCTCTGAAGAGGCCTGCTTGGCAGGCGAAACACCTGGTGTCAGGTTTTTCGGCACTATTTTTTTCCCCACGTACACTGCATCACAGTGTACTTCCCTTTCCGTATTCCTAGTCTGTGTGAAGGGTCCCTGCCGTTGGGTTAAATTCCCCGTAAACCCTGAGTGCATGTGCGTTTGTGACTTGCAACGGTCAATTTGAACTGCAAATACAGAAGTGAGGGAGTGCGTGCCGTTCCTTTACTATTTCTATTTTTACGTCTGTCTGAGTGAAGCATCCCTGCCGTTAAGTTAAATTCCCCGTAAACCCTGAGTGCGTGTGTGTTTGTGACTTGCAACGGTCAATTTGAACTGCAAATACCGAAGTGAGGGAGTGCGTGCCGTTCCTTTACTATTTCTATTTTTACGTCTGTCTGAGTGAAGGGTCCCTGCCGTTGGGTTAAATTCCCCGTAAACCCTGAGTGCGTGTGTGTTTGTGACTTGCGACGGTCAATTTGCAATGCATATACCGAAGTGAGGGAGTGCGTGCCGTTCCTTTACTATTTCTATTTTTATGTCTGTCTGAGTGAAGGGTCCCTGCCGTTGGGTTAAATTCCCCGTAAACCCTGAGTGCGTGTGTGTTTGTGACTTGCGACGGTCAATTTGCAATGCATATACCGAAGTGAGGGAGTGCGTGCCGTTCCTTTACTATTTCTATTTTTATGTCTGTCTGAGTGAAGGGTCCCTGCCATTGGGTTAAATTCTCCGTAAACCCTAAGTGCGTGTGTTTGTGACTTGCAACGGTCAATTTGAACTGCAAATACCGAAGTGAGGGAGTGCGTGCCGTTCCTTTACTATTTCTATTTTTACGTCTGTCTGAGTGAAGGGTCCCTGCCGTTAAGTTAAATTCCCCGTAAACCCTGAGTGCGTGTGTGTTTGCGACTTGCGATGGTCAATTTGTACTGCATATACCGGAGTGAAGGAGTGCGTGTGGTTTTGTTTGCCTTGTCTGAGTGTGTGGTCCCTGGCGAGGGGTTTTTTCCCCCCGTAAACCCTGAGTACGTGTGTGTTTGCGACTTGCAACGGTCAATTTGCACTGCAAATACCGGAGTGAGAGAGTGTGTGCAGTTTTGTTATCCTTATTCTTTGCACCCTCCCCCGTGTTCCCTAACTAGTGCCCCCAAGAGTACGGCTTTGGGTAATTTGTATTCATAGAAATATTGGACTTGATTGAATAGCTTATTTTTTCTTAATTTTTAGCTATCGTATTAAAAAACTATACCATATATAACCACATTATAGTTTAAGTTGTGGTTTTTCCCCAGTACTAATCATTAATTGACATCTCCAAACTTAATTAACTCTTCCTACAGTCACTTTACTCAATAATATTGATGGAATAAAGTTTCAGATAATTGTTATTTTTTTTGGTCATCTACCGGTTAAGGTTGCTTTTTGGATGGACACAACTATCAAATAAACATTTTGTGACTCCCCACCTAGCACACTAATCTACATCAGGTCCCTATTCATCTCGGTGTACTTCTTTCCTCTCTTCATCCCGTCCAACATCGCTATCCGGTTCCTTCCTTTCCCTCATCTGCCGATAACATTCTCCCCTCTATTACCGTCTTCTTCAACATCCCACTATTACTACTCAATACAGCTTTCATCTGCCTCCATAGGATTTCTCTCAACAAACCCCTCTCCTCACCCACCATCCCCAGTACTTCCTCATTTGTTTTCCTTTTGGTCCATTTCACCTTCTCCATTCTCCCACAGCACAGCAAAACCCACCCAGCAACCTACTCTATACATCAACTCCCTCTTTTCATCTCTGTGTACCTCTTTCCTCCCTTCATCCCCTTTCTAAGAAACATCCCTATCCTCTTCCTGCCCTTTCCTTGCTTGCCAACTATTCTCCCCTCTATTACAGTCTTCAACATCCCGCTATTGCTGATCATTACACCTTTCATCCATTTTTCATCTGCTTCCTTAGGATATTTCTCTCAACAAACCCCTCTCCTCGGCCACCATCCACAGCTGTACTTCCTCATTTTTTTTCCTTCTTTCGGTCCATTTCACCTTCTCCATTCTTCACAACACATACACATATCTGCAATAGCCTCCAATCTACGTCTATCCTCCTGCTTCAGTGACCACGTTTCCACGCCGTACATGGCTACGCTCCATATCAGAGTTTTTACGAGTCTTGTCTTAACATCCCTACTCAACGTCCCCGTCATCAACTCCCTCCTCCTTGAGAAAGCCCCCTTGCCTAGCATTGCAATTCTTCTTCTTACATCCCTACCACTTTGACTGTATTGGTCCAAAACACTTCCGAGATATGTTAAATGCTCTACCTGCTCTATTTTTTCCCTGCCTATTTTAATATTTAGCTTAGCCTCTCTCTTTCTTGGATAAACCCACAATAACCTTTGTTTTATTAATATTGACTCTCTTTCCATATCTATCGCACTGAACCTCCATTTCACTCAGCATTCCTTGCAACCCTTTTGGCTGACTGAGCAAATATTAAAATTTTAATGTTTAGCAAAAGCCTTTTTTTTCTATTCAACACGTATTCATGTGGATACTGAGTAATCCATGAATTTTTCATGAAGATCAAGCTGTTTCAGTTGAATTACACTAATTAACATTCAAAATAAGGACGTGAAACATTATTTTTTGGATATTTCAATACATAATAGTCTTAGATGTAATTCCCTTTAAAATTTAAGAGGCCTCCTCTCAGAAAATGATGCAGATACATTGAAACCGGTCGTTTTGATAAAATTTTATTAAGTGGAAAATTGCCAATTTTAATTAATCATAAAAAGAGACATTTCAGGCATGATGTGGTGGAATCACATGATTAATTAAAATTAACAAATTTCCACAAAATTCGTGCAAATGTAGTTGCATTGAAACCGGTCTTATTAATAAATTTATTTTTGCGGAAAATTGCTAATTTTAATTAATCATAATATTCCACCATATTCAACGTTTAGTCTCTTTTTAAGGGGAGTATTTACTATTCAACACACACATTCACGTGGATTGAGACTCACATCTCGAGGCGGCCTCAAATCGCTCGCTCTTCCTCCTCCGCCTCCACTTCCACGGCTTGAAGAATCGTCCGAGGGCCGACAGCTTGCTGCCTCCACTCCCCTTGCGCCCCCCAGCCTCCGAGGAGAGCAGCGGGGGCGGAGGGGGCGAGAGGGAGGGGGACGAGGGGGAGAGCGGGGGAGAGAGGGACGGAGAGGACGGGGGCTGTGGGCCCCCGGACGACGACGGCGCCATCCTCGAAGAAGAGCCACTGCCGTTGGCGCGGTTTGAGCCGGAACCTGGGCGGGGGAGAGAAATGGGAGAGAGTGGACAAAACGAAGGCCACCGGAGACCATCCCCACAGCAGACAGAGACTGTCATTCACTTGGACACGAGTCAGTGTTTTCTACTGTCCAAGTGCAATAACTGTACTAGACCATATATATTAATAATTATATAACTTAAGACAGCTACGAACAATACAAGATCACATAAAAGGAACACTCACACGTTATTTCTTGATCATTTTGTCTGAATTGAGCTCCCTCTTCATTAGGAGATCAGTCCTACTGATTCTTCTGATGAAGATGGTGCTCAATTTATTCGAAATTAGCTCAATTCCATAGAAATTATCAAGAGATAACATGTTAGCGTTTCTTTTTGTGTGTTCTCCTGCTGTGCGCTGCTGTCAAAGTTATTTATTTAACACATCCGTATTAGTTTGAAGAAATCATTATAGATATCAGAAAAGGGGATAGGAACACACATAAAAGACGAACACAGGACAGGTGGAGAAGGTGGAATCAAGCACACCACAAGTGTATAAAATATTTCCTTAACCGGGACTTGAACATCAGATCTCTCCACTTGCAACTAGGCCGATGCTCTAACCACTTGAGCTATCAAGGAAATCTTATTTACACTAATATCTCCAACCTTTCCTGTGTTCGTCTTTTATATATGTTCCTATCCCTTTTCCTTATATCTATATACACATGTGAATGAATATTTGTTTGCCGTATGGTGGGATTTCATGTTGGAATGTGTGTATATATATATATAAAATATATATGTAGAAATATATATAATATGTACATATATATATATATATATATATATATATATATATATATATATATATATATATATATATATATATATATATATATATATATATATATATATATATATATATATATATATATATATATATATATATATATATGTAACAAACACAGAAACCAAAACACACAAAAGAGGGACTCACTGGTTCTCGAATTTTCGGTGGCCCAACCACCTTTCTCAAGAGGAATTAGGAACAGAACTGAGGCAGAGGAGGGCGCGAAAGCAGTGGTAGGAAGGAGAAGGGGACATTTTCCCCAAATGCCCCTCTGTCACTTTCAAATGCCCCGCCAATCTATCAGATCTTGTAAAATCTACCAATCCACTTCTTAAATCCTCGCCCCGTTCCAAAATCACTCCCAGACCCTGCAATAAACCTAGATGCAAAACATGTCCTATTTTCCTAACCAGAATCCCATCCCTCTCCCATCCGCTCTTTAATTGTCTCCCACCAATTCCCTACTCCTCGTGTACCTCCAGCAATGTTGTCTACCTACTCAAGTGCCAACTTTGCCCTGCCTTTTACATTGGACAGTGTACCACACCCCTCAATATTAGAATCAATAATCATAGAGCCTCATGCAACAATTCCTCCCTTATTGGTATGCTCCCAATCCCCAAACATGCCTCCGAACACAACACTGCCTTTGACCAATGTTTTAAAGTATCCGTCTTAGCATCCCTCCCACACTCAGACCCTCCACTGAAACTCAAAACATTAGAGCTAGCTTTCATCTGGCTCTTGGATTCCTGGAATCGCCCAGGTATTAATATTAGACATTAATTGCCCCCTTTATGCATATAATTTCATCCCCCTCCACCCGCAACAACTTCCATATCATCCCCACCTTTTTTAAAATTCCCGCGCCATACACTACCCCTCCAAACTCCTCACCTCGAATACCTTCCCCCCCTTTTTTCCCCCCTTTTTCTTTCTTTTCCCCTCTTTTCCCCCATTTCCCCTTCTCCTTCCTACCACTGCTTTCGGGCCCTCCTCTGCCTCAGTTCTGTTCCTAATTCCTCTTGAGAAAGGTGGTTGGACCACCGAAAATTCGAGAACCAGTGAGTCCCTCTTTTGGGTGTTTTGGTTTCTGTGTTTGTTATGACTATCAGTGAATTTATATATATATATATATATACATACATATATATATATATTCAAACTTGAAAATCCCGCCATACAGCGCACAAATATTCATTCAAACAGAAATAGGTATAAGGAAAGGGGATAGGAAAACACATAAAAGGCGAACACAGGACATGTGGGGAAGGCGGTTTTTGAGCAGATCACGAAAGTAAAAAAAAAATATATATATATATATGTACATATTATATATATATATATATAGATGATGCGGAAGTACTCACAAGAGCAATATAACTTTTGGACGGCACAATAGAACACAGAATAAAACAGATAACACCTAAAAGGACAGTCACACTGTAGATGATTTAAGCTTTCGGCCTACTCCGAGGCCTTCTTCAGGTCAGACTCACTGTGTCTGACCTGAAGAAGGCCTCGGAGTAGGCCGAAAGCTTAAATCATCTACAGTGTGAGTGTCTTTTTACGTGTTATCTGTTTTATTCTGTGTTCTATTGTGCCGTCCAAAAGTTATATTGCTCTCGTGAGTACTTCCGCATCATCGATATATATATACATTGGCCCACCACATACACCCATTTAATGTTCACGATCGAGGCAATTCTTTGAAAGGTAACAGGGACAGTTTCATCAGACAAAAGTCTCTTCAATCAGGAGGAAGTGGATGGGGCACGCAATGAATAAGGATGTTAACATGTTTACGAAACATTTTCACTAGAAGGGTGACTCTGAATGGCTCAGAAACTGGGTTAATGGTTCACCATGGCTCGGAAACTTAGCTGATGTTTTAGCAAGGCTTGGAAACTTTCACATTTTCACTAGAAGTGTGCTTCTGAATGGTTCAGCAACTTGGATCATGTTTAACCATGGCTCAGAACTTGGTTGATGTTGTTTCATGGCTAGGAAGTTTTCACATTTTCACTTGAAGTGTGCCTCTGAATGGTTCAGAAACTCGGATAATGGTTCACCATGGCTTGGAAACTTGGTTGATGTTTTTTTCATGGTAAGGAAACTTTTACATTTTTACTTGAAGTGTGCCTTTGAATGGCTCAGAAACTTGGTTAATGTTTAACCTTGGCTCAGAAACTTGGTTGATCAGACATGCCAACTTTCAAAAATGAAAAATCGGGAGGACATGCCAACTTTCAAAAATGAAAAATCGGGAGATTTATAGAAGTGTATCACGAAGTAATCACTTTTAATTACCACAATATTTGCATGGCACCTTAATCCCTTTATGACACTTTGCCAATTTTTAATGAATGTCACACTTTATTAACATGTTAAGCTAAGTACACAATTTGAACAGTTCATCAAGAACGTAAGAAGGAAAAATCGGGAGTCTCCCGCTTAAATCGGGAGAGTTGGCATGTCTGGTTGATGTTTTAGCAAGGCTTGGAAACTTTGTTATTGAATTCACATGTCTCAAACACTTGGGTCCTTAGTAAAATAAGATTGGTATGTATTTGAAGCTTGATTATGGTAATATGAGTCCATGGAAGAGAATGCCAAATGTAAAAGGATCAATAATAAATCAAAGATAAGAGTAAATTGATTGGTCAGAGGAAAGTTTATTGATACGAGAAATCCAAATGTGGCTGGAGTTGCAAAGCAACCTGAACACATCTATAATAGATGGATTCAGGGCACTTTGGCTGGCAAATCTGATTGAGATAATTGTTTGTATGCATAGACAGAGAGGGGAAAGATATTCAGGGCAAAAAGGAGAAGCTTGCTTGGAGTAATGAAGAATAATAAAGTGGGAATGTTTTGATGGAACGAAAACAGTCGAGAGAAAACTTACATTAAATAAAATAAACGGCTAATTAAGCCTCAAAAAGGGTGTCTGATTCTGTCGACCCAGGTGAGACTTAAAACAAATAGACAATTACCGAGGGTTCCCATCCAAAAATTACAAAAAATACAAAGGTTATTAGTTAAATATCACCGTTTAAAATTTTCATATTTTAAACAATGTTTTAGAATGGTGTAAACCAAACAAGTCAGTCTAAATATTCCGTGTATTCACAGATATTCATTTACACACTAACACTGACCACATTCATTTCCACCTATGATGGACAAGACCAAAGATATACCATGCGATGGTGCACGTAAACATAACTACATATTCATGCAATTCAATTGTGCATCAATACTATCGTCAACTAGGTCGAGGAAGTCGTTATATTTTAAAGGACAATCATGCATTGTACAATGTGTTAACACAGAAAAACATATGTATTCACACATATATATATATATATATATATCCATTCACATAGCAATAGAGATAAGGAAATGGGAAAGGAACACACATAAAGAACAAACAAAATAGAGGTGGGGAAGGCAGATTTGAGCAGATCACAAATGTAAAAATATTTTCCTCAACCGGGACTTGAACACCGGATCTCTCCACTGGCCGGACGAATACTCTAACCACTTGAGCTGTCGAGAAAATGCACTTTTACACTGAAATCTGCGATCTTATAAAGCGCCTTTCCTTTATGATGTTGTATGCTTGCTCTAACCTACTGTCCATTCTCCTCTTGTGTTTGTCTATTTCTCCTTTGGTGGGTGTAACAGCTCCACCATCTACCGGGTAATGAATCGGAGCACTTTGGTGCTTTATAAGATCGCAGATTTCAGTGTAAAATATATTTTCTGTATTTTACACTGAATTCTGAGCGGTGGAGGGGGGGTCTGCCTGGCAGGGTAAGGTGGAGGGGGCTCTTAGCAACAGACCGACACCAACCTCAGTTGCCTGCGGGCTGTCGTTGAGTGAGGACACCGTTTTTAGTGAAGCAAGTTTTTTGTCCGCGTCGAAAAACAAAATGAATATTAATTTAGAGCAACGTTATTCCGTGAAGTTTTGTGCGAAACTCGGGAAGACGGCAACTGAGACCCTCAATATGATCAAGAAGGCTTATGGGGACACTGCCTTAAGCCGTTCCACAGTATTTGAGTGGCACAAGTTGTTTAAAGAGGGCAGGAAGTTCGTTGAAGAGCTGTATGTGTTCCCATCCCTTTTCCTTCTTCTATTTCTGTGTGAATTTTTATATATATCTGTGTGTTTCAAGTTGCTACAAACGCAGTTGGTATAATAATCACTTCAAATCAACGCAAGTTGAACCATAAATAGAATGTGCAATGAGATAAAAACACAACATATATGCAATAATGATATTAATGCTAAATAGATCAAGTGCATTAAAACATACAAGTTCATTCCATTGTTATCAACAGAGTTAGACACAAGGTTGGTGTGCAAAAAAAAACGTGGAGGAGACCTACTAAGACTATACCACAAATGACAGAATACACCAAGACAATCCAGACAAATGAAAACGTGCCAATTCACCTCTCGTTGTCACCGATGTCATATTTGCAGAACAGTTGGGAGGCCAAACTCGAGAATACTTGTCTGGGATTAGTAACATCTTCCAAGAAACGTGACATAATCAATTCTTTATTAAATACAAATTACACACAGTAAATACAACATTGTTATTCAAATCTTATGCATGATAAACATCACCCAATCCTATTGCAAAATAAATATTTGAAAATTTAACGGATTACGCAAGGCTATCAGCCCATATTGGCTATATAAAAACCATAAACACAGTAATCAACCCTAATACGGTTGGTTTAGTACGTGATGGTGGAGCTCACCCGTGTACCAAGCCCGACGGCGTGTGAATATTCACACATCAGGGTAGGGGGGCCAGTTCCTTTCCCTGTGCCGGTTATGGTTTCCCAGGAAGATCTGGTACCCGAAAAATCAACTAGCTTGGGTGGAGCTGCAGGTGCCCAGAGTGCCTTGCCCGGGAATCGAACCCGGGACCCTCTGGTCAGTAGTCCAACGCTCTACCCACTAGACCACTGCGACTTGCATTGGCTACATATATTCAACAATTACACTTGAACTAATTGTAACGGAAATCATTCAAATCTATGGGAGATGTTTAATTTTTTTCTTGCATTACGACATTGTCATTCATTTTAAAAAATAGTATAATCATTTTTCATAAACTGTTTACATTTGTTATATAAGTTTAAACGAACCTTTCTTAATATCCCCTTAATCAACGTCCCTCTTATCTCAATTCTCTCCTCCTCCTTCTTGTGTAAAAACTTCTTATTAACAAAAATTATCTTCTCCTTATGTCCCTCATGCTTACTTTGACACCATTTTGGTCCAAATAACACTTCCTGATTAATATTATTAGGTAATCTACTGGTTAAGGTAGATTTTTGGATGGACACAACTATCAAATACATATTTTGTGACTCCAAACAAAACCCAATCCAGCAACCTACTCTCTATACATCAGGTCCCTCTTCATCTGAGTGTACTTCTTTCCTCCCTTCATCCCGTCCAACATCCCTATCCTGTTCCTGCCCTTTCCTCGCTTGCCCAACATTCTCCCCTCTATTACCATCTTCTTCAACATCCCACTATTGCTGATCAATGAACCTTTCATCTATCTTTCATCTGCCTCCATAGGATTTCTCTCAACAAACACCTCTCCTCCCCCACCATTTCCAGTACTTCCTCATTTGTTTTCCTTTCGGTCCATTTCACCTTCTCCATTCTTCACAACACACCCACATTTCAAGTGGGGAGGAAAGAAGTACACAAGATGAAGGGAGGAAGGAAGCGCACTTAGAGATGAAGAGAGGGACCTGATATAGATTAGTTTGCTAGGTGGGGAGTCACAAAATGTTTATTTTATAGTTGTGTCTATCCAAAAACCTACCTTAAACGGTAGATTACCTAATAATTAATAATGCAATAATTGCCATTAAGTAAATGTTGTAACTATTTGCAATTGTTACATTATTGATCTCGAATGTAAGTATCGACATAGACGATGAAAGTTAATTAAATTATTTGCATCTGTGAAATTGCTTCAAATAGGATATCATCGATTTCATGAAGTAATTTAATTATAAAGCAAGAAGCAAGACGATAGAAAACTAAAAAGGGCCTAAAACTGCCTTAAAGGAGGACTTCTTAAAAGGGTGCTTTACTAAATAGTGATGGATAAGAAGAAGATTGGAATAAGAAGAAGGCATAGCCTACAAATGAATGGAGGGAGAGTACTTGGAAGAAGGAAAGACAAAAACATCGCTGTATACCAAATAAATTTGGCAAAATAAACTTTTTATGGCCTTAATTCACATATTTATCACTTCATGTGTCACGAGTTGTATCATTAATTTTACTATACTAATCAAAGTGCTTTTCACAGTAATTGCAACAGAGACTTGGTGAAACTTATCACGCATAATTTTAAGGTCACAGAGCATTGTTTCAAATCAATGAACATTCCAAAGATTACATTATTACTCCTCCCAAGATTGATTCACGTTTTGAAACATTCGAGATATTCGTCAGTGAAAAAAAACATGCCGAAATGGTTTTATTGAAGGCTCAAATCTTTGCAATGTCCACTATGTTTTAAACAACATTAACTTATTTCGAAAGTGAGAGGTACAAACCAAAGGATTACAATTTTCATTGTTTTGTTCACTGGCATTCGTTATTACAATGATTTAATAATAAGTTAACACACTTTGTTTATCGAAATACACAAACAATTAACAATCATTCAGTCAAAGTATGAGGAAAGTTACAAGAGATGACAAGATTCTGTGGAGTTTCATGCATACAAACATGTATTCAGTGGTCAATTAATTACTATGGTGCTCTAACAAACATCAAGGGTGCAAAAACTACATCAAAGATGATTGAAAAACCCACGTTCATCTATAATACTAACCAAAGTTGATGTAAATGTGGATTTTTCAACTCCAAAACACTTATACAAGGTTAAAATTGAAGATATTGTGTACATACCAGTTGAAAAGTAGACTTACAACCATTACTTTTTGTTACACCAATGTTTTTCTGTACTTTGTGGCTGCGATTAAACAATTCTACGGCAAAAAAATCACACGAGGGTCGCGTACAAAGTAACGTCAATAATTCATTCCTTATGTGCATTAACTAGCAAACAAAACAGCCGTCAACAATTAAATGGACATTCAAAATGGCCAAAATATAAGTGAGTGACATAAATGCCAACATAACACCAGACGAAAATCGAAAATCAAATCTACGTAACCCGGGAAAATTTAAAATTTGCAAATCATTTTGAACAGACGTCGTACATTAAGTGTAAGGCATGGGGTGTCCTTTATCACCGGTGCTGTTTAACGTATATGTGGAGGAAATGATTAAAGAGGCATTGTGGGAATAACTGGAGGTAGGAATGGAAGTCGGAGGGGAATTCGTGTAAAATCGGTTAGGTTTGCTGATGACCAAGCATTAGTTGCTCAGTCAGCCAAGGGGTTGCAAGCATTGCTGTGTGAATTGGTGGTTCAGTGCGATAAATATGGGATGAGAATCAAAATATTAATAAAACAAAGGTTATGCGATTTTCCAGAAAAAAAAGGCTAAGCTAAACATTAAAATAGGAGGGGAAAAAATAGAGCATGAATATATTTACTAACGATTACACAGACAAGAGTGTTTTATGATGGATTTGATGACTTAATATTTGAATATCACAGTATGTATGTGTATATATTATTATTCAGTAATCTACCGATTAAGGTAGGTTTTGGATTGACACAACTACCAACAAAAAATATTTTCTGACTCCTAACATAACACAGTCCTTGGTCCAAAACACTTCGGAGATACTTAAGGGCAAATGCTATTAGAGCAAGTGGAACAGTTTAGCAACAGAGCAGTTTACATATCTCGGAAGTATTTTGGACCAATACGGTCAAGGTAGTAGGGATGTAAGGAGAAGAATTGCAATGCTAGACTAGGAGGCTTTCACACAAGGAGGAGGGAGTTGATGACGGGGACGTTGAGTAGGGATGTTAAGAAAAGACTCGTAAAAACTCTGATATGGAGCGTAGCTATGCACGGCGCGGAAACGTGGTCGCTGAAGCAGGAGGATAGACGTAGATTGGAGGCTTTTGAAATGTGGGTGTGGAGAAGGATGAAGAAGGTGAAATGGACCGAGAGAAGGAAAATAAATGAGGAAGTACTGGAGATGGTGGATGAGGAGAGGGGTTTGTTGGGAGATATCCCATGGAGGCAGATGAAAAATGGATGAAAGGCATATTGAGCCGTAGTGGAATGTTTAAGAAGACTGTAATAGAGGGGAGAATGTTGGGCAGGCGAGGAAAGGGCAGGAATTGGTGATGGGGATGTCTTAGATAGGGGATGAAGGGAGGAAAGAAGTACACTCAGAGATGAAGGGGGACCTGATGCATAGAGTAGGTTGCTGGATTGGGTTTTTTTTGGAGTTACAAAATATTTATTTGATAGTGGTGTCCATCCAAAAACCTTCCTTAAATGGTAGATCACCTAATAATAATTACATTATGCAAAAATGTATATCTGATCAAAATCAGACTGTTTCCATATTACAATAGTTTTATTGAGTTAACTTACGAGAGAAGGCGGAAAACGAATGCACACATGCTCGTAGACCACAAACGAAATGACCTTCAGAAGAACTCCTGGTGGCACGTGGAAGGAACAATCCCCCTCAACATTCATGTGCAGGTTTGAGGTCTTTACATTCACCTATTGTGTTTTCAGAAGCAAAAGTATGGAGACGTGTTCTAGTGTTCTATGTCAATATGCGAATTATACAGCTTACTGTTATTAATTTTTTACTGCTGCATAAGTGACTCCTATTTTGAGATTTTAGATGTCTAGACGTGTTCTAGTGCTATGTCATACGAGAGTTAAACAGCATCATATTTTAAAAGTGACTCCTACAGAGACAAATTTCAAGAAACTGTAACAGTAACTATTAACGGAGTCACCCGCTATGTGTGCATTACAATGCAACCATTTCAGAGAGTAAAAATCATTCGTCTTGACCGGGATTCGAACCCGGATCCCTCGATATCCGGCCGAGTGCTTTAACCATTTAAGCTACCGCACGACTACGAATGCCTGTGACATTGTATATGTACGGTATTTCGTCACAACATCTTGTTCCTTTAAAGCCCCCAAAATTTCAGAGTGTAAGAGGACGTCTCGGTAGCTTAATTGGCTACAGCACTCCGCCGGATATCGAGGGATCCGGGTTCGAATCCCGGTCAAGGCGAATGATTTTTACTCTCTGTTCTACTTTGAGATTCGTAGTTCAACGGCTGTTCATGGTGATGATGCTGTTGATCGGTCTACTGTAAATCGATGGATGGTAAAATTTCATGCTTTTTGCGCCTGGAAAAGCCATAATTGTTAAATGAAACAGTTTCTGTCGTAACTTGCGCTGGAGCAGTTGGAAATCCTTCAGCCCACGAATTACGGGGAAGATGTTTTGACCAACGATTTTCTTTACCCTTCACGTTCCCCCGTTAATGTTTTTTCCCTCACCCCCTGCCAGCTCACCTGAAACCAAGTGAGACCTTTTCAACAATGTAGCGACTCCTCCCAAACTGCTACTGAGTCACCTAACTAATTACTAAGTGCCGTTGTTCTCCCAGTTCATAATAATCATTTCCCTAATCCTCTCAACCAACTAATTTGATGTCAGGTGGGCTTTTTGCAACATTGTATTGACCATATCCTTCCAGCTTGCTAATTATCTAATTGGTTTTTATCTAATCTAATTATCCAATTATTGCTAATTTGTCAATATTACCAATCCACCTTCTCTGACTCAAACCATAGACTTTTAGCCCCCCTCTTCATAGCTCAACCAATCCTTTCTTTCCTCCCTCCTCTTCCCCTCCGCCCAGAGGTATATATATATATATATATATATATATAAACATGCGGGCCGCGGTGGTCTAGCGGGTAGAGCGTTGGACTGCTGACGGGAGGGTCCCGGGTTCGATTCCCGGGCAAGGCACTCTGTTTGCACCTGCAGCTCCACCCAAGCTAGTTGATTTTTCGGGTACCAGATCTTCCTGGGAAACCATAACCGGCACAGGGAAAGGAACTGGCCCCCCTACCCTGATGTGTGAATATTCACACGCCGTCGGGCTTGGTACATGGGTGAGCTCTACCATCACCTACTAAACCGACCTTCGGGTTGATTACTGTGTTTATGGTTTTTATGGTGTTTATGGTTTATATATATATATATATACACATTCAAACACGAAATACTGCCATATGGCGAATAAATATTCATTCACATTGAAATAGAGATAAGGAAAATGGTAAAGGAACACACATAAAAGACGAACACAAGAGAGGTGGGGATGGCGGATGTGAGCAGATCACGAATGTAAAAATACTTTCCTCAACCGGGACTTGAACACCGGATCTCTCCACTTGCCGGGCGGATGCTCTAAACCACCTGAGCTATCGAGGGAGCATACTTTCACATTGAAATCTGCTGGAGAGATCCGGTGTTCAAGTCCCGGTCGAGGAAGATATTTTTACATTCGTGATCTGCTCACATACGCCATCCCCACCTCACTTGTGTTCGTCCTTTATATGTGTTCCTTTACCATTTTCCTTATCTCTATTTCAATGTGTGAATGAATATTTGTTCGCCATATGGCAGTATTTCGTGTTTGAATGTGTATATATATATATATATATATATATATATATATATATATATATATATATATATATATATATATATATATATATATATATTTTTTAGGTAATCTACCGGTTAAGGTAGGTTTTTTGGATGGACAGAACTATCAAATAAACATTTTGTGACTCCCCACCTAGCAAAGTTATCTATATCAGGTCCCTCTTCATCTCGGTGTACTTCTTTCCTCCCTTCATCCCGTCCAACATCCCTATCCTGTTCCTACCTTACCTTACCTTACCACGCTTGCCCAACATTCTCCCCTCTATTACCCTCTTCAACATTCCACTACCGCTCAATATGCCTTTCATCCATTTTTCCTGCCTCCATAGGATTTCTCTCAACAAACCCCTCTCCTCACCCACCATCTCTAGTACTTCCTCATTTGTTTTCCTTTCGGTCCATTTCACCTTCTCCATTCTTCTCCACACCCACATTTCAAAAGCCTCCAATCTACGTCTATCCTCCTGCTTCAGCGACCACGTTTCCGCGCCGTACATAGCTTCGCTCCATATCAGAGTTTTTACGAGTCTTGTCTTAACATCCCTACTCAACGTCCCCGTCATCAACTCCCTCCTCCTTGAGAAAGCCTCCTTGCCTAGCATTGCAATTCTTCTCCTTACGTCCCTACCACTTTGACCGTATTGGTCCAAAACACTTCCGAGATATGTTAACTGCTCTACCTGCTCTATTCTTTCCCCGCCTATTTTAATATTTAGCTTAGCCTTTTTCTATATATATATATATATATATATATATATATATATACTGTGCTTGACTGGTTTATTGTTACCTGATGATGTTATGCTATAACGAAACCTGGGTTGTAAAAATTAAAAAGTTTATATGGAAAACAAAGTGGTTTGATTATTAAGTCATAATGGAAAGAGTTGACCCCAGCCGTACTTTTTTACGGCTGGGGTCAACTCTTTCCATTATGTCTACATAACCTAGGAATTCATGAACCTATCTCTTGTCTTTGCTCAACATTAGGTAGATTTTTTTAAACAATCAATCAATTGTTCATAGATGATGCTAGATGCAACATTTTAACCAATTTGGGGTATTTTTTAAACGTACAAGGGCTGCCATTTGTATTTACAGCCTTGCCAACAATAAGTGCTTCAGGCACCGTCTGATAGTTTGAACCTTTTCACGTTAACTTTATTCAGATCGTGTTGTTATGATCGTCATGATGTTATGCTATAACGAAACCTGGGTTGTATAAAATTAAAATGTTTATGTGGAAAAGTAAAGTGGTTTAGATTAGTAAAAGTCAGAATAATTGTTATTTAAACACGCAGCGGTCGTCCGATCACTGATCAACAGACGATAGAAGCATCGCTTAAAACTCGTCGGAGATCTGATTCAAAACGACCGAAGAATCATTAAAATGCGTATCGCAAAACCGTATTGGTCGAGTTTGACGTGTTAGAGACAGCCCGGTGTCAATAATAATCTTGCAACATGACTACGATCGCAACGCTCGTCCACACACCTAACGCGCAACTGGAGAGGCTATGCGAAACCTCAAATTTGAACCGATTCCAACACCCTCCTCATTCCCGCGCGACCTTGCGCCTTTTGCGATTTTCATTTTTTCTTTTGGACTCAAAGAGACACCTCAAAGGGTAATCATTACAACTCGGACGATAATGAGGTGAAGATGGCTGTCAATAAGTCATTTCATTCGAGAAAAGTCGAAAGAGTTTTTCAGCGACGGAATGAAAGAAAAACTTGTTACACGTTGAGAGAAATGTTTTGGCTTCAACGGTGACTTTGTTAAATAATTAATATATTATTTCAAAACTTAAAGAATCGTACTTTAATGTACTTTTTGTCCGATCTAGCTATTTGTTTCCGTTCGCGGTCTACAAGCATGTGTGCATTACTTATCAGCCCACCCTCGCGTGTCCATAGCAACATCGTCAACACGTTCCTAATAAACAACATGGCGTCTTTCATTGACGCCATTTTCTTTACACGACGCGTACACGTATTAGAACCACTGAAACGAAATTTAAAAAAAATAAAACCACACAAGAACATGCGTACTTAAAGACGATTACGAACTCCAAAACAGTTTGGCGAGTTTGATTTTACAGTACAGGGAGGCGGGAAGGTAGGTTTTGGTGAGTTTTATGGTAATATTTGATATTAACGCTAGAGAGATTTGATAGAAGTTACCGGACATTCGAAAAGAGGTCATTTATTCGTGCAAAGGTTAAATAGTGCGGTTGATCCATGGGGGCAACACTATCATGCGCAAGACATCGTGCACGTATCAAACAACGCATACAAACACACAAATTCCAACCACACAGACGGCAAACAAGGAAAGAAAACAATCTTAAAACAGCCAAACACTCACCACCGACCCGTCCTTTACTTCCTAAGAAGTCAGAGAGCGAGAGAGAAGACGCTATGAGCCGTCTTTTCTCCTCAAAGTTTAAGAAATCCAGACTGTGCGTTCGTGCCACGGCTCCGTGCTCAGCGACAACTTCTTCGCTCTGAACCGTAGCCAGCCTGGGTCCGACGCTACCTTGTCTCTGCACACAGTGCTGCTGCTGGACCACGGCGTAGGCTGGAGGCTGATCCAGTGACCTCTGCCTCTCCAGGGCCAAGCGGTGATAGCACGGTTCAATCTGATGATACGGCGGTGGATCTCCCAAAGGGTGGTAGCCCTGCCCTTCCTTCATGGCCGGGTACTCGGGGATAGGTTGGTAAGCCTGCCTATCCCGCGCGTCACCAACCTTGCCCGGTTGGTAACCCTGTTGCGGCTGGTAGATCGGCTGTTGTCCCTCCGATGGTTGGTACCCCTGTTCCCCACATCCGCTCACCGCCCTGTCGGGATCGGAATGTTCGGCGGGTTGGTAAGACTGACCGGGAGGTTCGTGGGTTTGGTACGACTGGACGTCGAGCGAGCCCTGCCTCGCCATCATATGTTGGTAAGCGTGTCTGTCCGACGCGATTGGTAGGACGGGAGAGGAAAAGGTCTGGGCAACCTCCGAGTGTGTGGTCATAGTTGGATAGGGTTTCCTTTCCCCAGACTCGAGCCGTCTCAACGGTTGGTACACCTGTGAGCTTCCCGGAACCATCCCCTGGGATGAATAACAACTACGTTCCAATGAATCCATCCGGGATAACGCCGGATAGCCCTGTCTATCTATCTCAGACGGTTGGTACGTCTGCTGCGGCCTGTCAGCCGATTCCTGCCTCGGTACAGCCTGGTACGGCTCCCTATCAGCCGATTCAACCGTACCACCAGAGGCAACTTGTTGAAATACCTGTCTGTCGACTGATTCCTGTCTGGATATCTGATATCCTGATCTCATAATAGGTTGGCCTGATGTCACGTATACCTGCCGGTATAAGGAGTCCATGCGAGACATTGGTGGTTGGTATGACTGCCTATCGGACGAATCCTGACGACACAACTGTGGGTACCCACTTCCCTCTTTGATCGTTGGGTAATCTTTTGAACCCTGCCTAGAAAGAAAACCAGTCCCGGCCTTTGCACTTGGATAGCCCTGTTGCTGCTGTTGCCTCTCGGCGGCTATCACGGACGGTGACCTTATGAGACAAAGCGGTTTGACCTTTGGCCAATCGTCCTCTTCTTCCTCGTCCCTTTCCCTTTCCCCACCATTATCATCTTCCTTGCAACTGCCGTCACCTCTACCACCATTGCCATCACCTCCACAACCACTCTCCTTCGAGCTATCGCCACTGTCCTGCATGACTGGACACTTGAGGTACAAACGTACAACAAGAACAAGCCGACCAAACAAAACTCCCAACTGCCCCGGACTCACGAGACCTTGACGAGAAGCACTGCAATAAACAGGACTTGAATACCTCCCTACGACAACCCACAACCACCAAACCCTACCAGAGATGTCAACCAAGGGGTAACGGTAATATTTCCCCACTGGATCTAAAACAGCCGGGATACGGTCCAAAAGAAAACGATGCGCACTCAGGACAAACTCAACACCAGACTGAACTACCTTCCCCACCAATCTGTCAAGTGATTCCAAACAGCTACTCAGGTCTCCTAATGGTCTGGTGGCCAAAAAAGAGTATGGTTTTGCAAAACTTGAGGTTTTAGCACTATAATCAGGATCGATTCGAGTCGCCAATTTTAATTCAGCTCCAGTTGTCACTCTAACTGAACCTGCTAAACTCCACTCAACTCTAAAATCTTGCAGACAACCCCGCAGAGCTGACTCAACAATACACACACTCAGGCTCTTCCAATCAGCAACTAATTGGCAGTACTCTAAACAATTCGCTGACTGTCGTAGGTCTTTTGACTCCTCTCTAACTTCGTGAAGACTACAAAAACCACTAGAAGGGCTACTGGCAACAGGAACAAACTTGCCCGGATGTTCTACAACCCCAAAGTAACAGCTCGGTTTCTGTGAATCTAATATCTCATCTCCTAGACCAGAAACGTCTCCGATGACTGACTTTGGCCTAATGTTTGTCTCCACGCCTCCGTACGCAGCTGATGAGTCTGCACTGAACCGAAATTGAAGAGTTTCACTATCTTGGCAGGAAAGACTGGAGAATTTCACCAATCCAACCGACTTCAAAACCGGAAACACACTTGGATCTTCAGCTGCTGACTCAACAAGCTGACCCACACAGTCGTCTCTGAAAAAACTACTTTTCACTGGTAGAGTGACCTTTGAACTATACTCCAACTGGCAACAAAACAGTGGGGACTGACCAGGTACCTTCAGTGACTCAAATCTGTATAATTTCCAAGAGCTTACACACGAATCCAATGCACAATACGTCAAGTATGACCCCACTACAACGCAGCCTAACGTGTCCAAATACAAAACCCCGACAGGCTTCAAGTTACCCCTACGAGGGAAATCTAATTTAGCAGGCTTCAAGCTTATTAACCACAGTTTTGATCGAATCAAATTCAAGTCAGGACTGACAGTAAATAACACCAATGCACTGCCAGAAAACAAGTCTCCATTTAAGGAGAATTCTGATGAATACAAAGTCAAATCACCTGGACTTCCCTTAGCTCCGACTACAGGAGCCAACTTACAGAGATCAAGTAGAAAATAGGAGGTTATTGCTGTATTGATGCCGACAAGGCAACCTGGCCCATTGGCAAGGCTAAACCAGTGAGTCACAGTACGGTTAAGTTTAGCACAACAGACTAAACTCGCACAACCATAATTTATTCCGGATTTCCAAGGAACAGATCCGCTGGAATACGACCGGGACACAAGGCCGGACGAAGCAACAAAAATACTATAACCCCTTTGGCGAACACCTAAAAGTTCCCCAGACTCACAGCCAGTTAGATAGAAAAGCACACAGTTGAAGAAACGCACAAGGTACAGTTTAAAGTACGAGAACACCAAAAGAATCAACAGCGACACCAATGAAGACAACAAAAGCACATGAACGAACAATGCCCCAGTGGAACCCAAAGTGGTCACTGTTAAGAGGGCTGGTAAAGCGTCGACAACGCGGCAACATCTGAAAATTTGAGCAGTTTCACAGGCGAAAATATTCAATTCCTCCCAAAAAAAATTATCCTTTGGTATATGCTTCCATGAACAACCAGAAGTGACCCTAGATAGGTAACTCCAAGACGAATATCCACTAACCGTCCAACGGATGGCTTGGGAATCAAGTACGAGGCTTGTAAACTTCGGGGGTTTACTAATGTCTATGTCGTTCAAGCCACTCCAATTAAACTGGCTCAAACCCAATCGGAAACCCAGACAATCCGTCAAACATCTTTCAGACTCGGAGATCTCGCCAAAGTTTAGCTTTATGGCACTGCGGAACGAGTCCAGAACATTGGACAGTCTTACAACCAACGCATTGAATGCTTTGATTCCATTAGAATGGAAGTTAGACCAACGTTTTTGGTCAAAACAAAAATCCAGTACCGCCTCAAAGTAGGTAACACTATCCCCGAGTTGACAATCACACACACACAACCGTTCACAGTTCGGCAAACCAAACGCGACACTTACACGGTCTTCTGATACAAAATCACAGCTCTTTGGAATGTTTGGGTAATACACACGTTCCAGTTGGCTTAAAGAGCAAATCGGTTCAACCCTAACAGAAATATCAACACACACAGCAGGAATATAGTCTAGACGGCTTGTCTCTTCCCAGATTCCTATCAAATATCCCTCTACCACAACTAAACAGTCCGTGTACCACAATCCCCAGCAGTCCCGACGGTCAACAGATACAATTGATGAGGCAGTTCTTGGATTTCTCCCGTGTTTGAGACTGAAACTAGTCAGCACAACACACAAATCCCTCCCTAAATTTCCAGTACACAAATTAGCACTCCGAAAACACTCATCTCCACCACAAAAGTTAGCAGTACAGTGAAAATCTCGGCCACAAACCTCCCTGGAGCTTTGCCAGTAGACGGACGAGAAGGGATGCCACAGATACGTTACTACGGCATAAGAATTGGACACCGGTTCAACGTCTGACTCACCCAAAGAGCTGAACCGAACTTGAGGTTTAGATGAGTTGGTCACTGGGTACTGCAGTACCAAGCTCAACGTTTCACCAACCAAACCTGGCTCATTCCTTGAATACTCGCAGTTTTTGACCGAACTCCTGGTTGATAGGAGTTCTTGATAGCTTACAATGAACATATTAACGAGTAAAAACCTGGCAACATCACTCCTTGCTGTGAGACCGAGGTATCAAGGTAGAGATGATAGTGGGACATCTGTTGACTTAAATGTTTCTTATAATCTCGTCAAGATCGTTAGACTAAAACACAAAATTTTGTTGTTTTTGTTTGATGGACTTAAAGGTTGTTAGAGGAAGATTCAGGCGCTAATATAAAATCCAGAAGGGATTTTCGAACGCTCTGGTACCCACAAAAGACTGGAACACGATGTATTTCATAACAGCAGACCAGATACCGTCACCGGAACCGAAGAGAACTTTTAATTTGTACAAATAAACGATATAGTTCACTGATCACAAACTTTACGTTGTTCAAAAAGATGCCAGTTATCGTAAACCATGTCCAGTTCTAGATGCGAACATCAGCTAGTGTTGGAACGAATAAAACAACATTGTTTGGGCCCTGAGTTAATGTTTGTTTAATATTTAGGGAGGTTTCAATGAGTTTTCCGCCTAATGATACCTTAATCACCCTGAAGATCGGTATGCTTCGTTACACTATTGGAATTCTTTGGAATATAGCCACAACACAAGAAAATATTTAATTCACGTTACCACAAAAATTAATGAAACGGAACAAACCAGTTTGGCAACAATTGTGTACAACAATGAATACTAATCCTTGTGGGAAAAATTTATATTTTGAAAATTCTAAAATTGAGATAAATAATAGTTTCGACTTCAAAATATCAATGTCTACGTGTGAAAAACACGGTGAATATTTGGTATAAAGCGATTGCTTTGTGGATCTTGCTGTGAATTCAGAGTATTCGGTCAGAATTGAAAGGTTAGGTTTGACTGTATCTAGACAGGAGTTCAAATAACAGGAGAGTCGGTCAGAAAGAGAAATGATTTCTTACGTTATATTTATTTGGGAACCTCTCCGAAGACTCAAAGGGAGGTCAAATGGTGCCGGAAAATTCAGAATACTTCATTCACAATTATCGAGAAGGAAGGTTTGTTTAAGCCGGAAGAAAACACAAGATTTTAGACCAAGCTAATATCGTAGTTCACGTGTAAAATGTTACGAGACGGAAGGTAAACTATTAAATCGAATGTGACTGATAATGGGTTTTCGCTTTCCGCAATAATTAATTAAACATACACGGATTGAACAAGACTCGAGCAATGATTAATCAACCGAGTCACGTTTACGAGAAATACAACGATTCACACAATACCGACGGCGAAAAATGGTCTCAAATCCAAAATGGAAGCCCTGAATTACCCCAAAAACTAAAATAAATACCAAAGATTATCTTTTTAACTTCTAAGGAGAGTGCGAATTACTTATTTATTCGCGAATATATACAAACATTTATATAGTCCTGAAAAAATGCACAACCATTTTGCAAATTTGTTTATCACTCACGCGAAACCATGACAACGGCAATGACGTGTTAAGAGGAAAATGTCACCCTGAATACAACGATGAAAACATACGTAATTAACCTAAATTCAATTCGGAATACACTATAATACTGAAAATTTAAAAAAAATCGGACGAATTTGTTGTATACTTACAAGCTACACCAACGGATCGACCCTATAAAAAAACTTCATTCATTTTTTTCCGTTACTTTAAAAAAAGAAAACAATTGAAATGCGATTTTCCTAAGCGTCCAATCAAGCTTTTCACGCTTAATGTTTAAAATGAGTTCTTAGGCCAAGAAAAACGAGGTCAAATTGTTCAAAACAAAAACAAAAAACGCCAGCCACGAGTTCAAAATGCCCTGCAAAATTCACATTACTACAATAATCAAGGTATAAATCTTTTGTTTATAGACGAAGGATATATTTTGAAACGATAGACCCTTTGTTGAAGACTTATCGGGAGTAGAAAGATTGACTGCGTAATGGAAATTAAACACAAAATCTTTCAAAAAGTCACGAGAACAGTTGTCAAAACTTAAACAAAGCCTTTCCCTACTTTCCAAAACCTATCTTGAGCACCAATAAGATCGCAAATGAGTTCATAGTTGAGCAATCAATATCAATTAATATTTAAACAAAAGGTACTACGTATTTATACACAGATTTCGTCAATTTAAAATATAATGGGTTTAAATTACGTAAACAATGGTTTCAAATGAACAATCGCGAGTATCGTCGTATCAATGCCTCTTCTAGCGGAGAAGATAGGTCAGACATTTCATGAAACGTCTAAAATAATCTCTGCATTGAAATTTTAAAGGAGTGGTGAGTATGTATGGGTGAAAAACTGTAGATGAAACACGAAATGATATGGCTTGAGTGTTTCTGTGTGTGTAAGACAGAATGTTGGGTCTACGTAAATTTATCACGATTAATGAACTACAAGATGGCTAGTTTGGAAGATTCATTTGATTTCTGCATTGAAAAACTTGGGTTTTACGAAGTAAACATGTCGGAAGACACAAAGAAGGAGTACATTTTAGGAGGGAGTTTAAAATCAGTAAAAACGACCTAATTTGTGTGAAAAAACGAATACTTTCCCTAGTTTGAGTACACACGAACATATATATAAAATAACAATTCTTTGGTTTATTTCACCCACGAGTTTGTTTAGTGGGTTTCTACGGAAACAAATGAATAGAGAAATGCGCAACTGTTGTACGAGCCAGATTTGGATAACACTGTTGGGCTTACATCACAAACACTGATTAATTACACCGTTCAATACATATACTGTAGTTATCTCAGTACCTTCTAAGGAAATTATGATTAAAGAGCCGTTTTAGGTTGGTATAAGTTGGGCCAGAGATATGAACACACGATTCTCACCAAAATTATCGGTCTATGACCGATTATTTACTCGTACAATCAATATTTTGTTTGATAACGACCGCTATCAACACTTTTCTCGATAATCA
Organism: Hetaerina titia; assembly: GCA_037158775.1. Classification (NCBI taxonomy): domain Eukaryota; kingdom Metazoa; phylum Arthropoda; class Insecta; order Odonata; family Calopterygidae; genus Hetaerina; species Hetaerina titia. The sequence goes on along the minus strand of JAVFHJ010000013.1, from coordinate 764,949 downwards.
TTACTGCAAACTCATTTGTACGTAGACTTGGCTGGAAAAATGATGTCAATTTCTTCCAGTACACCCTCTCTTAGATAAATCGACTTTATCCAGCCGAACTTGAAGCGGTTGCCACCGGCTTCGTCAACAAGCCTCCTAAGATGGCCGTTATGTCGATTCCACACTTCATTTTCAAATCCAGGCGAGTGCGATGCATCTTTCTACAAGAAATTGCACATTTACATGTGGTAAAAGAACAATTCAGCTAAAACGGCAATAACCATTAATTTCACGAGAGCAAGGACATATTGTTGGAGGCGAAAAAACACATGCATAAACAAAAGGCATTCGATTTTCACGAAAAACCAACATGGCCGACGTCTGCCGTATTCGAATTAACCACCCGCTCTGCACTAAATCATTTTAAAATGTTGGAAAGATCAGATTTTGGTAATATTACGAGTGCGCGTTTAATTGCTTTGGAGTAATTATCAGGATATCAACTAAGCAATAACATATACGAGGCGTATTCTTAAAGTACCGTTTGCTTATATTTAAATATTGGCATTTCAGAACACAGTTTTGCTCCTGCAGCGCCATCTACTGATTCATTGAGAAGCTATAGCAGCATTTGTTTTGTTTCAGAAGTCGGTTGCTTGTCCGTGCATGCAAACAACAATGTCCGCGACAATCGTTGATCCCGCCAGCTGTGAAGTGCGTTCTGTCATACGATTCTTGTATGCAAAAGGATTGTCGGCTGCTATGAAATTCATCGGGAGTTATTATGCCTAGTTTATAAACCTACAGTTATGAGTGGATAAGGAAAGGTTAGACAAAGGTGCCGTGATTTTAAAAATGGACGGACAAATGTCCATGACGAAGGGTGAAGTGATAGACCCAGTATTCTGACCGATGAAATTGTTTCGCAAGTGGAACAAAAACTGCGATGTGATCGTCGATTGACAATTAATGGCCTGGCTGAACAATTTCCTCAACTTGGACGCACTACTGTCAACAATATTGTTACGGAAAACCTCGGATACCACACATTGCGTGCAAGGTGGGTACCGAAAATGCTCACCGACCACCACAAAGAGCAAAGAATGCCCAGTGGACGAGAGTTTTTGGGTCGTCGGGAACTCTTTAAACCACCCACCGTACAGTCCTGACCTTACACCCAGCGACTACTTCCTCTTCTTGCACTTGAAACAGTGGTTCGGTGGACAACGTTTCGAAACCGAAGAGGAACTCAAGAATGGCGTTGTCGATTGGTTCAACCCTCAGGTGGCGAGTTTCTATGCAGAGGGGTTAAAGAAGCTGGTGCAGCGGTACGAAAAATGCTTAGAAGTGAACGGCGATTATGTAGATGAGTGAAGTAGGTATGTGGCTAACTAAAAGTGCCAATAAAATGTGTTTCATATGAGTATATTTTTCCTGTGACCAAACGGGCCTTACTTTATGAACACGCCTCGTACGTGATATTAAGTGTCATATGATTGATTAAAAATTGAAAACATTAACTACAAGTTTGTTCTGAACAACATATTACCGATAGTGTTACAATCAATCCGAAAATACTAATAGAAACTTAGACATAACATTCGACATATTACGGTTTTCATTACTATTTCACGGGGGAAAATAAAGTTAGATATACGAGGTGTGTTCAAAACATAACGACAATTTTTTCATTTCGCTTGGTGTTGGAGAGTCCGATTGTCAAACTTTTTTTTTGTCATGTTGGCACACATGCCCCTGAAGTATGACAATACTTTCAGCTGTTTTCATTGTGGACTTTTGTCCGTGACAGCCACTAAGGTTAGAGACGTGTTTTATGAGCTCGGCGATTTTCGTTTGTTAACAGAAATGGATCAAAGAATTTATATCAAATTTTGCGTAAAAAATTAAATAAAGTGTAACAAAGTGTGTGTGAAATGTTTAAAAAAAGGCCTAAAAGGTTTGAGTCTGCTATTAGGGGTAAATCAAGAGTTTACGAGTGATATAAGTGTTTCCAAGAAGGCCGTGAAGACCTTGAAGATGAAGACGAAAGCCCTGGACGCCCCAGCACATCAACAATCGATGAAAACGTGGATTAAAAGTGAAGTAAGAAATGGTTATTAATGAACGATCGCCGAATCACAATTAGAGAGGTCACTGATGATGTTGGCATATCGATTGGATCATGTCACGACTTTTTTTCCAATTTTTTGGGTATAAAAACGGGTGGCAACAAAATTCGTTCCAAAATTGTTGAATTTTGAACAAAAACAGCGGCGAATGGAAGTTGCTCAGGAGTCACTGAATGAAGTGAACGACGATGCAGAATTACTGAAACGTATGGTGACGAAACATGAGTTTAATGGATATGACGTTGAAACTAAGGCTCAATAATCCCATTGGAGGCATTCTGGCTCGCCAAGACCGAAACAGGCTCGACAAGTGCTAAGGTGAAGGTTATGCTCACCGTGTTCTTCAATTTGAATAGCATAGTGCATCATGAATACCTGCCGTCAGGTCAAACGGTCAATAAGAAGTACTACCTACAAGTTCAACGCCTTTTGCGTGACGCAATCCGACAAAAACGCCCGGATCTGTGGAAAAACAATTCATGGCTTTTGCACCACGATGCTAATGCACCAACTCACACTTCATTGCTTGTTCGTGAATGTTTGGCCAAAAACAATACTGTAACGATGCCCCACAGCCTCCTCCATATTCGCCAGATATGCAATCTCCGTCCGCGTGACTTTTTCCCATATTTCCTATTAAAATTAAGAGAACCTTAAGAAGGGAGGGCCGTCGTTTTACAGCCGTAGATGACATATTATAAGCGCATCGCTGAAAGAACTAAAGGCTGCTATCTCAAAGATCGAGAGTTTGAGAAGTGTTTAAGGGGGGATTGGAAGAAGCGCTGGCACACAAGTGCATTAATCTCCAATGGGGACTACTTTGAAAGGTGGACAACATCAATTGTAAGAGAATAAATATGAATATTACTGTCCGAAAAATTCCCGTTAATTTTTTAACACACCTCGTATGTCTGCGTGTCCATTATATTGTCCAACTATAGCCAACATTCGACTTCTCCCACTACTTCGCGCTCTACATGCAATTGGCGGTTATATTCCAGACAATCTTCTGTTATCGTAACTATTTTCGCAGACACAATTGATTGAAAGACGCGAATAAATACTGCGCTTAGTGTTCTTCAATTGTTTTACGTATACATACACACCTGAAGGTGCTTTTACGTAGTACGTACGATAAATTCGCGAACTGGTGCAATCCGGCAGCCGTGACGCAAACTATAATCCCGCACACTTGCGGGACTAGTTGCCTGAGGCACAATAATGAGCCATCTGTGCCTGGCGGATCGTCGAGCTGTGCGTATGGTGCCAGTTATGTTATCCATATTAGCCTCCATATTCGCCAGATATGGCTCCGTGTGACTTTTTCCCTATTTCCTATTAATTAAGAGATCCTTAAGAAGGGAGGGCCGTCGTTTTACGGCCGTAGAGGACATTAAAAGCGCATCGCTGAAAGAACTAAAGGCTGCTATCTCAAAGATGGAGAGTTTGAGAAGTGTTTTTCGGGGGATTAGAAGAAGCGCTAGCACACAAGTGCATTAATCTCCAATTGGGGACTATTTTGAAGGTGACAACATCAATATGTATAAGAATAAATAGATATTACTGTACGAAAAATTAAAATTTTCATTATTTTGTCAACACACCTCGTATTATGATATTCGATACGAGATTAACATTCGAAAAATTAAATACGAGACACGAATCCAGATATTTTGGTGTAAATCGATATTAGGCGGTAAAATATACGTTTCGACATATTATTATCGATATATTAGATATTAATCGAAAACCACAACATAGTACAAAAATATAGCGTATAGAGGGAGCATTTAATTAATTAGAGAAGGAATTGAATGTCGATATTAAAGCGACTTCATTCGGATGTTATCGTGCGAGTTTCAATTGAATCAATCAAACTGCTATCTACTATCAGGGAATACTTAAAATGCTCTCAATCACGTTAGCAATCGGAGCAATTGTAAAAACTGCGTTAATTGCACGTAAGGTGCTGAATTGTTGGCCAAAAACGGTCCAACAAGTTGTACCGTACCCCAGAAACGATTAAAAGTTGACGAGACTTCCTAAATTAACAACAAATGAATGTGTACCGTTGATAGTTCTAAAAAACAGTCCAATAATTACCGGAGAGGATCGAAATGGCAACATTAACATCACGCGAAACACGTTATCCCCGGCATATACCCGCTTAATTGACTCGAGTCATGCGCATTGACGAACAATCGGCCTTGCCTACGCTTCCAATCCAACTTTGTTGACCTTCGAACACTATGGCCGTTGATTATAATGCCCGCTAATTTAACGTACGAACGAGATCTGTCCAATAAAAACGCGAACTTAGGCCATAAAAAACTTCATTTCGCCTTATATATATATATATATATATATATATATATATATATATATATATATATATATATATATATATATATATAACTTTAGGACGGCACAATAGAACACAGAATAAAACAGATAACACGTAAAAGGACACTAACACTGTAGATGATTTAAGCTTTCGGCCTACTCCGAGGCCTTCTTCAGGTCAGACCATCAGTCAGTCTAACTAAGTATATAAATATAAGTATTAAGTTTATAAGTATATAAATATATATATATATAGAGAGAGAGAGAGACGATATATATATATATATATATATATATATATATATATATATATATATATATATAGAGAGAGAGAGAGAGAGAGAGAGAGAGAGAGAGAGAGAGAGAGAGACGATATATATATGTATATAAATCGTCTCTCTTCTTCCACCTTTGATTTTTCGGTTAGAGCAAACCGCACAATCTTCATGTTTTTTTGTTAGGGTGAGGTGTTGTTATATGGAGTTTCCCATCTAAACGTTGCTCTATGTTTGTGGATGGTAATCTAACCCTGGAAGTTTGTGACACATCTCGGAATTCTCCAACCAGATCCTGTACTAGTTTCCTAATAAATTTCACGTGCGAGATCGGTTTTTCATTTTTTCTTCGTTGGCACTCTTCGTACAATATATATGAATTTAAACCCTCCTACTCGAGATTCCTGATTGTGCAATAGATAGAAAATGAACGTTTGACGAGACAGCTGACCCTAGGAAGAAAAGGAAATGAAAGAGTCCAAACTAGACAGCAATGAACTCTACGGAACACCTGACTGAGGTAACTTTTCCACTTTCCTTTGAGGTAACTTTTTTCAGAAACAGATCATCTCTCAAAGGCATTGCTTTACATTTAGCCGACTCCCAAGAGTAATGAAGGGCAAAAAGAACTTAAAACACAGCAAAGAGATGACAGCAAACATCTGCGTAGGTGGTGGCATCCTTTGGAGACTGCATTTATGTCGACGACGACATTATGGGTCGATACTATTCATTTATAAAACAAGCCATGCTATTAATTGAGCCTTACTTTACTTGTCCTTTCATGCAGATGATTACAAGTGAAGTTGTTGGAAAATATGGACATAAATCCCAATTCCCCTCACGGTGAAACTCTCGTGTCGAGTGTGGCTCGACATACGATCTGCTGCCGCTTCTGCTAACCGTGTCCGGTCACACTCGACATGCAAGGGCAAAAGGTTAAATTTAGTTGGTCTGCAATCAATGGTTTTGTTTCCCCTTCTTCTTCAAAGTACTCTCTATCCATTCGTTCGTAATGGGCTATGCCTTCTCATTATTATTCCATCTTCTTCTTCTTATTCCATTCCATTGTTTAGTGAAGCACCCTTAGAAGAAGTCCTCATTTAAGGCAGTAGTTATACGCTCTTTTTATAATATTCTATCGTCTCTCGTTTCTTGCTCTATTATTATTATTGTGTCTTCCACACATCTAATGTACACCCAGAGATATATGTCCCCAATTATCACATTTTATGCATTTAACAGGAATATGGAAAAAGTAGTCGCAAAGGGGGCGGGAGAGATCTATAATAAGAATTAGAAGGAGGATCGTGATCAAGGATCAAGGTGATTGAATTTTTTAGGCCAGAAACAAGGGCGATCAATCAATGCTCTGAATTAATGCAGGTGCATTGTGTCATGGTCCAAGGATCCATCCATCCATCCAATATGCTCGATAGTGAAATAGTAGTGTGCTCTGATGTTGATTTTCCTAAATTCAGTTCACTATTCAGCTATTATCATTCGGACAGTTTGTATGACGATCGGTATGAAGGGACCGTTGCACACACGATCAATGTTGTTCCAACAGAGGGGGTTGATTGTCGTCCAGGCCTTGCATCATCCGTCCTGGCATCATGTCTCGCTTGCCATCCTTTATAATGCTTAATCCACTTTGAAGACGGATGTATTTTCTTATTCAGAGCAATATCACCGTATAAACAGCTGTCAGTGCATTTCTCAGTAATTTCTCGATAACTTTTACCACCCCACTTCACCAAAAAAAATTGATACGATGATTCGTCGCTCAGTGATTTCGTCAATTTCCATTTTCAATGACAAACAGTAAAAAACAAGGGACAGCAGAAACTATCATATAACTGGAACCACACGCACAGCCCGACGATCCGCCAAGCACAGACCGTTCGTTGGGTCTCAGCCAAATAGCAATGCTACTAAGCTAGGGCTATTGTCCACGTCTTGGCCGCTAGATTTCACTAGTTCACGTATTTATATATAGTTCGCGTACGTATTTTTATACGTATTATATATTTATACCGGGTATACCATATAGTTTAAAGGGAAGGCAATGCTTATTTATAATCGGGGTTGCCATAGTAGAGAAACAAATTGATCTCCTCCCACGTCACGCTTCCTACGGCGATGATTTATGGCTTTTTCTCATTTTACCGATATCACACCGCTGCCAATTGGATTCCTAAACAACCAAATTGATCGAATCGACTTTTTAAAAATTGCCTCTCCCTTCCGCGAAGAGGTTAAGAGGGAAATAAAATGAATTTCAACACTAAATAACTATCGATTTATCGACCAGCGAGTGTACATAAGTCGAATGAAATAAATAAAACTCTCGAAAAGTTCTTTCAGGGACTAACACTGTCCCTATTTATTAAAGACTGCCACGGAGAAGCTGAAATAAAACGGAAAATATTACAGTTCACACCAACCAATCCCCTGAATACACAATCCAACAGATAATGCGACGAAAGAAAAAAACAATTGACACACTTTGCGGCGACAAACATATCGCGACAGTCAAAATTGAACAAACATTACCCTCATGATCGTGAAGTCGGCACACTAAAGTCAAACACGTTCCAAATTCAATTTATCCAATGTTTTTAAGCGTAAGTTAAAAAAAAATTCAATCGATAGTAGAGAAAAAATTCAGGCCCTACACGGCCAATTGCAAATTATTATTAATAATATTTATTCAGCCTATCTGAATGTATGTATATTATTACAAGGTAATCAACTCATTGAGGTAGGTTTTTGGATGGACACAACTATCAAATAAATATTTCATAACTCCAAACAAAACCCAATCCAGCAACCTACTCTCTACATCAGGTCCCTCTTCATCTCTGTGTACTTCCTTCCTCCCTTCATTCCCTATCTAATACATAGCTATCACTTGCACTATTGCAGTCTTCTTCAACATTCCACTGTCGCTGAATACGCCCTTCATCCATCTTTCATCTGCCTCCATAGGATTTCTCCCAACAAACCCCTCTCCTCGCCCACCATCCCTAGCTATACTTCCTCATTTGTTAATTCCTTCTTTCGGTCCATTTCACCTTCTCCATTCTTCTCCACACCAATAAATCTACAATAGCCTCCAATCTACGTCTATCCTCCTGCTTCAGCGACCACGTTTCCGCGCCGTACATAGCTACGCTCCATATCAGAGTTTTTACGAGTCTTGTCTTAACCTCCCTACTCAACGTCCCCGTCATCAACTCCCTCCTCCTTGAGAAAGACTCCTTGCCTAGCATTGCAATTCTTCTCCTTACGTCCCCAATACTACTTTGACCGTGTTGATCTAGAACACTTCCGAGATACGTAAACCTTTCTACCTGCTCTATTTTTTCCCCTTCCTATCTTAATATTTAACGTACCCTTTTTCTTTCTGGAAAATTAAGCTTATAAGAAAACCTGATTTACACTGAGACCTGCGATCTTATAAAGTGCCCAAATTGGTAGACCATCCGCCCGGCAAGTGGAAGGTCCGGTGTTCAAATCCCGGATAAGGAAATATTTTTATATTGGTGATCTGCTCAAATTCGCATTTGCCACCTTTCCTGTGTTCATCTTTCATGTGTTTTCCTATCCCCTTTCCATATATCTATTTCCATGTGTGAAATTATATTATATATTTAAAAAAAAACACAGTAATCAACCCTAATAAGGTCGGTTTAGTAGGTAATGGTAGAGCTCACCCGTGTACCAAGCCCGAAGGCGTGTGAATATTCACACATCAGGGTAGGGGGGCCAGTTCCTTTCCCTGTGCCGGTTATGGTTTCCCAGGAAGATCTGGTACGCGAAAAATCAACTACCTTGGGTGGAGCTGCAGGTGCCCAGAGTGCCTCGTCCGGGAATCGAACCCGGGACCCTCCGTAGACAGTAGTCCAACGCTCTACCCACTGGACCACCGCGACCCATATATATATATATATATATATATATATATATATATATATATATATATATATATATATATGTGTGTGTGTGTGTGTGTGTGTGTGTGTGTGTGTGTGTGTGTGTGTGTGTGTGGTTAATAATAAATAAATATATATTTATTTATATATATGTTAATATAAATTTATATATATTCATTCACATAGAAATACAGATAAGGAAATGGGAAAGGAACACACAAAGGGATATTCATTCGCCGTATGGCGGGATTTCGTGTTTGAATGAATGAATAATATGTGTGTGTGTGTGTGTATATATATATATATATATATATATATATAGATGATGCGGAAGTACTCACGAGAGCAATATAACTTTTGGACGGCACAATAGAACACAGAATAAAACAGATAACACGTAAAAGGACACTCACACTGTAGATGATTTAAGCTTTCGGCCTACTCCGAGGCCTTCTTCAGGTCTGACTGACCTGTGAGTCTGACCTGAACCTGAGAGTGACCTGACAGTGAGTCTGACCTGAAGAAGGCCTCGGAGTAGGCCGAAAGCTTAAATCATCTACAGTGTGAGTGTCCTTTTACGTGTTATCTGTTTTATTCTGTGTTCTATTGTGCCGTCCAAAAGTTATATATATATATATATATATATATATATATATATATATATATTTATATATATATTCCTTCCATCTCTACTCGTACCTTTTCTCTTTCAATTATTGCATCTTCTCTGATTTATTATCTATCTAATAATGTCAACACACAGATCTTCCCGATAGTATTTTTATCTTCTTTGTATGCATTGCGCAATTTCAATTTCGCCATTCCTTTGTTACTATCCTTTTCCTAACTTTCCATAGCTTCGCACTGCGTCTTCCACCATTCTTCTTTTTTCTCTCTATCTGTCACCCGTCTCAATATATTATGATTTGACTCTCATTCTACTTCCTTCTGCCTTAATGTTTATACACTCTTCCTTTTCCTTTGTCTTAATGACCTTTTTAATCAACTTGTCCGCGATCCATGACATCCTTGTCATTTTCCTATCAAGAGTTCTTTGTGGCTTAATTTAACCTTTTCAAAATTTAAGCATAAACACAGTAATCACCTCGAAGATCGGTTTTGTAGGCGATGGTACTGTACTAAGTCCCCCCAGTACTAAGCCTGAAGGCGTGTAAAACATGATATAACTCTCAAACTACGAACGTAATTATTAGTATATCGAATTTTTGTTTTACAATAACCCCGCAGGCGTAATAATAATGTCTCTTTGGTACATTTCATCAACAAAATGTAACTTACCAACGACAAATAAAATAATACGAGATCTAACACTTGTTCTACAATGGAACGCAATGAGACTTTAGTATCGTCTGTGGTTCATTATCGATTCTCAATGTTGAATCGATTCAATCATAGTTTTCTCTTGGGCAAAAGAACTTGGGGAATTAATTAAAAAATATAAATTCAAATTTACAAGTACAGATTATCACTTATCAGATGGCTTTCTTAGCCAATAAATCCGAAGCATCTACATCTACATAAGTACCCTGCGAGCCACCAAAAAGGTGTGTGGCAGGGGGAAAGCATAATCTCTCCCATCACCCCAGGCCGACTGGACGCGTTCGAGTAAGATTAAATCGTCGCGGAAGTATTTGCGGAGAGGAAACAGATATCTGCCTTTTAAAATCGCCAACACTTTAAAGGTTAAGAGCGCATGTACGATACGATCGGAGTTTTTTTCATTACCTTAATTGAGTAATTAACCAATGAATAAGATATTTTTTCCCGGACACAGTATCATGTTGGTATCAGGAATAAATTGCGTTCCTTAAGTTTAAACGAGTTACTTCCTCCGACCATGAGAACAGCACTTTAAACGAATAATAAATATTACTACGAAATAATTCACAGATAGGTCTGTAGGAATATTATTCATCCAATCAGCGTACTCCCCTCTATGGCTTAAAATATACACAAATAGATAAACATATACGTAGCCCGTTCAATGAATAAATGTACACACAACAAATAAATGGCAATCTGACAGCCAAGACGCAGACTATACGCCCACCAACCTCGCTAGTTGCCTGAGACCCATTCATGAGCAGTCTGTGCTTGGCGGATCGTCGAGCTGTGCGTATGGTACCAGTAATGTTAGTTTCTGTTGTCCTTACTTTCACTGTTTGTCACCGAAAATGGAAATTGACGAAAATACGGAGCAACGAATCAACATATCAATTCTTTTTGGGAAGCACTGTGGCAAAATCCGGCCTGTGTGACTCGGCTTTCGTTTGCCAGTCGTCCTAGGGGTTGCAAGCATTGCTGAGTGAATTGGAGGTTCAGTGCGATAAATATGGGATGAGAATCAATATTAATAAAACAAAGGTTATGCGATTTTATCCAAGAAAGAAGAAAGGCTAAGCTAAATATTAAAATAGGCGGGGAAAAAAATAGAGCAGGTTGAACAGTTTACGTATCACGGAAGTGTTTTGGACCAATACGGTCAAAAGTAGTATTGGGGACGTAAGGAGAAGAATTGCGCTAGGCAAGGAGGCTTTCTCAAGGAGGAGGGAGTTGATGACGGGGACGTTGAGAAGGGAGGTTAAGACAAGACTCGTAAAAACTCTGACAAGCAGAGTAGCTATGTACGGCGTGGAAACGTGGTCACTGAAGCAGGAGGATGGACGTAGATTGGAGGCTATTGCAGATATGTGTGGGTGTGGAGAAGAATGGAGAAGGATGTGAAATGGACCGAAACAAGGAAAACTAATGAGGAAGTATAGCTAGGGATGCTGGGTGAGGAGAGGGGGTTTGTTGAGAGAAATCCTATGGAGGCAGGTGTAAAGACGGATGAAGGGCATATTTGATCGGCATTTAGTGGAATGTTGAAGAGGGTAACAGAGGGGAGAATGTTAGGCAAGCGAGGAAAGGGCAGGAACAGGTGATAGGGATGTCTTAGATAGGGGATGAAGGGAGGAAAGAAGTACACAGAGATGAAGAGGGACCTGATGCATAGATTAGGTAACTGGATTGGGTTTTGTTTGGAGTCACAATAATATTTATTTGGTAGTTGTGTCATCCAAAAACCTACCTTAACCGGTAGATTACCTAATAATAACTGCGGCAAAAGGTATCAATTTTTTACTGAAATGTACTGACCGCTATTTATACGTTGATAATACTCTGAAGAAAATCCATCCATTTTCAAGTTTATTAAGCGTTTTGCAGATGGCCAACAAGACGCCAAGACGGATGATGCAAGGCCGGGACAACCACCCGTGTTCACCTAACAACATTGATCGTGTGCGGTGGGGGGATCGGGATTGTGCGGAGGCCAACGTACCTGCTTACCACCTAGAGGGCCCGGGTTCAAATCCTGGAGACAAATTTTTTTCAGTAATATCCCGATCCCTACTTGAGGTGCTTCGTGGAGAGCACTTTGAGTGAGTACGACGTCCGTCGGATGGGACGTTAAATTGTTTGACCCCTTGGAGCTTTTCGACAAGAGTAGGCTAATGCCGACGCCGGGTTTCACTCCACCCTTCATCCTTTCCCACCCATCCCTAATGGCGTAAATGACCTTAGCTGTCTGCCACCTCCCATAAAAACGAAGATAAAAGTCTTCCTATATATTTATATTAAAAATAAATATGTGAATATAGTAGTTTATTAGGGTCGCGGTGGTCCAGTGGGTAGAGCGTTGGACTACTGACCGGAGGGTCCCGGGTTCGATTCCCGGGCAAGGCACTTTGGGCACCTGCAGCTCCACCCAAGCTAGTTGACTTTTCGGGTACCAGATCTTCCTGGGAAACCATCACCGGCACAGGGAAAGGAACTGGCCCCCCCTACCCTGATGTGTGAATATTCACACGCCGTCGGGCTTGGTACATGGGTGAGCTCTACCATCACCTACTAAACCGACCTTATTAGGGTTGATTACTGTGTTTATGGTTTTTTTTTATTAGTTTCTTAAAAGTGGTGAGATGACCGTCCATTTCCAGATTAACAGAGTCAACTTCAAGATTAAGACCGTCCATTTTCAAGAAAGGGGATAAAACAATAGGTAACAATTATAGACCGGTAAGCATAACATCAGTTGCTTGCAAATTAATGGAAAAAAGAATCCCTGACTACATTCGGGAATGGTGGACATGAGACAGATGGCTATTCAAACACCAACATGGGGTTAGAACGGAATACTCGTGTGAAACGCAGATTTTGGGATCAAGCCAATATATCAGCGACGCAAAAAGATGAAGGAAAGGGTGTTGATGCAGTGATCGTTGATTTTTTCGCTAGCCTTCGACTTGGAGATGGCAGATATTTTTCAGTGGTATCCTGATCCCTAGTTGAGGTGCTTTGTGAAGAGCACTATAAGTGAGTACTACGTCCATCGGATGGGACGTTTAACTGTGGACCCCTTGGCGCCTTTCGACAAGAGTAGGCTAATGCCGATGCCGGGTTTCACTCCACTGTCGGTCGCTAACAAACTTGTGTTCAATGATCCCTTTTCCTTCTTACGGATTGTCATAAAAACTGTCCGAATGTTAGCTGAATAGTGAACTGAATTTAGGAAAATCAACAGCGTAAACACTACTATTTTAACCGAACATATGACGGATGGCATGGACCATGGCAATGCACCTGAACATTCAGAGCATTGAGTGTTCATTGTCCAGTTTTTGGCAATAAAAATGCAACCACCTCCCCATTCGTATAGATCTCGCCTCGTTTCTGACCTTTTCCCATTCCCATAAAATGCATAAAATGTGATAATTGGGGACATACTACCTTGATCAAAAAGTTCCCGGAATTTATTCAGAAAATTAAAAATACAAGTTTATTCATCTAAATCTATATTGTCCCCTTCAAAGTAATCCCCATCGACTGCAACACACTTATGCCAGCGCTTGATCCAATCCTCGAAACATTTTTTATATTCGGTTTTCGGTATGTCCATCAGTGCTTCCATCGATTTTTCCATTACTTCCTCTCGGCTACTAAAACGCGTTCCCCGTAATGGTTTTTTAACTCGATTGAACAGAAAGAAGTCACAGGGAGCCAAATCAGGTGAATTCGGTGGCTGTTGGATGGTATTTGTTGCATTTTTCGTCAAAAAATTACGAATAATGATAGCACTGTGCGACGGTCTCTGGTCTCTTTCGGCGAATTGCTTCACGCAAACGTCTCATAACGCCCAAATAATACTCTTTGTTTACTGTCTGGCCTTCTGGCAAAAATTCATGATGCACTACACCGTTGTAATCCATGAAAACCGTCAGCATTGCCTTCTTTTTTGACTGAAAACGACGTGGTTTTTTTGGTCTCGGCTCATTTGGTGAACGCCATTCACTTGCCTGATGTCTGGATTGCGTGTCTTACTCATAAACCCACGTCTCGTCTCCAGTGATGATCCTTTTGATGAATGTGGGATCGGATTCAGCCTCGCAAATCATGTCTTTTGCGACGTCAACACGGTCTCTTTTTTGCATGAAATTGAGGTCTTTTGGCACCAACTTTGCTGCTACACGACGGAAACCCAAATCATTAACCACAATGTCTTGGGCGGATCCATAGGCAATGTTCAAGTCCTCCGCTATTTCTCTGATGGTTAATTTGCGGTTATTGACCAACATTTCTTTTACTTTATCAATTTTTTCACCGACTTTCGATGTCGATGGTCTGCCACTGCGTTCATCATCTTCGATTGACTCACGACCACTTCTGAACCGCTCGTGCCACTGGTAAACGACCGTTTTTTTTAGAGAATCGTTGCCGAAACACTTTTCCAACATTTCCAACGTCCGTGCGCCACTAAATCCGTTTTTTACGCAAAATTTAATACAAGTTCGTTGTTGCAAATTTAAATCCATTTCTGCAATTGTAAAAAATCGCCAACACACACAGAGATAGATGTACTCTTGGCTACGTAACTTTTGCAAATGTCAAGTTATGACACTAAGATTTAAAGGGAATATCAACAACAGATGTACCAATTTCTTCAGAAGAAAACATCCGTCTTCAAAGTGGACTAAGCGTCTTAAAAAGATGGCAAACGAGACAAGACGCCAAGACGGATGATGATTCGAGGCCTTTCAATACCTTCAAACCATCCGTATCGACGTTGACAACATTGATCGTGTGTGCAAAGGACCCTTCTCCTTCTTTCCGATCGTCATAAAACCTGTCCGAATGATGATAGCTGAATAGTGAACTGAATTTCAATGGACACTCAACAGTGCACACACTACTATTTCCCTAGGAGAACCTTCTATCCACCTGTATAATGAGGACAACATTGATCGTGTGTGCAAAGGACCCTTGTCCTTTTTCCGAACGAAAAACTGTCCGAATGATGATAGCTGCATAGTGAACTGAATTTCCATGGAAACTCAACAGTGCATACACTACTACTTCCTTAGGAGAACCTTCTATCCACCTGTATAATGAGGAAAACATTGATCGTGTGTGCAAAGGACCCTTGTCCTTTTTCCGAACGAAAAACTGTCCGAATGATGATAGCTGAATAGTGAACTGAATTTCAATGGAAACTCAACAGTGCACACACTACTATTTCCCTAGGAGAACCTTCTATCCACCTGTATAATGAGGACAACATTGATCGTGTGTGGAAAGGACCCTTGTCCTTTTTCCAAACGAAAAACTGTCCGAATGATGATAGCTGCATAGTGAACTGAATTTCAATGGAAACTCAACAGTGCACACACTACTATTTCCCTAGGAGAACCTCCTATCCACCTGTATAATGAGGACAACATTGATCGTGTGTGCAAAGGACCCTTGTCCTTTTTTTTCCCGTTCCCATTAAATGCATAATTGTGATAATTGGGGACATATGTGTGACACCAAGTGTGCATTAGATGTGTGGAAGACACTACAATAATAAAGCAAGAAACGAGAGACGATAGAATATTACAAAAAGAGCCTATAACTACTGCCTTAAAGGAGGACTTCTTCATAAGGGTGCTTTATTAAACAGTGGAATGGAACACGGAGAAGAAGATGGATTATTAAGAAGACACAGCCCATTACGAACGAATGGATAGAGAGTACTTTGAAGAAGAAGGGGGCACAAAACCATTGATTGTAGACCAACTAAATTTAAAGAGCAAAATATATATTTTAACAGCCTCATACTGACTTTTAATAATCAAACCACTTTACTTTTCCACATAAACTTCGGATAAGTAATGTGGTTTGATTATTGAAAGCCAGTATGAAGATTCTTGGCTTAATCTTTCTACTCAACGCCCCCGTCATCAACTCCTTCCTCCTTGTGTGAAAGCCTCCTTGCCTAGCATCGCAATTCTTCTCCTTACGTCCCCAATACTACTTTGACCGTGTTGGTCCAGAACACTTCCGAGATATGTAAACTGCTCTACCTGCTCTATTCTTTCCCTGCCTATTTTAATATTTAGCTTAGCCGTTTTCTTTCTGGAAAATCGCATAACCTTTGTTTTATTAATATTGATTCTCATCCCATATCTATCGCACTGAACCTCCAATTCACTCAGCAATGCTTGCAACCCCTTGGCTGACTGAGCAACTAATGCTTGGTATTCAGCAAACCTAACCGATTTTACCAATTCCCCTCCGACTTTCATTCCCACCTCCAGTTCTTCCCATAATGCCTCTTTAATCATTTCCTCTACATATACGTTGAACAGCACCGGTGATAACAGACACCCCATGCCTTACACCTCTTCCTAATACTGCCCATCCGGACTCTCCGTTCCCCACTCGCACCTGAGCAGTCTGACACATGCACAGGTTGCGGATCAGTCTCCTGTCCCTATTCCAATCCATTCCTATTTTCTGCAATACACGCATTAATTTGTCCTAATTTCCAATTTTTCCCAAAAATGTTTACATTTGTGATCTGCTCAAATCCGCCTTCCCCACCTTTCCTGTGTTGGTCTTTTATGTGTTTCCCTTATATATCTATTTCTATGTGTGAAATTATATATATATATATAAAATTTCACACCTCCCTATAATATTATATATATATATATATATATGTGTGTGTGTGTGTGTGTGTGTGTGTATATATATAATAATTTTATATATATAAACCATAAACACAGTAATCAACCCTAATAAGGTCGGTTTAGTAGGTGATGGTAGAGCTCACCCATGTACCAAGCCCGACGGCGTGTGAATATTCACACATCAGGGTAGGGGGGCCATTTCCTTTCCCTGTGCCGGTTATGGTTTCCCAGGAAGATCTGGTACCCGAAAAATCAACTATCTTGGGTGGAGCTGCAGGTGCAAACAGAGTGCCTTGCCCGGGAATCGAACCCGGGACCCTCTGGTCAGTAGTCCAACGCTCTACCCACTAGACCACCGCGACCCGCAATTATATATATATATATATATATGTACACAACAGACTGACCTGAAGAAGGCCTTTCTGAGTATTCCTATCCCCTTTCCTTAAACTATTTCTATGATTGAATGAATATATTATGTATATTTTTCTATATATTTATATGTGTATGTATATATACATGTGTCGCGGTAGTCCAGAGGGCAGAGGGTTATACTACTGACCGGAGGGTCCCGGGTTCGGTTCCCGGGCAAGGCACTCTGTTTGCACCTGCAGCTCCACCAAAGCTATGCTGATTTTTAACAGGGTACCAGATCTTCCTGGGAAACCATAACCGGCACAGGGAAAGGAACTGGCCCCCCTTAACACCCTGATGTGTGAATATTCACACGCCGTCGGGCTTGGTACATGGGTGAGTTCTACCATCACCTACTAAACTGACCTTATTAGGGTTGATTACTGCTGTTATGGTGTATGTATATATATTTATTAAAAATATTATTATTTATTATAAATATATTTATTCCTTATAAAAATGTATTTATTTATTAAAGATGTTATTATTTTTTATCAAATATATTTATTCATCATATATTTCCGCCTTCCCTATCTCACCTGTGTTCGGCCTTTATGCGTGTTCCTATCCCCTTTCCTTATATATATTTCCATGTGTGAATGAACATATATATATATATATATATTAAATAATAAAATAATATTTATATTTATATAAATATTTCTATAATCCAACCGTCCTCTGTGTAATTACCACTATTTATATTGAAAAAAGAAAAAATAAGGATATATTTAGACATTTTCAACAACGAATATCTCACTTGACCAACAATTGCAAGTTTTCCCTCGAAATTCACGTTAAAAAAATAATTTACTTACGATTCGAACCAACCAACCAACGAACTTTGAACCAACGAATATGGATCCAAATCTCAACATCGGCGTCTACTCAGAAAAGTCGATCAAGTTTTAGATAAGAATATCGCATTCCATATTTTAAAGCTAAATTAACAGCATAAGTCTCGTGATCAATAAAACTCCAGGCGATGGGACCGCCTTTTCGGGTCGTAACCCGTAACAAAGACTGCCCAGGGCCTCTTCCCAACATCCCTGCCGTCCATGAATTATTAATTATCCAAGTTCATTGTCCTTGACGAGTTATGGGTTTTATATTCCCAGCCTCTGTACACCAGCATCGTCATTTAACGCGAAAACACTACCAAGAATCGTAACATAAACGGGGACAAGTCACCATGGTGACCGCCCAATAAATAAACACTAATTCAAACCTTAAAAGATTACGTAAAAACGCAAAAAAAAACATATTTATTAACCATTTTAAACACTTCAAAAAGGCGGGTCAATACCTAACACAAGTCGTTCATCATTCCAACAATCCCACAACGGCACCGAATGACGAACTTAACAATAAATATTCATCCAACAACCTTACGGTTAATCCTAAACATTAATATTTTCCCCACATTCGGCATTGAGTAACGCAACTATCTCGTTTCAGTAACAAAAAAATTCACGCATCCAAACCCAGATTTAATCATCACCGTAAACAAATTGTACACATTATTGTGACATTAACACAACTAAATCGGACAATGTTGACATAACACGATTGTGTAATGCATATATACCATTATCACCGACAAGTCACGTCTCGAAAATATATTATTACGATATCAACGTTTTATCTTTAATGATATGCACGGAAATTCAAACGTGAACAATTTTGCAGGCTTTTAACTATCTGTTAACACACTAAACCCATCGCTAATGCCGTTAATATTCGAAGAAAATTGACAGAACTCTTGACGTAAGGCACAGGTTGACCAGAATCAATATTACGATGCCTTATAAGATGTATATGCGTAAAACGGCTTAAAATCATTCCGAATTCTCCCTCAAACTAGCGCTATTTCCATATTTGTGAAACGCTGAATTTAAAAAATGGCAAATACATCAACAGTACACCGAGGATAATGCAGAAATCTTTAA
The DNA here is from genome assembly GCA_037158775.1 of Hetaerina titia. Lineage (NCBI taxonomy): Eukaryota > Metazoa > Arthropoda > Insecta > Odonata > Calopterygidae > Hetaerina > Hetaerina titia. Next base: position 745,910 of record JAVFHJ010000013.1, on the reverse strand, counting down.
TAGTGGCCATTCCCCGAGGTTTTACACTACACTCATTCAAAGGATACCATCTATGATATGCGAAAGAAATCCCACTACGCAAAAACAAATGCGTATCGGGTCGCGACATCGTCTGGCAGCTAGCTAATCAATCGGACCTCTTTCCTCTCGTCCGGTTAAAAAAATCTTGCAGAACTAAAAAAATATACTAACACAAACGCCTCACCTCCTTCCCTAAGGTCATTCACACACGGCAAATATCGATACGATATTAAAACTACATCCCGTGCCCTAACATTGGTGCGATATTGCTAAGACTGAAAGCATTACATAAATCGATTCTAAGAGAACAAAACTCAATACGCTCCCATGTCTTGAGACACCATAACCAAAGCCAGAAAAATACCAAGAGGCATTAATCACAGTTGAAAACATTTCAAATAGATTCGCAACTGGATTTTAAGAATAACCATAACGCTATTATGTGCTCTGATAATTTCACGAACGGATATGTCACCGAGCTCAACACAAATCGTTGAAAATAAGAACATCGATTTGTTAAGCAAGTCAATAAATCATAGCAGATATCACTCAAACGAGTTAACGCATCCCTCGATACGAAAACATCAAAGTAAAAGGTTTAAATATGCCAAAACCGAGTACCTGAAGGTACTATATACATTATTAAACATAAAAATTAACTTACTGTAATAACAAAATTAATAACGAGGATATTTCCAACATTTTCTTAACATTATTGCTAGCGATAGTACATAGCAACCGCCAAACATCAACCCACTAACACACGACTGTAAATTAAATACAATACATTTATGGATACCCAAATAATGTTATACGAAAATCGAATGCCTTTTCTTTGGTCAACAAGAACATTTGTGCATATAAAAGGATGCCTACTCACCTTATGAACGCCGTGTGATCATTATAATTTAGTATTTACTTTGCCATCCACTAACCGTCGTATACATCAAGATAATTATCTCCGGCTAGTTTTCTTGAGATTTAGACTTTCAGGGCCAATTAGAAACTTAAACTTTGATGGTAATCATTTCTTCCGCAACACTAGGGAGCTCCAACTGTTTTATATCCATAGGCATGACTTTGACGTAACACAATCACACAAAATGATGTTTATCCAAGGCCAATTCTTCTCGCTAAATCACTTCACAGCTAAGAGATCACTGCGTTATACTTGAATTCTGTTCCAGCAGAGAAATAAACACGGTACGAGGGAATTTAGACTATGCCTGGAGCATCAATAGTAGGGCGTAACCATATACATCGCGGATCGCCTAGGGAAACGACACGATGAATAAATAAACGGGTCGGTTGGGTTTTAAATTTCAATGAATAAACACAAAACGCAAGCGATTAAACATTTCCTGTTGGAATATCGAATATAAGTTTCGCCGATTTGAGGACGGAAAGACGATTAGCTAACATCCACAGCTATATTATTAGTTTTACTCGCTTGGTTTCGTAGGACAATTGACTGACGACGGATTCAAGATGGCGGAGGCCCTCCCCTCCGCTCCCTCGCCCCTCCCCTCTTTCCTCCCCCTCCCCTCCGAGTGGCGCACAACATCCCCGCCCCGCGCGGCGTTGCCACGTATCCGAACATTCAATGAAACTTAGTCAATCAAGGGGAAAGGTGTACATGTGGCAACGCCGACAAATTCTTCAATCCCTTCCCCCACCCATCGCTAAAAAACACATTTTAGTTGTTCTCTCTCAACAGTTGGATTGAGTATCCATATCTTACGAACATTCTAAAAGCCTGGTCCAGGTCTCGGATAAGAGGAGGAATGTCTACGTAGCTTAAATACGCTTAATTAAATCATTCGGGATTATCACGGCAACACATTGTAACGCCACATTCCACATCGGATTTGGGTTGAAAAAACTCATTTTTTCGCATTCCTACGAAGAAAAAAACCATTTTTTCACGACTTAAACGATCTCCCATCGAAAGAAATGTGTCGAGAATGTTCCCATTAGTTATAAAACCTTAATATTCCCCATATTTTCACACCCAATAATGAAAACACTCGGTAAATATTATCGCGAAGCCTAAACGGCCAACTCGTTACCAGTGGTTACCGAAAATAAACATTTTACGTACATCCCCGGAAGAAATAAAAATTTGAATCACGATATCCGTAGGTGTGATAGCAAGAAATGGTAGACACCACGACGGTAAATCAATCCATAATTTTTAATACATAACACATTCATAATTATATATACATATATGTATGTATGTTATATTTTATATAGATGATGTAGAATAACTCCCGAGAGCAATATGATACATGGACGGCACAATAGAACACTAAATTAAATAGATAACACGTAAAAGGACACTCACATTGTGGATTGTTTGAGCTTTTGGCCGTTTTCAGGTCAGACTGCACACACACACACACACACACATACATATATATACACACACACACATATATATATATATATATATATATATATATATATATATATATATATATATATATATATATATATATATATATATATATATATTACGTTTTTTAATTTAACACTTCCGTTCTATTTAAAAGAAGCCATATACATATAGTCTGACCTGAAGAAGGCCTCGGAGTGGACCGAAAGCTAAAACAATCTGCAATGCGAATGTCTTTTTACGTCTATTTTATTGTGTTCTATTGTGCCGTCCAAATGTTATAATGCTCTCGTGAGTACTTCCACGTCATCTATACATGCATAAATATATATATATATATATATATATATATATATATATATATATATATATATATATATATATAATTTTTTAAAAATATATATAGAAAAAATATAATTACTGGATAACACGTAAAAGGTAACGTTATATATATATAATTATCAAGATATTATTGTGAGTGTTCTTTTTATGTGTTCTCGTGCTGTGTGTTACTGTCTAAGTTTTTTATTCAACACTTCCGTGTTACTTCGAAGAAATCATTCAGGACCTGAAGAAGGCCTCGGAGTAGGCCGAAAGCTTAAATCATCTACAGTGTGGGTGTCCTTTTACGTATTATCTGTTTTATTCTGTGTTCTATTGTGCCGTCCAAAAGTTTATATATATATATATATATATATATATATATATATGTGTGTGTGTGTGTGTGTGTGTGTGTGTGTGTGTGTGTGTGTGTGTGTGTGTGTGTGTGTGTGTGTGTGTGTGTGTGTGTGTGTGTGTGTGTGTGGATATATCATATACATGTGTATAAAAATATATATCACGTTACCTTTTACGTGTTATCCAGTAATTATATATATATATATATATATATATATATATATATATATATAAATGAGATCGGTGGTCGACGATGGTCGTGGCAGTCGAAACGTGAAAACTACATATGTGAGTGTTCTTTCTTTGTGTTTCAATGTTTTTAGTAAATAAATAAATAGTTATATGAAATGTATTTTACAGATTAGCACAGAAAATTTAAGCAAATAACATCGCCTACCCGGGAGATTGGCTAGCAGCATGACGTCATTGAACAACGCGTTGCCATGACAACGATTCCCAAATAAACGCTCGTACATCGATGTTAGTTAAACTTAAACGGTCATTAAAACATGTTTGTATGTTTCGAAAGACCGTGCGCTATGCGCAAATCGTTGAAAAGAAGCTGTTTAATAATATCTAAAACAATTGTCCACCACAAGACACATCCGTTCAGATGTGAGAAATTAGCGTAATTCGATATAAGACCCCCGATTCAAGATCTGGGATTGAAAATCTTTGAAAAATACTCGAAATAAAAAGGAAATATGGCGTACAATTTAAAATATGGCCTTCTTTATCGCTTAAAAGAACGTATGTTTTAATTTCTCCAATAAGGACATGAAAGAAGAGTGCAAAATAGAATATTCTTATACGTCTTGTAAGGTCGCAAGATCGATTATTACGAGTTGTGTGATCATGAATTACTGGCCTAAAAGAAATTATACTTTTCACTTGACAACAGAAATATCCGTTATTCAATACATCGGCTAAATAAACGATTTCATTGTGATATATCATAGTGTTGTAACATTTTTACGAAAAAATATTTGTATTCAATGATTTTCCCAACAATGATTCACGCAAAAATCCAGAATAAAACACTCAAAACAAAAAAATGCAGACACCGCCATACGATGATACGGAGTTTGTACAATAAATACGCAAACTGCTGCGGCCATGACGCTATCACTGTATCCCCGCCCACTATTCGCGCTAGTTGCCTAAGACCCAACGTACCGTCTGTGCTTGGCGGATCGTCGAGCTGTACGTATGGTGGCAAGGAGTTTCTGTTGTCCTCATTGTTTTAATACTGTTTGTAAGAAAATCACGAAGCACAGAGCAACGAATCAACATACCAAGGTTTTTTGGTCAAGTGCGGTGGTAAAAGTTATCGAGAAATTACTGAGAAATGTACTGGACAGCTGTTTATACGGTGATAATGCTCCGAATTAGAAAATACGTCCGTCTTCAAAGTGGATTAGGCGTCTTGAAAAGATGGCAAACCAGACAACAGACGTCAAGACAGATGATGCAAGGCCTTTCAAGACATTCAAAGCACCTGTGGGTTGACGTTGACAACAACATTGATCGTGTGTGCAATGGTCCCATGTCCTTCAGCTTTTGAACAATCCATTTTCCATTTAAAATAAACATCTAATACACAGGCCAACAGTGGTTTTGGTGCCGGAGCTTTTAATGCTGATTTAAAGAACAATTGGGGTGCTGAATCCAAATACGACACTAGTTTTTTTCTATCAGCTATAGTTTTCAAGATATAGATATGTTGTTACATACGTAAAAAAATCTTCTACGTGATGATATGGGAATATTATATTGATAACACAGGCCAACAGTGGTTTTGGTGCCGGAGCTTTTAATGCTGATTTAAAGAACAATTGGGGTGCTGAATCCAATTATGACACTAGTTTTTTCCTATCAGCTATAGATTTCAAGATATAGATATGCTGTTGCTTACGTAATAAAATCTTCTACGTGATGATATGGGAATATTATATTAATAACACAGGCCAACAGTGGTTTTGGTGCCGGAGCTTTTAATGCTGATTTAAAGAACAATTGGGGTGCTGAATCCAATTATGACACTAGTTTTTTCCTATCAGCCATAGATTTCAAGATATATATATGCTGTTACTTGCGTAAAAAAATCTTCTACATGATGATATGGGAATAATATATATTAATAGTTATCTCATTGGCCTACAATATAGAAATATACATAAAACTTATTGACAATTTATTGAAAATAAAAGGAACACCGCAGAGTGGTTATAAATTGGTATACTTATAGATTTATTTAACTTTGAAAATTATTTTCCGGAATATATCAAATATTAAAACAACTAATCGTAAGATGTGCCATATCTAAAAAAGTAGAGCTGTTAAATAAAAACGGATTTCATATTTGGATTCAGCTCTACAAATTTGGTTAAAATCATCACAAAGATTCCCGGCACCAAAAAAAAAATATCTTGTAGGCCTGTGTTATTCGTAGTTCACGTATTCACGAAAATCAACAGTGCTCAAACTACTATTTTAACATTGATCGTGTGTGCAATGGTCCATTGTCCTTCCTACCGATCATCATAAAAACTGTCCGAAGAATGATAGCTGAATAGTAAACTGAATTTCAATGTGAATCCAAAATCAGTGCACACACTAATATTTCACTGCCGAACATAAGATGGATGGATCGATCCTTGGACCAAACACCATCAACATTCAGAGCTTTGATTTTTCGACGCTGTTTCTGGCCTAAAAATTCAATCACCTTGATCCTTGATCATTCTTTATTCCTATATAGATCTCTTACCCCGTTTGCGACTACTTTTTCCATATTCCCATTAAAAGCATAAAATGTGATAATTGGGGATATATATATATATATATATATATATATATATATATATATATATATATATATATATATATATATATATCGCTGGGTGCACATTAGATGTGTGGAAGACACAATAATAATAATAGAGCAAGAAACGACAGACGATAGACGGTAGCTTAATTGGTTAAAGCACTCGGTCGGATATCGGAGGGATCCGGGTTCGAATCCCGGTCAAGGCGAATGATTTTTACTCTCTGAAATGGTTGCATTATAATGCACACATAGCGGGTGACTCCGTTAAAGTTACTGTTACAGTTTCTTGAAATTTGTCTAAGGTATGAACAGCCTAAGTGTTTGAAATTGGCTTTATTAACATCGTGGACTGTGGCGCGTCGCGCACGACTACGAATGCCTGTGACATTGTATGTACGGTATTTCGTCACAATGTCTTGTTCCTTTAAAGCCCCCAAAATTTCAGAGTGTAAGAGGACGTCTCGGTAGCTTAATTGGTTAAAGCACTCCTGGCCGGATATCGAGGGATCCGGGTTCGAATCCCGGTCAAGGCGAATGATTTTTACTCTCTGAAATGGTTGCATTATAATGCACACATAGCGGGTGACTCCGTTAAAGTTACTGTTACAGTTTCTTTAAACTAAAAAGGCTCTATTCCTACTGCCTTAAAGGAGGACTTCTTAAAAGGTGATTTACTAAACAGAAATGGACACAAAAGAAGATGGAATAAGAAGGCATAGCCTAAGAATGGAGAGTACTTTTAAGAAAGGAAACAAAACCATCGCTGTATACCAACTAAATTTTCAATTTCAATTTTCATTTTCGACTAAGTTTTCAATGGCCTCATTCCGCGTATTTATTGGACAGACCATGGTAGTTATTATAAAATAACACAGGTATTTCCATAAAAAAAAACAAATTAAATACACTCGGCGACACCGTTGGACAAACCGACATTTAATAAACAGAACGCGTGCACAAATAATCAAATACACAACATATTTATCAATTACCCCACCAAAACCGCAAAGCATATTAATTATTCATACGATTTTGTAAAAATGTTAATTAAATTAACACCCCCTAGGGGCTTCCCAATCGATTAATCGCGGATGTAAAACGCAAATATTTATATATGTATACACGATCGTCATTTCAATATTGCAAACAACATCGGTTACCCAGCAACCAACTATTTGCAAATGGCGACATTTTTTTTCCCGAGCATGTTTTACGAAAACTAACGGCGTGTCGTATAAATTCATTATATCCTAGAAAAAATAAACGTGTATTAAATTATTCAATCGACCTCTTGATATATTAAATATAATTATACCATTACCGATTATTATTAGGTTATCTACCGGTTAGAGTAGGTTTTTGGATGAGCACAACTATCAAATAAATAACTTGCGACTCCAAACAAAACACAATACAGCAACCTACTCTACATCAGGTCCCTCATTACGAAACGCAATTAGTCTTACCTAATAATTATGAAATTCAAATAATCTATGGTATTAGCCTAGCCTACTTAAACATCGCGACGAACTAAATATGAAGGCTTGTCAAAGTTTTTATGGATACACACATGAGTCTGACCTGAAGAAGGCCTGGGAGGAGGTCAATAGCTCAAATAATCTACAATGTGAGTGTTCTTTTACGTGTTATCTGTTTTGTTCTGTGTTCTATTGTGCCGTCCAAAAGTTATATTGCTCTCGTGAGTACTTCCGCATCATCGATAACTATATATATATATATCATATCAGTAATATATATATATATATATATGTGGGTCGCGGTGGTCTAGTGGGTAGAGCGTTGGACCACTGACCGGAGAGTCCCGGGTTCGATTCCCGGGCAAGGCACTCTGGGCACCTACAGCTCCACCCAAGCTAGTTGATTTTTCGGGTACCAGATCTTCCTGGGAAACCATAACCGGCACAGGGAAAGGAACTGGCCCCCCTACTCTGATGTGTGAATATTCACACGCCGTCGGGCTTGGTACATGGGTGAGCTCTACCATCACCTACTAAACCGACCTTCGAGTTGATTACTGCGTTTATGGTTTATATATATATATATATATATATATATATATATATATATATATATATATATATATATATATATATATATATATATATATATATCTATATATATATCAGTCATATCTTATCTTCCGAAGAAGACGGAGCTCGAGTCCGTCGAAATTATCAAGATATTATTGTGAGTGTTCTTTTTATGTGTTCTCGTGCTGTGTGTTACTGCCTAAGTTTTTTATTCAACACTTCCGTGTTACTTCGAAGAAATCATATATATATATATATATATATATATATATATATATTACACACATACGTGCGGGTCGCGGTGGTCTAGTGGATAGAGCGTTGGACTACTGACCGGAGGGTCCCGGGTTCGATTCCCGGGCAAGGCAGTTGCACTTGGGTACCTGCAGCTCCACCCAAGATAGTTGATTTTTCGGGTACCAGATCTTCTTGGGAAACCATAACCGGCACAGGGAAAGGAACTGGCCCCTCTACCCTGATGTGTGAATATTCATACGCCTTTGGGCTTGGTACATGGGTGAGCTCTACCATCACCTACTAAACCGACCTTCGGGTTGATTACTGTGTTTATGGTTTATATATATATACATAGAAATAAATATTTCAGGAAAGGGGATAGGAAAACACATAAAAGACAATCACAGGACGGGGGAGAGGCGGATTTGAGCAGATCGCAAATGTAAGAATATTTCCTTAAACGGGACTTGAACACCGGACCTTCCAATTGCCGGGAGGGTGCTCTACCAATTCCACTATGAAGGAAACCTAATTTACACTGAGATCAGCGATGTTTTTAAAGCATATATGATGATTTCTTCGAAGTAACATGGAAGTGTTGAATAAAAAACTTTGACAGCAACACACAATATGAGAACACATTAAAGGAACACTCACACGATATAAACATTCATATACACACACACCCCTGTACCGTACAAAATGGCAAGGGGAAGTCCCCTTCCGGGGCAACCCACCTCTACCTTCCCCGCTTCAACTTGCGTCCCCGAGGTAAGAAGGAATTTTCCATCTCGAAAGGCAGTTAAGGCTTCCCTTCTAAAACTCCGCGGTCACACTTGAGGAGGGCGAGGGGAGGAGGGGAAGGGTCCGAAAGGATCCCTTTTTGGATTTAGGGCCGGGGGAGAAAAAAAACCGCCTCTCAGACGACGCCCAGGTATAACGACCGCTAATACCCTCCACAGCCAAAAGGTATAAACACTCACTCGGGAGCCATTGTTCCCAGACGACTCTCAAAGCGCCCTCTTACGCGCGTCTGTCTGTCCTTATATATATATATATATATATATATATATATATATATATATATATATATATATATATATATATATATATATATAGATGATTTCTTCGAAGTAACACGGAAGTGTTGAATAAAAAACTTAGACAGTAACACACAGCACGAGAACACATAAAAAGAACACTCACAATATTATCTTGATAATTTCGACGGACTTGAGCTCCGTCTTCTTCGGAAGATAAGATATGACTGAGTCATATCTTATCTTCCGAAGAAGACGGAGCTCAAGTCCGTCGAAATTATCAAGATAATATTGTGAGTGTTCTTTTTATGTGTTCTCGTGCTGTGTGTTACTGTCTAAGTTTTATATATATATATATATATATATATATATATATATATATATATATATATATATTTATTTATTTATTTATTTATTTATTGGGTAATATACCAGTTAAGGTAGGTTTTGGATGGACACAACTACCAAACAAATATTTCCTAACTCAAAACAAAACCCAATCCAGCAACCTACTCTCTATACATCAGGTCCCTCTTCATCTCTGCGTACATCCTTCCTCCCTTCATCCCCTATCTAAGACATCCCTATCCCCCTATTCCTGCCCTTTCCTCCTCTGCTATCAACATTCTCCCCTCTACTGCAGTCTTCAAACATCCCACTATTTCCTATCATTACGCCCTTCATCCATCTTTCATCTGCCTCCATAGGATTCCTCTCAACAAACCCCTCTCCTCTCACCCACCATCTCCAGTACTTCCTCATTTGTTTTCCTTCTTTCGGTCCATTTCACCTTCTCCATTCTTCACAACACACCCACATATATCTGCAGTAGCCTCCAATCTACGTCTATCCTCCTGCTTCAGTGACCACGTTTCCGCGCCGTACATAGCTACGCTCCATATCAGACTTTTTACGAGTCTTGTCTTAACATCTCTACTCAACGTTCCCGTCATCAACTCCCTCCTCCTTGAGAAAGCCTCCTTGCCTACCATTGCAATTCTTCTCCTTACGTCCCAAATACTACTTTGACCGTGTTGGTCCAAAACACCTCCGAGATATGTAAACTGTTCTACCTGCTCTATTTTTTCCCCTCCTATTTTCATGTTTAGCTTAGCCTTTTTCTTTCTTAGATAAAACCGCATAACCTTTGTTTTATTAATATTGATTCTCATCCCATATTTATCGCCCTGAACCTCCAACTCACTCAACAATGCTTGCAACCCCTCGGCTGACTGAGCAAATAATGCTTGGTCATCAGCAAACCTAACCGATTTTACGAATTCCCCTCCGACTTTCATTCCTACCTCCAGTCCTTCCCATGCCTCTTTAATCATTTCCTCCACATATACGTTGAACAGTACCGGTGACAATGGCCACCCCTGCCTTCCACCTCCTCCTATCTAGACTCTCCGTTCCCCACTCGCACCTGAGCAGTCTGAGAGACATGTACAGGTTGCGGATCAGTCTCCTGTCCCTCCAATCCATTCCTGTTCTCTGCAATACACGCATTAGTTTTACCCAATTCACTCTATCAAACGCTTTTTCGAAATCTACGGATCATGGGGAGAACATATCATGGAAATGTCCGCTTTGAAGAAACTGGGCTTCATTAAACGGGCGGCGTGGAAATGCAATGGGAAATTTAAAGAGAGAGGTGTCATTTTGCTCTAGTTAGACCACATTTGGAATATGCCTCGAGTATTTGGGATCCTTGGGAGAAAATCTGGCGAAAGGAATAGGATAAAGTCTAGGGAAATGGGCCAGATTCGTGAAAAAAAAAATATATATATATATGTGTGTGTGTGTGTGTGTATATATATATATATATATATATATATATATATATATATATATATATATATATATATATATATTTACTGCCTTACCTGCCTTTTACATTGGACAGTGTACCACACCCCTTAATATTAGAATCAATAATCATAGAGCCTCATGCAACAATTCCTCCCTTATTGATATGCTCCCAATCCCCAAACATGCCTCCGAACACAACGCTGCCTTTGACCAATGTTTTAAAGTATCCGTCTTAGCATCCCTCCCACACTCAGACCCTCCACTGAAACTCAAAACATTAGAGCTAGCTTTCATCTGGCTCTTGGATTCCTGGAATCGCCCAGGTATTAATATTAGACATTAATTGCCCCCTTTATGCATATAATTTCATCCCCCTCCGCCCCCAACAACTGCCTTATCAAGCCCCACCTTTTTTAAAATTCCCGCGCGATACACTACCCCTCCAAACCCCTCACCTCGAATGCCTTCCCCCCCTTATTTCCCCCCTTTTCCTTTCTTTTCCCCTCTCTTCCCCCATTTTCCCCCTCCTCCTTCCTACAACTGCTTTCGGGCTCTCCTCTGCCTCAGTTCTGTTCCTAATTCCTCTTGAGAAAGGTGGTTGCACCACCGAAAATCGAGAACTAGTGAGTCCCTCTTTTATATGTTTTAGTTTCTGTGTTTGCTATGACTATTTAGTGAATTTTATATACACATATATATATATATATACATATATATATATATATATATATATATATATATATATATATATATATCGATGATGGGGAAGTACTCACGAGAGCAATATAACTTTTGGACGGCACAATAGAACACAGAATAAAACAGATAACACGTAAAAGGACACTCACACTGTAGAAGATTTAAGCTTTCGGCCTACTCCGAGGCCTTCTTCAGGTCAGACTGAGAGGTTTTGAGGGAAGAGAGCCTGGGGAGGGGAGGGGGGTCCGAAGGTTTAGGGACTGTTGGGAAAGAAATTAAAGATGGCGGTTAAGGGTGGGAATTTTAAAGGATCCGAAATATAGGATGTATGCGGATTCGCGAGTTCTCACCTCTATGTTGGTGGCTGAATCGGGTAGGGATTCTAGAACTGTTAGGGAAAAGCATTCGTCAAATGATAGGTTGTGTGAACGTGCGTGTAAAGGGATAGGAAGAGAAGAGAGTGAGGTAGAATTACATGAGTAGCGGTGATTGTTCATTCGGATGGATAATGGGGTAATGCATTCGCCTATGTAGAATGAGGTGCATTGTTTGCACGACAAGAGATAGATAATATTTTTTGAGAGGCAATTAGCGTGGGAACGGGGTGAAGGGACAATGAGGGGATGTGGGGAGAGGGGAGCAGATCTGATTAGGAGACATGTTTTACATCGGGGGCGATTGCAGGTAGGGGAAATATGTGGAAATTTGTCAGGGCGGAGTGTCAAAGGGTTGGTGGACCTCAGAAGGTTTCTGAGGTTGGCTGGTCGTCTGTAGGGACAGACAGAGGGGCATAGGGGCATTAAGGATTTGGTCGCGTCATGTAATATAGGATAAAGTTCCTTGAGAATGGTTTCCAGTCTGTGGGTATATATATATATGACAAGAACACAAGTTTAACAGGTCTCTTTGGGGGGATTTAGGCTGGGAGCCACTCGAAATACGAAGACACCCAAGCGAGACTAGGGCTTTTAGAAAGATTCAGAACCAGCGAGTTTAACGATGACACAAAAGGAATAATAATGGCCCCACACTACTTAGGTAGATCAGACCACAAAGATAAAATAAGGGAGATAGATTCACAAATACTCATTCTTCCCCAGAACAATCAGAAATCATTATATCAGTAAGGATCCGAAGTCCATTTAGTATTATTATAAACATTTAAGTCACACGTCCGAACACAATTAAAAATTCAAAGATTGTGCATATGTATCTACATCATCTACATCTACATAAGTACCCTGCGAGCCACCAAAAAGGTGTGTGGCAGGGGGTGTAGCACCATGAGGGAAGGGTAAGGGTTGAGGGGGTTGGGAGTTAGGTGAGGAAAGGTGGGGGGAACCTGTAGGAAAAAAAATATATATATACATATATATATATGTATATATACACACATTCATATACATACATACACACATGTATACACATCCTCGCGAAGTCCCTAACCTGTACGTTAATACTTATTGTAATGAACTAAGTCCTGGGGAATTTCGACTACGAGCATTCTGTTCCCTTATCGTTCTTGGAAAAAATGACATTTTAAACCTGTCAGTCTTGCAGTCTATCTCTCTAGTCTTATATTCGTGATCCCTTCGACCGTAATACGTTGGGGTTCGTATTATATCCTTGATGTCATCGGAAAAGGGCCCATCTTTAAATGTTTTTAATAAGTTTAATCTATATTGGAAACGCCGCTGTGTAAGAGAATCCCAACCTAAATAATCTAGCAAAGTAGATAGACGCTGCTGCTGCGTTGGTCATAACAATGTTTGACAAATCTAGCCCCCCTCCGCTGAACTCGATCTAATTCCGAAACCAAATTTATGTTGTGAGGATCCCATATACTGGCAGCATACTCTAGGTGGGGCCTGACCAAGGCGAGGAAACATCGTTCCTTTACTTTTTCATCGCATTAACCATTAGCACTCTTTTCACAAATCCCAATTTTTTATTAGCACGACCGCATATTTCTCGTATGTGTTTTCCCCAGGACAGATCGTGAGTAATTGTTACACCCAAGTATTTAAAGGAATCTACCCTCGCGATTTTGGTTTGTTTCACTTTGTAACTATAAGGGAGGGAATTACTCTTTTCCCAAAAATGTATTACTACGCATTTTTTAAAATTCAATTCCAATTGCCATGAGTCGAACCAATTTTGAATTGCATCTAGGTCGTTGGCTAACACGACTCTGTCTTCGTGACTTCGGATGTCCCCATAAATTACTGCATCATCGGCGAAAAGACGGAGCTTGCTATTAACTACGGTGTGTTTGCTGGTAGTTTGTGTGTTTGCGTGTGTTCGTGGATTGTAAGGGTTTTTGCATGAATGTAATACACTGTATAAACTTGTGGCTTCTCCCTGTGGCCTTTTTGTCTTTCGAAATTACGTGTGGGATTCTAACACACCCCCCGCCACACGCCCTTGCGACAGTTTGCGGGGTATTGAGTAGATTTAGGTGTAGAATAATTCCAAACGCGGCCTACCATGTCGCCACTGTAGTCACGTAAACCCGTGACGTCATCGTCGAACCACTTGGCGCTTCACGCGTCCATCGGGCGAATTCATGCGAAAATGGCTCGCAAAAGAATTAAAAAATATAAATATTGCCCCTCGGAAGGATTGACTTAAAAGGATTTGCAGTCGCGTACTTCAGTAAATAGGTAAAGAAGCCCACGAGGTTATGTTAAAGCGAAACTGAGTACGTATTTTTTTTTCATTCTCTTTTTAAAATGTTTAGTCACACGCTTTCGTGCCTTCTTTTTTTTTTGCCATTGATCTCGTTAGCGGCATACATCGTTCCTTTTTTGTTTTCTCTGTAACTCTTGTCGCGAAATATTTTCGGCCGTATAGCCTTAAGTCCCCCGCTCGGCTCCAATCACGCCAATCGGATTGCGACTCCGCTTACGCTCGAGTCGTCACGGTTACAGGTCACGTTGCATTGTGGGCCTGTTTTAAGATGTCGAAACTGGGAAGTTTTGCCGTCCCCTGTCTCAGTGTAAATTGGATTCCCTTAACAGCTTAACCGGTAGAGCATCCGCCCGGCAATTGGAAAGTCCGGTGTTCAAGTCCCGGTCGAGGAAATATTTTTACGTTTGCGATCTGCCCAAATCCGCCTTCCCCAACTCTCCTGTGTTCGTCTTTTATGTGTTTTCCTATCCCCTTTCCTTGTATATCTATCTCTATGTGTGAATAATATTTGTTCGACGTATGGCGGGATTTCGTGTTTATATTTATATGCATATATATATATATATATATATATATATATATATATATATATATATATATATATATATTAGAATTAAATAACATATAGAAATATTTTTTGTATATATATTTATATGCATATTATTAGGTAATCTACCGGTTAAGGTAGGTTTTTGGATGGACAAAACTATCAAATAAATATTTTGTAACTCCAAACAAAACCCAATCCAGCAACCTAATCTACATCAGGTCCCTCTTCATCTCTGTGTACTTCTTTCCTCCCTTCATCCCTTATCCAAGACATCCCTAACCTGTTCCTGCCCTTTCCTCGCTTGGCCAACATTCTCCCCTCTATTACCTTCTTCAACATTCCACTACCGCTCAATACGCCTTTCATCCATTTCTCCTGCCTCCAAAGGATTTCTGCCAACAAACCCCTCTCCTCTCGCCCACCAT
Source organism: Hetaerina titia (assembly GCA_037158775.1). Lineage (NCBI taxonomy): Eukaryota > Metazoa > Arthropoda > Insecta > Odonata > Calopterygidae > Hetaerina > Hetaerina titia. The sequence continues at coordinate 730,478 of JAVFHJ010000013.1, read as the reverse complement.
CTCTAGTATTTCCTCATTTGTTTTCCTTTCGGTCCATTTCACCTTCTCCATTCTTCTCCACACCCACATATGCCTGCAATCTACGTCTATCTTCCTGCTTCAGTGACCACGTTTCCGCGCCGTACATAGCTACGCTCCATATCAGAGTTTTTACGAGTCTTGTCTTAACCTCCCTACTCAACGTCCCCGTCATCAACTCCCTCCTCCTTGAGAAAGCCTCCTTGCCTAGCGCAATTCTTCTCCTTACGTCCCTACCACTTTGACCGTATTGGTCCAAAACACTTCCCAGATATGTAAACTGTTCTACCTGCTCTATTCTTTTCCCTCCTGTTTTAATGTTTAGCTTAACCTTTTCCTTCAAGAAAACCGCATAACCTTTGTTTTATCAATATTGATTCTCATCCCATATTTATCGCACTGAACCTCCAATTCACTCAGCAATGCTTGCAACTCCTTATTGGCTGACTGAGCAACTAATGCTTGGTCATCAGCAAACCTAACCGATTTTACAAATTCCCCTCCGACTTTCATTCCTACCTTTAGTTCTTCCCATGCCTCTTTAATCATTTCCTCCACATATAAGTTGAACAGTACCGGTGACAATGGACACCCCATGCCTTACACCTCTTCCTAACACTGCCCATCCGGACTCTCCGTTCCCCACTCGCGCCCGATAGCAGTCTGATAGACATGTACAGGTTGCGGATCAGTCTCCTGTCCCTATTCCAATCCATTCCTATTTTCTGCAATACACGCATTAATTTTTCCCAATTCACTCTATCAAACGGTTTTTCGAAATCTACAAAACAGGCAAAAACGTCCTGGTTGTATTCTATATTCCCCTCAAATAGATATATATATATATATATATATATATATATATATATATATATATATATATATATATATATATATGTATATATAGATATATATATATATATATATATATATATATATATATATATATATATATAAGGAAATGGGAAAGGAACACACATAAAGGACGAACACAGGAGAGATGGGGAAGGCGGAATAAAGCAAACCACAAGCGTAAAAATATTTCCTCGACCGGGACTTGAACACCGGACCTTCCAATTGCCGGGCGGATGCTATAACCACTTGAGCTATCGAGGAAACCTAATTTACACTGAGATCTGCTATCTTTTCAATCGACCAAATGCCCCAATTCCTTGGCCTATAGATGGCGTTAGGTAGCTGTTTCACCCACCAAAGGAGAAATAGACAACACAAACCTGTTGTCAAGGGAAAGAAACAGAAAACAAAAAACTAAACACATATTGAGACAAGACTAGTCGTGATCAAAAAAAGGAGAAAACTTACAATCCGAAGAAAAATATTCGACATTATTTACGAAAAAATCCAGACAATATTAAAAGTTTTTCATAAAATGAACGACTCTTCACCAAACAGTTCATGAACGGTTCCCCATAAGAACCAGCTCCGGACAGAGCAACGTTGACGGACGGTATAACACAAAGAGTCAGTCGCAAAAAGAACTATAAATATCTGCGGACATTCTGAACCGAATATTTCGCAAACATTCGGTACAAAGGCGAACATTTGCAGGCATTAGCTTAAGAAAATTGACCAGAGATCCGAAAATAAAAACGGTTCACAAAATGAACGATTCTTCACCAAACAGTTCAAACACCAGTTCACATAAGGAGGAACCCAACTCAAAAAAAATTGACGACTGAAATAAGACAAGAGCTACTTACAAAAGGACTAAAAACTATAATTGAGGACATTTTGAACCGAATGATTGAACTTCAAAAAAGAGCCGAACATTTTCAAGCAAGAGTTGAACAAATCAACCGTGAACACATTACACAACAGAGATCCAAACAAAAAATCAGTTCACAAAATGAACGATTCTTCGCCAAACAGTTCAAACACCAGTTCACACAAGGAGGAACCCATCTCCAAAAAAAATTGACGACCGAAATAAGACAATAGCTACTTACGAATGGACTAAAAACTATGATTGAGGACATTTTGAACCGAATGATTGAACTTCAAAACAGAGCCGAACATTTTCAAGCAAGAGTTGATCAAATTAAGGTTAAATATACAGAGATCCGAACAAAAGACCAGTTCACAAAATGAACGAAAATTCACCGAACAACTCATGAACGGTTCATCCGTTTTCACCACTTGACCCAATTTTGCAGTCACGGATATCTTGTCAATTTTAAAATGAAACGTGACTCATTTTACACTTCCAATGTGACCAGAATATGAACAATACTGTTCCCTGTAAAAGAAACCTGCGCATACCATTTTTTACACGCGTGATTTAATGAAAAAAGAAAAGGAATTAGTCTATTAAGGTAAAAACCTGAAGATAAGACACCTTTTTTGCACAAATCAACCACTCTTTACAAATAAATCGGTCGTGACATTTTCTACAGGGATTAGATGAACACCCCTCACACAACATGTTCGTCTATTTCTTAACATAGACGAAGACATTTTGGGATTAAACAAATTGTCAATATTTAACAAAAAAAAACTCACCGCTAACATCTCCATTAGGCACCTCCTTAACCTGAGAGTACTTCACACCAACTGAAAAGGAAGAAAGAAAAAACAATTGAACATCAGCACGCGATTTTTCCCGCGAATTATTTTCCATAGTTTTTCGCAAAAAAAATAATTAACACAGAGCAAAAAAGTGCAAAATACTCGTGTGTAACAATTTTTCGAAGCAAGTGCAAACTAATGAACGTGTTTCTAACAACAAAACATAAAAAGTAGGGCGACATTTAACACAAATGGCGGACATTGTTACGAAAACATCGTCGGGTCGGCAAGGAAACCTAATTCAATTAAGTTTATTGCCAGTTAAAACCTAATTACTTTTAACTGATTAAAATTTTGGCGCGAATTCCATTTATATCGTTGATTTAGAGCCGGTACCGTGAATAAAAGACAAACGACAATGCGGCCTAGCAACCACGGCAACTCGAGGTGTACTGCCTCATTGTACGAGGTGTGTTCAAAATTTAACGGGAATTTTTTCATTTCGCGGGCTTGGAGAATCCGATTGTCAAACCTTTTTTTATAATGTTGGTATGCATGCCCCCTGAAGTATGATATAAAACTTTCAGCTGTTTCCATTGTGTACTTCGTGTCTGTGACAGCCACTAAGGTTAGAGACGTGTTTTATGAGCTCGGCGATTTTCGTTTGTTAAAAGAAATGGATCAAAGAACTTATGTCAAATTTTGCGTAAAAAATTGAATAAAGTGTAACAAATTGTGTGTGAAATGTTAACAAAGGCCTAAAATGGTGTGAGTCTGCTATGAGTAAATCAAGAGTTTACTACGAGTGGTATAAGCGTTTCCAAGGAGACCGTGAAGAGCTTGAAGATGAAGACGAACGCCCTGGACGCCCCAGCACATCAACAATCGATGAAAACGTGGATTAAAAGTGAAGTAAGAAATGGTTATTAATGAACGATCGCCGAATCACAATTGGAGAGAGGTCGCTCATTGATGACGTTGGCATATCAATTGGATCACGTCATGACATCACTTCCAATGTTTTGGGTTTGAAACGCGTGGCAGCAAAATTCGTTCCAAAATGGCTTTTGCATCACCACGATAATGCACCAGCTCACACTTGATTGCTTGTTCGTGAGTATTTGGCCAAAAACAATAATGTAACGATGCCTCAGCCTCCATATTCGCCAGATAGGCCATACTCCGTGTGACTGTTTCCCTATTTCCTATTGAAATTAAGAGAACCTTAAGAAGGGAGGGCCGTCGTCTTACAACAGCCGTAGATGACATTAAAAGCGCATCGCTGAAAGAACTAAAGGCTGCTATCTCAAAGATCGAGAGTTGAGAGAAGTGTGTTTAAGGGGGGATTGGAAGAAGCGCTGGCACACAAGTGCATTAATCTCCAATTGGGGACTACTTTGAAGGTGGACAACATCAATATATATATAAGAATAAATAGGAATATTATTGTCCGAAAAATTAATATTCCCGTTAATTTTCGAACACAACTCGTATGTCTGCGTGTCCATTATATTGTCCAACTATAGCCAACATTCGACTTCTCCCACTACTTCGCTCGATACATGCAATTGGCGGTTATATTCCAGACAATCTTCTGTTATCGTAACGATTTTCGCAGACACAATTGATTGAAAGACGCGAATAAATACTGCGCTTTGTGTTCTTCAATTGTTTTACGTATATATGCACACCTGAAGCTGCTTTTACGTAGTACGTACGATAAATTCGCGAACTGGTTAAACTTGGTAGCCGTGACGCGCACTATAAACCCCCACACTTGCGGGTCTAGTTGCCTGAGGCACAATAATAGGCCATCTGTGCCTGGCGGATCGTCGAGCTGTGCGTATGGTGCCAATTATGTTATCCATATTAGCCTCCATATTCGTCAGATATGGCTCCGTGTGACTTTTTCCCATATTTCCTATTAATTAAGAGAACCTTAAGAAGGGAGGGCCGTCGTTTTACGGCCGTAGAGGACATTGAAAACACATCCCTCGGTGAAGTTTTTTTGTTGAAGTGCGGTGGTAAAAGTTATCGATAAATGACTGAGAAATGTACTGACAGCTGTTGATACGGTGATAATGCTATGAAAGGGTGAACAACCGTTTTTGAAGTGGATTAAGATGCCGAAATATGGCCGAAAAGACGCCAAAATGGATGACGCAAGGCCTAAAAAGATCTTTAACCACCTGTGTAGATGACAACATTGATCGTGTGTGCAATGGTCCCTTGTCCTTCCTACCAATCTTCATGAAAAACTGTCCTGAGAATGATAATAGCTGAATGGTGAGCTGAATTTCAATGGAAAATCAAAAGTGCACACACTGCTATTTTACTACCAAACTTATTGGATGGATGGATGGATCCTTGGACCATGGCACAATACACCTGCACTGTTTCCATGCATTGATCGTTCCTTGTCCAGTTTCTGGCTTAAAAATTCAAATTCACGTTGTTCCTCGATCATAATCTTCCTTATTCTTATATAGAACTATTCTTTTTCGACTTTTTCCTATTCCCATAAAATGCATAAAGTATATATATATATATATATATATATATATATATATATATATTCATTCACATTCAAATAGAGATAAGGAAAATGGTAAAGGAACACATAAAGGACGAACACAAGAGAGGTGGGGATGGCGGATGTAGGCAGATCACGAATGTAAAAATATTCTCGTCGATCGGGACTTGAACACCGGATCTCTCCACTGAGTTTATATATATATATATATATATATATATATATATATATATATATATATATATATATATATATATATATATATATATATATATACTCAGGTTATATAAAATTATACCGCGACAAAAATAAAATGCAAACCGCGACCCGCATATATTAAAAATATGTGCGGGTCGCAGTGGTCTAGTGGGTAGAGCGTTGGACTGCTGACCGGAGGGTCCCGGGTTCGATTCCCGGGCGAGGCACTCTGTTTGCACCTGCAGCTCCACCCAAGCTAGTTGATTTTTCGGGTACCAGATCTTCTTGGGAAACCATAACCGGCACAGGGAAAGGAACTGGCCCCCCTACCCTGATGTGTGAATATTCACATGCTGTCAGGCTTGGTACATGGGTGAGCTCTACCATCACCTACTAAACCGACCTTATTAGGGTTGATTACTGTGTTTATGGTTATATATATATATATATATATATATGTATATATATATATATATATCGTCGATCGGGACTTGAACACCGGATCTCTCCACTGAGTTTATATATATATATATACCCATATATATATATATATATATATATATATACTCAGGTATATACCCATATATATATATATAAACTCAGTGTTTGTGTGTTTGTGCGTCGCCGGAGAGCGTAATTATTCAAGATAATATATATATATATATATTTTTTTTTTAGGTAATCTACCGGTTAAGGTA
>JAVFHJ010000013.1:537324-724405 GCA_037158775.1 Hetaerina titia | reverse complement strand
GCCTAGAAATGTTATGCCATATTTTTATACGGAAATACTGCATGTACACACTAAATAACCTTACTGCATACATTAAAAACATACTGGACAAGTAATATCACACTATACGAGCCCAAAAACATGCCTGACACCCTTCTAATTACTCACAGGGTCGAGGAAATTATTTGTAAACCTTGAAGGAAACTCTCAAAAAGTAACCAAATTTTACGACTAAAGTAATCCCTAACCATCTTAAAGCCTTACAAATGACCGCTTGCATTCCCTAAAATACTTCATAATAAACGTCTGCTCTAAAGAATAACTGAACCAATCATGGATCAGCAATATCATCTCTATCACTGCCACACAGTCCTGCAGACAGGAAATCAAAAAGAAAATCAAATGACGTCCGAAAACATTCTCGACGTCATCATCCAGCTGACGCTTCGACACCTACACGCGATGTCTTTAGTTGGCAGTATGACGCGGTAATTCAAGACTTTCACCAGGAGAAAAAAATACTCAAATGACCCGTCGACATCAATGGGGCTATTCCCGTCGAACCTATCGATTTCCGATTCCGCGTGCTCGATAACAACCAACAATAAATAGAACAAAGGTTGCCCCTTCACATCGCCACCAAATGCTCAAGGGGGTCCATTGTATGACGACGACACGGAGCCAAGACGATGGCTGGGACGGGACACGTAATTATATCCATGCAAGCCTCAACATAAGCTATGCGAACCCAAGCTATGAGATTGACATCCTTTCCTTAACACACATATATATATATATATATATATATATATATATATATATATATTATACATCTATATATTTCCATGTGAGTGCTCTTTTACGTGTTACGTGCTTTATTCGGTGTTCTATTGTGCCGTTCAAAAGTTATATATATATACATATATATATATATATATATATATATATAATCATTATTTTTCGGTAATCTACCGCTTAATTTTGGTTTTTGCATGGACACAACTATCAAATGAATATGTTCTGACTCCAAGCTAAACCCAATCCAGCAACCGACTCTATACTTCAGGTCCCTCTTCATCTTTAAGTGTACTTAGTATGCAATATATATATATATATATATATATATATATATAAATCTTACATATAAAGCTTAAATCATCTACAGTGTGAGTGTCCTTTTACGTGTTATCTGTTTTATTCTGTGTTCTATTGTGCCGTCCAAAAGTTACATTGCTCTCGTGAGTACTTCCGCATCATCTGTATATATATATATATATATATATATATATATATATATATATATATATATATATATATATATATATATATATACCACAAACACGGTAGTAATCAACCCTAATAAGGTCGGTTTATTAAGTGATGGTAGAGCTCACCCATGTACCAAGCCCGACGGCGTGTGAATATTCACACATCAGGGTAGGGGGGCCAGTTCCTTTCCCTGTGCCGGTTATGGTTTCCCAGGAAGATCTGGTGCCCGAAAAATCAACTAGCTTGGGTGGAGCTGCAGGTACCCAAAGTGCCTTGCCCGGGAATCGAACCCGGGACCCTCCGGTCAGTAGTCCAACGCTCTACCCACTGGACCACTCCGACCCGCATATATATATATTATCGATATTTCCAGAAAGAAAAAGGCAAAGCTAAACATTAAAATAGGAGGGGAAAAATAGAGCAGGTAGAACAGTTTACGTATCTCGGAAGTAAGTAGTATTGGGGACGTAAGGAGAAGAAGAATTGCAATGCTAGGCAAGGAGGCTTTCTCAAGGAGGAGGGAGTTGATGACGGGGACGTTGAGTAGGGATGTTAAGACAAGACTGGTAAAAACTCTGATATGGAGCATAGCTATGTACGGCGCGGGAAACGTGGTCGCTGAAGCAGGAGGATAGACGTAGATTGGAGGCTTTTGAAATGTGGGTGTGGAGAAGAATGGAGAAGGTGAAATGGACCGAAAAGAAAACAAATGAGGAAGTACTAGAAATGGTGGGGGAGGAGAGGGGTTTGTTGAGAGAAATCCTATGGAGGCAGGAAGAATGGATGAAAGGCGTATTGAGCGGTAGTGGAATGTTGAAGAGGGTAATAGAGGGGAGAATGTTGGACAAGCGAGGTAAGGGTAGGAACAGGATAGGGATGTCTTAGATAGAGGATTAAGTACACAGAAATGAAGAGGGACCTGATGTAGATTAGGTTGCTGGATTGTGTTTTGTTTGGAGTCACAAAATATTTATTTTGCAGTTGTGTCTATTCAAAACCTACCGTAACCGGTAGATTACATTATAGATAATAAATAAATAAATAAATATATATATATATATTCATTCAAATTGAAATTTTTCAATTTGAATGAATATTTATTTGCCATATGGCGGTATTTCGTGTTTGAATGTGTATATATATATATATATATATATATATATATATATATATATATATATATATATATATATATTTATGAGTCCTAGCTAATCTTCTGATTAATACGGAGCTCAAATCCGTCGACATTATCAAGAAATAACGTGTGAGTGTTCCTTTTATGTGTTCTCATATTGTGTGTCGATGTCAAAGTGTTATATATGCATAATATTCGATCACACACCCTAATTAACTTAAGATCGATGACAAAAAAAAACTCCGTAAAACTTCGCGACGCGATCTTCATATTATATCTCTCCCCCCCCCCCCCCTCTGATAATCAAGGACTTCTCCGTCTGAAGTTTAGAAGCCGAAGGAATATAGTCCAAGGCCACTCGCGGAGAGAAGAGGGGTTCTAGAAGGAGGCTGAAACTCAGACATTCTCACACACAGACAAGACCCAAAGGGGGAAAGGATGCCCGGTCTCGAGATTAACCCCAAGTCGCGCTGTTAGAACCACGCGAAACCCGTCGTCATGGAGAGTCAACACAATGTGCGTGACGCGAAGCTGTTTCATTGGTCGAGGAATTTTGGACGCTCCATTCTAATTGGCTGTGGTAAAAGCCGGCTTGTCGGACATGTTTTTGAAAGTGACAGGTGCATGTCATAGGCGTTAAAATATGAGGAAATGTTCCCAGAGGACTGGTTCACTTGGCACAAAACAGAAACGCACAAGGATGAATATGTATATCACTTGAATTAATCATTTCTTTTAAATTGAGACATTAAAAAAAATGAATTCGTAATTCGCCATATGGTTCATCAAACATTCCAACATTTTCATCCACATGAACGTGGTATTATGCCAGCCGTGGCAAGTGGAAGAGTGTTCAGCAATTAAACAAACACTTTAATGTTAAACAAATGCTAATTACTGGATTTACACCAAAGGAAATTCCAAGTAAATCGACAACATGAGGAGGAAATTTAAACAAACCTCGTTAAATTTATCGCAACTGCATAACACTAGTCCTTCCTTCTAAAAACTTAAAAAAGGCAATTCCTCCTAGACAGTAAGCAATCTTCAGAACGTTTCGCACAATAAAACGCGTGACATATTTAGTCTTGGAGTACACATGAGGTCGGACATCTTTCGTTTTGCTAACGTAAACAGCTTCTATGGAGACGGTTGCTATGTTGTCTCGATACTTGTTTACTTAGTGCGGCGACAACATGGAGGCAATGAATTCTAGGAGCGTTCAAAGCTCTAGTTTGGCGAGTTTCTTCGACTGGAGAGGGAATTTCCATCGTAATCAGAAGTAAGTGATGATGCTAAACTATTATGAGTGCTATAAGTCTTATTAATGGCAAAGAAACAGCGAAATATTTGATAAATCCGCCAGAGAAGTCATATCTTGACGAACACCGCCGGGAAATGAAATTTATCTTTCAAATTAACAAATATTGGTAATAATCACCGATGCACGCTCATGTGAATTACGGATATCACGACCGACCTATTTGTCCGCGGCTTCGATATCTATGTTATAATATTTGACAAATGCCTAACGACTTGCGATGATCATTGCATTAAAATTACGTAACTAGTACGCGAATTCTCAGCTGACGCCGTCCGTTTAACGCTTAATAGTGACTCGCATTCCATTCCAGATAAGAGGAGGATTTCGCTTGCATCAACAATGTATATATACGTGGGAGAACTTTAATGTAATGATATCAGTGCAGGAAGCTTAGACACAGAAAAAAAATGTGATCTAGTAGATTAAGATAGCTTATTGGTCCAGGCATACTTCGTGACGATGAGATAGAAGTGCATTATGGGAGATTAAATCATATATAAGGCTTTTGCTTTTAATACTTTTAAATGTTTGGGAAAATTTTGGAAGGAAGAGTCTACGATTTATGAAAAGGCGTTCGATAGTGTGAAATTTGGGAAAAACTAATTAATATATTACAGAATACAGGAGTAGATTGAAGGGATAGGAGGCTAATCCTACCCTGATTATAACCGAATATATGTATTAACACTTACGTGAGTCTCACGGACGTGAATAATAATGATTACGAAGTTATTACTAGTCGACAAAGACACAGAAACATACAAGAGAAAAGGATCTCATTAGTTTTCGAATTTTCATTTCTCCAAACCACCCTTCCTTCCTCCTTGAGAAAGGTGGCTTGGACCAGCGTAAATTCCGAAAACTAGCGAGTTCCTTTATTGCATATTTCTGCGTTATATGTAACACTTTTATGAAAATCTCACGGACGTGAACAATAATGTAAATGGAATTAACACTAGTAGACACAAACACAGAAACACATATAAAAGAGGAAGTCGCTGGGTGTCGAATTTTCGGTGACCCACCCACCTTTCTCAAGAGGAGGAAGGAACATTCCTCCTATTGAGACAGGTGGTTAGGCCAGCAAAATTCGAGACCCAGTGAGTTCCTCTTTCTTATGCGTTTCTGTGTTTGTGTCAACTAGTGTTAATTCCATTTACATTATGTATACACACACTCATACATATATATATATATTTATATATATGTGTTTATATATATATATATATATGTGTGTGTGTTTATATATATATATATATATATATATATATATATATATATATATATATATATATGTGTGTGTGTGTGTGTGTGTGTGTGTGTGTGTGTGTGTGTGTGTGTGTGTGTGTGTGTGTGTGTGTGTGTGTCTGTGTTTTATATTTATATATATATATAAACCATAAACACAGTAATCAACCCTAATAAGGTCGGTTTAGTAGGTGATGGTAGAGCTCACCCATGTACCAAGCCCGACGGCGTGTGAATATTCACACATCAGGGTAGGGGGGCCAGTTCCTTTCCCTGTGCCGGTTATGGTTTCCCAGGAAGATCTGGTAGGAGCTTGGGTGGAGCTGCAGGTGCAAACAGAGTGCCTTGCCCGGGAATCGAACCCGGGACCCTCCAGTAGTCAGTAGTCCAACGCTCTACCCACTAGACCACCGCGACCCGCATATATATGTATATATATATATAGAAAAAATTTTCCTTAAGCTTTCGGCCTACTCCGAGGCCTTCTTCAGGTCTGACCTGAAGAAGGCCTCGGAGTAGGCCGAAAGCTTAAATCATCTACAGTGTGAGTGTCCTTTTACGTGTTATCTGTTTTATTCTGTGTTCTATTGTGCCGTCCAAAAGTTATATATATATATATATATATATATATGTATGTATGTATAATTCGCGATAAGTTTTTAATAACTGAGAATAAAATTCTACCTTCAACTGAGAATTATGAGTGTACTATTTTAGAACACAACCCTTTGTACCATAAACGACAATAAGTATTCAACTTCTGAAGCGAAATATATCGCATTAAAAATAATTAACACTGAAAACTCCAAAATTACGTCATTTCAGAGTTAAATACTATGCATGGAACGAGATGGAATGTGTATCAGCCTGTATTCTACAGCGCAACGGAGTCGGAGAGCATCATTGGTAACCGTCGTTAGGGTAAAACAGAAAGGCAAACAAATACATAGCAACGTAGGCAAATTCTAACATTCCGGGGCTGCTGATTAAGAAAGAGGAATTTGTAGGCATTTATACACTTATTCCACGAAGGAAATATCATCTCCTTGCATAATAATCAAGGCACAATTGCTGAGAGGTTCAGTTTCACCTTTAGATAGGTCACGGAAAGTGAATATGTTAGTGAGTCATTTTCAGAGTACCCTTTCATCGCATGACATTATGTGACTCACCCAACGCAAGCCTAAGATATCTTTCACAGAAATTTGGTCAGTAGTAGATCTAAAAATAGCATACACAATTATTCACAGACGCAATCTAGAAGTGAAAAGACAGAAAAGGTGAGCGTGAACACCATTTTTTTAATATTAGTCGAAAATGACATCATTTACGCCATAAAAATGCATAAATTAGCTCCACAACACGTCTAAATTACATTAAAACACGGATAATTAAATTTCAATACTCTTTAAAATTACAAAAACAAATATTTCTGATAAATAACCTGTAATTAGCGTAAAATAATATGATCTACGTCTAATTTTTCAAATTGATAACTCGTACCATGCGTACTAAAACAATTATAATGAATTTTTAACTATTTTTTGGTGAAACGTTGTTTATTTAGGGGACTTAATAAAACTTTGCCGATGAACAATACTTTTTTTGACAGGTTTCTTACGTTTTAAATGATTTTTTAGGCAAACTCGCTATGACTCCTGCGAAATTATTGTAATCAAGTGATACACAATACGCAATTTTCCTTAATCTTAATTCCGATAAGAAAAACCATGCATATTTCAACTTATAGCATAAGTTTTTCCCAGCCAAACCCGCATAAATAACTCGGAAATTGTTGTAAACAGGAATATTAATTTCCTCCTCGTTGAATTCCATGAATAAATAAATATTTTCGTGCATTTATACATACGCAGATTAAATTTCAAATGGCTTTTTGGCTAAAACGGGAGTTAATTCGCGTGAAAATATGTTAATCAACAGCTAAAAAATATGCGAGGTTCGGTTGTCTTATTTTTCGCGATATTACGTCAATTAATAACAGTTACCGACATGAAGAATAAGAGTTTCACGGTCCATATTCGCGATTAAAATCTAAAGGTCCACGCAAAACCGACGAGGGAAGGAATCCTGGCGAATTATGCGGAATATTTACGAGTTGAATAATAATAGCGACACTCTTCGCTTTTACGACTCTCCTGCAAACATGCGAATGTAGTAGAGTGGGTAAATATGGCTCGTCGACCTTGAATAGGCTATTTAGTGCATAGCACAGGTCATGGTTTGCTTGCTTCTATCTTGCGAGATCCGTATCATGACTATATAAACACGCATTCAGCTTTCTGGCGACCGACTGTGGTTTCCTTGAAATCGACAACATTGCCAAACAGATTTCGCACACAAGAAGGCAAAATTCACCAAATACACCAAAAACGCCACACCAACATGAATGAATTTAGTCGCCAAATAGTAATTTTTAGCCCTAAAGTGATCGCGATAAATACGTTATACAGTAATCATCATCATATTATCATTATAAAGTCCAAGTTTCGAGAGAACCGCGGTTAGCGACCCAAAAAAAAAAACCACTCGATCCAATGAATTCTGGGAAACAGGTATAAGTTGCGGAAACTGTAATTGCCATCTCGCGTGAAATTCCACGACCGAACCAGAATGGAAGGTCAACCTTAAATTGCAAGCGAAAAAGAAAGGCGTTTGCCTGGATATCTTTCGACTCACAAATTCAAGACAAAGCTATTTCATACTCACACATTGAACGCTGTAGTCGAACGAAACTGTTACATAAACTTTACCTTTTACCGCTTGGGTAAGGTTTTTACTAAACCTATTAACTTCGATACTGCATAAATTCACTCTTGAACGAATGTTATCGGAAGTAATACAACAAAAATCACTGCATAAACCAAACTTCATAGCATTACCTCAAGGTCCCTCAGCGTATAACACTAAAAAAAACACATATTCGAGGAAAATAAATGAACATATCACATTACCTAAACAATAATTTTGCAAATAAAACATGCTTAACTAAATTTAAACACGACTGCAAAATACCCTTGAAATCAAATAAAAGCAAGCACGGATAAGGCAAAAAAAATAGACCAAAGTTATCTAAAATCTAACAAAGCTACTAGTTTGAGTTATATATCGCAAAACTTAAAAAAAAAAAATAAGATAATTTAACACTGGACAACACCATCTTATTTTCGCGTATGCATAAAAAAAACGCTACTATGCCTGGCATATAAAAAAAGAAATACTATCTTAAATTCCGATTTGGCTACTTACTCTTGATGACAATATCTCTCCACATTGTTGGAAGTCCACACTCTCTCCGTCAGGTTAACGAATTTATTCCGAGAGATTAACGGTTAAAAAGTATTTGATAGCGAATTTTTCCCACCCAGCACTGTTATCTGATCGGTAAAAAAGAAAAACAAGTCAGTCTCACGTATAAAGAAAAGAACTAACACAGTCATTATTAAAAAAAAAACATACCTAACAGTTAAACGAGTTTCGCATTTCAACTACACTTTTGTTTCTAGAAATTCCAGACAAAGAAAAAGATGGAACCGAGAAGTTTTGAAACTTTCCACAGCTTTAAAACGAAATGCCCTTCAAAATATCACATGAACTGCTCCAATATCTCTAAAAAGAATCTGATTCTGTCGTTGATACGTCGGTAATCACAACCCAGACGGAAGGTATCTCTTTCACCCTAGACTAAATAAAAAAAAGTTAACTTTTGCCTTCCCCTCCGAGAATATATATTATAATTTGAAAATAAAATTCCGTTCCGAATTCTCCTTCACATTCTGAAACAAGTTCCTTGACTTCCAAATGGCACACCCCGTGCAGTAAAGTAATCCAATTAGCGGGTAAGGAATTCCTTCCGAAACACACACACACACCAACCACATACACAAACCTGGATCAGATGTCTGTGGGAGTAAATCTCGAATTGGATTTACAAAAGCACTTCCAAAACACCAAACCTCTCGAACCACGAGTAATGCTCAACGAATTACCCACGCATACAATATTTCACTTTCACTACAAAACTACTAGGCGACATACCAACATGAAACTCAAAAGAACTTCGGATATATAACTTTTCGAAAAAAAAAACCGTTAATAAACACAGTCCATCATACACACGCTTTTCAAACACCACTCATTAATTTGCCTTCTCATTGTTCAGACTTCATCATTCCTCTAACACACGCAAACACAAGCAGCTTATGAAACGGATGTGATCATGAATAAGGAATTCATTCCAACTTCTGACGAGACTTGGTGTTTTTAAAATTCCAACATTTTCCACACTGTTCCACTCACGTTGCTGGGTTTTAAAGGATATTACCTGGCTTCGAACTAGGTCCCTTGAGCTGCTTTGACGATTGGAATACGTTCAGGATCTGTGGAAGATTTGTTCCGCTATTGCAACCACATTGTGAAGATCCATCAGCCATCTTATCCCACGAATGACTCGATGCCTGAGCAGTCCCAGTGGTTTTAATGGGTTGGTGTTGAGGGGGAAACGTTCGGGAACTGGAGGGAGAGGATATATATGTATATACTTGTATACATATATATATATGAACACAGTTTGAGAAAGTTTCCCCGTCTCAATCGGGAACGAGAGCGACTCTCCACGGGAAAAATGTCAACAAACTACAGCCATGGAAACGGGCGCGCTCAGATAATTTGAATCCGTCTTCACTGAAACAACAAAACCCACAAAGGTTCTATATATCTACAATATATCCTTAAATAGCAACAAATCCCTTTCCCCACGTTAAACTTCGCTCATTCCCTCTAAAAACTCACGAAAACATACGAACGAAACCCTGATATCCCGCGTAAACTACGTTTAAAACAATTTTCAAACGACAAACGTAATCCAAACAGTTACCATTTCAAATCCGCCAACAAAAGTAGTATTAAAACTTTTAGACTTAAATTCATGATTTAGCAAACATTATTGACTGATATATGACTACATAATTTCAATAAATTACCTTACATTCTATATTTGAAAACATATTCCGTTAAATTTTAAGTTATATTAAATTTCTAAACCGTTGTACTCACTGAACAATATTACGAATGGCTTACGGTTGGATTAACTACACTTAAAATCCCTGCTCCATTACTGAATGGAGCAGGCATTATTCTGATGAATTTTATAGCAATTAATACCCGCCAAACGCTTGTCAATTGAGGTTAAAACAATAACTTTTGTTTGCTCTAACATTTTACCTGGCTTGAAAATATATTTCTTCTCGAACTATGATCGAAATCATTCCTTAATATAAATAAAACTACAAAGTTCCAAGGACAAAGATATTGTTTTCTTTCGTTTTCAGTAATTAACATTTGAGTTTTGGATGATATTGAAAGAAATATAAATTTCTAAAAGAATTTATTGAACGTAGAAGGTTTTTGTGATGATAGATGCCTATCCATTTGTAACAGACTTGTAACACTTTTTTTGTCAATTTTGACATTTTTGTCTTTTTTTGTCAAATGTTTCTCGTGTACATTTCATTCGGTATATGAATATTGACAGACATATTTTTAAAATTATTTTATCTAATTCAATGAACAGACTAATTCTTTTGGTACTGGGACATTAAGTTGTATTGCTTAACACACGAATATTATATTTAATCAATGTAATCTGTTTAAACTTTGTTTACCATTTCACATTTTTTTTTTTCACACATTCACATTGACATTTTCACGAAATCGTAAACAATTGAGATTATAAATGCCAACAATACTTAGCAACAGTTGTTAACAAAATAATTAACATGTGCTTTGTAATTAATTTGCCAAATTCGCCCAGAGTGATGTTAATTTTCAACCGTTTTACTGATTCCAAGGAATTTCCTTTGCCAAGTAATTTGTTCTTTACTACTTCTTGATTTTATCATTTCACTTCTTTGTTAAGCTTTCTCATTATACTGTGAACTCATTTGTTTTTCAATATATAAAAAACCGTAGTCTCATTAATCCCTAGTTAAACAATAACCGCAGTAGACAGCATACCCTTATGTAGTCCTTGTATTAACTTCTAATTTTCGGTATAGCTGCAGGAATTGCATGGTCAGGTGTGCAAGGAATTTCAATAATAATTCAATGAAATGCATTGATACCTGTTTCTTTGATTAAATATATTTTTAAAATATATAAAATTTTCACTTAAAAATACAATTCCTCAACTCTGAATGGAATCAATAAACTGTTGTTTGCATAAAAATATTTATTTGTACGAAATGAGTTTATTGAGAGCACTTTATTAGTGTTAAGGTAATTTTTTTATTAAAAAAACCACATCCTATTCTGTCCCTCTTCATCTCTGGGTACTTCCTTCCTCCTTTCCCCCGTCCAACATCCCTATCAACCAATCTAAACCTATCCCTACTCCTCACTCAGATAATCCACAGATAAATAGAGGGAAAGGATAGAGGCAAGCCTCTCAGAAAACCAATTCACATTCAGGAAAAACCGAGGAGCAAGAGAGGCAATACTCAGCTTGAGAGTTCTGGCCAAAAAGTTGATCCATGTAAAGAAGTCATTATATGTGGCATTCGTGGACAAGAAGATGGCCTTCACCAACTTCGAATGGAATAACATGTTCAAGATACTAGAAGTGCTTGGAATGGACTACAAAGACAGAAGAATAACACAGGCCAACAGTGGTTTTGGTGCCAGAGCGTTTAATGTTGATTTAAAGAACAATTGGGGTGCTGAATCCAATTATGACACTAGTTTTTTCCTATCAGCTATAGTTTTCAAGATATAGATATGTTGTTACGTAGGTGAAAAAATCTTCTACATGATGACATGGGAATATTATATTAATAATTATCTCATTGGCCTACAATATAGAAATATACATGAACTTAATGACAGTTTATTTAAAAGAAAAGGAACAGAGTGGTTATAAATTAGTATACTTATAGATTTATTTAACTTTGAAAATTATTTTCCGGAATATATCAAATATTAAAACAGCTAATCGTAAGATGTGCCATATCTAAAAAAGTAGAGCTGTTAAATAAAAACGGATTTCATATTTGGATTCAGCTCTACAAATATAGTTAAAATCAACACAAAGATTCCCGGCACCAAAAAAAAACATTTTTTTGTAGGCCTGTGTAATCAATCACCTCTACAAGAATCAGGTAAGAACCATGCAAATGAAAAACAGAAGGAAAATATAATATAAAATAAACAAAGGAGTTCGACAAGGATGCTGCCTCTCGCCACATATATATTCAACGTATATCAAGAAGATAGAATAACGAAACACAAGAATTGGATATCATAAGAATCAAAGATTAATGGAGAAGAAATCAACACGTTCCGGTTTGCAGATAACATCGCAGAAGTGGGGGAAACACGACAGGACCTGCAAGCAACTCTAAATATACATAAATACACTGCGAGCAACCAAAAAAAACGTGTGTGGCAGGCGGTGTAGCAGCAGGAAGAAAGGGTAAGGGATATGGGGGGTTGGGGTTTATTCAAATAGGTGGGGGAAACCAGTACGAAAATATTTTTATACACATATAACCACATGCAGTCCCTAACTTGTGCATTAGGGATTTCGTATTTGAATATATATATACATACACACACACATATTCAAACTTGAAAATCCCGCCATACGGCGAACAAATATTATATTCACACATAGAAATAGACATATAAGGAAAGGGGATAGGAAAACACATAAAAGACCAACACAGGAAAGATGGAGAAGGCGGTTTTGAGCAGATCACAAATGTAAAACCGGATAAGGAAATATTAATATATATATATATATACATATATATTTATCCACACACAGTCCCTACCCTGTACGTTAATAATTATTGTGATGAACTGACTCCTGGGGGATTTGGACTACAAGCATTCTGGTCCCTTATCGTTCTTGGAAAAAAATGACATTTTAAACCTGTCAGTCTTGCAGTCTCTCTCTGTCTAGTCTTATATTCGTGATCCCTCCGACCGTAATACTATTAAGAGTTCGTATTATGTTCTTCATGTCATCGGAAAAGGGCCCATCTTTAAATGTTTTTCAATAAGTTTAATCTATGCTTTCTATTATTTGAGGCTCAACTTTGTGGAGGTTCATGTTCAATATTAATTTTATTAAGAACACAATGTTTACATTCACTGTTCTTTATTATCGTACAACTGGTTTCATCACTTAGGCGTCATCATCAGGTAATAAAGATGTGGATGTATATATTGAGTTCTTAATAAAATTAATATTGAAGTCTATATTGTAATCGCCGCTGTGTAAGAAAATCGCAACCTAAATTTCCTAGCAAAAAGGTTTTCACATGGAAAGGGGCTTCTGGGAGAATCATAGTTTTATAGTGTTGGATTTTACTGTCTATTGATAGGCATTTCTTATTTTATTTTTGACCAGATTATAAATTGGGCTTTTTTTCATTGAGTTGGTTTTATTTATCCATGTTGCTTTCTCATTTAAGTTGTGTGTAATGATTTGATATATAATTAACAATCTGGGCACCAACCACTTCCATGTTGATAGCTAAAAAGAGCTAAACAATGTTTAATAATGATTTAGGAAAACATTATGGATACGGTTCAAGGTGGTTTCTGGATTCACTGGTCTCTAAGTGATGTTGATCAAGTGCTGGGGGAATATATTAATATGAACATCAACAAGGAGAAAACTAAAATCCTCGTGTTTGTGGAAGACAGGGAAGCTGAATGCAGTTGTATATTACAATTCTGAAAAGGATGAAACTAGAGCAAGTGGAATCCTTCATATAATCTACTTTGGGCAGCAGAACATGGGATGGAAGAAGTTTGAACGACATCAAGCAAAGAATAGCCCAAACTAAGAACGCATTCATGAAGAAGAGGCATTTAGTATGAATTCAAATAATGTAAGGCTGGAAAGAACAAGGAAGCAATTGGTCAAGACTTTGGTGTGGAGCATGGTGCACTTTGGTTCCTAGGAGACTTGGAACATTGGAAAAGTGGACCAGAGAAGGAAAAAAGAAGCCTTTGAAACGTGGTGTTGATTAGGAGAATGCTGGAAAGAGATCAAATGGACAGACAGAAGTGAAAGGAATGAGGAAGTATATAGAAGGGTAATAAACATGGAACCATAAACACAGTAATCAACCCGAAGGTCGGCTTTTAATAGGTGATGGTAGAGCTCACCCATGTACCAAGCACGACGGCATACGAATATTCACACAACGGGGTAGGGGGGCCAGTTCCTTTCCCTGTGCCGGTTATGGTTTCCCAGGAAGATCTGGTACCCGAAATATCAACTAGTTTGGGTGGAGCTGAAGGTGCCCAAAGTGCCTTGCCCGGGAATCGAACCCGGGACCCTCCATTCAGTAGTCCAACGCTCTACCCACTGGACCATCGTGACCCACTCGAAGGGTAATAATAATAGTAAACTTTATTCGTCTTAATCATATTTACATATGTTGGAATTTGTCATTTTCGCAGGAACATAATAACACACTACAGAGCACAATATACAATCGCATAAGGTACGTACGTATGCATAGATATGACACTAAACACTACACCTTATAGTTACTAACCACACCACATAGACACTAAACTTTATAATTTTAAGCTAGTAAAATCGAGCTGATAATACTCCTCTGAGTACTGGTGATGGTGGGTGAGGAGAGGGGTTTGTTGAGAGAAATCCTATGGAGGCAGGAAAAATGGATGAAAGGCATATTGATCGGCATTTAGTGGGATGTTGAAGAAGGTAATAGAGGGGAGAATGTTGGGCAAGCAAAGAAAGGGCAGGAATAGATGATAGGAATGTCTTATAGACAGGGGATGAAGGGAGGAAGGAAGTACACAGAAATGAAGAGGGACCTGATGTAGATTAGGTTGCTGGATTGGGTTTTGTTTGGAGTTACAAAATGTTCACTTTATACTGACTTTTAATAAGCAAACCACTTTATGTTTTCCACATAAACTTTTTAATTTTCACGACCCAGGTTTCGTTATAACATAACATCATCAGATAAAAATACAAGCCAAGCACAGTATATATATACATATCTGGGCCTTTCACGCCATGATACACAGAGTATGTTCTATCCCCTTGTCCAAAGAAAACACTCTTAAAGAACTAAAGATCATTAAACAAATTGCAGTGAACAATCGGTATAGAGAAGATTTAATTGATATCCTTTACCATAAGAAACTATCCCGTTTAGCAAAGTTATCCATATATAGTTCACCCACATATACAGAAAACCAGCCAAAGTGGCGGAGATTCCCTTTTCTTGGTCACTTATCATTAAAAGTACAAAGAATCCTCCCTAAGGAAAAAGTGAGACCGGCCTTTTGCAATAAAACTAATTTAAGCAACATGTTATGCCACAGGAAAGACCACGTTGAACCACTACACAAAAGTGGAGTATACAAACTCCGCTGCAAAGACTGCAACCGGATATACATAGGCGAGACGGGGAGGAGATTTGAAACAAGAATAAAGGAACACCGAGCTTGCTTTTAAAAATAACATCTCCGCATCACTATTCGCCAAGCACTTGAGAGAATGTGGCCACACCAGCGATTTTACTCCCGAATTTTTACACTTTGAGAAGAAAGGGTACTGTCTTGATGCGCTGGAGCAATTGGAAATCCTTCAACACACGAATTACGGGGAAGATGTTTTGACCAACGATTTTCTTTACCCTTCAAGTTCACCCGTTATTGTTTTTTCCCTCACCCTATGCCAGCTCACCTGAAACCAAGTGAGATTTTTTCAACAATGTAGCGAATCCTCCCAACCCGCTACTGAGAGTCACCTGACTAATTACTAAGTGCCATTCTCCCCATTCACAATAATCATTCCCCTAATCATCTCTGCCAACTAATCGGATGTCAGGTGGGCTTTTTGCAACATTGTATTGACCATATCCTTCCAGCTAATTATATAATATTGTCCGCCTCAAACCATAGACTTTTAACCCCTCTTCATAGCTCAACCAATCCTTTCTTTCCTCCCTCCTCTTCTCCTCCGCCCAGAGATATGTATATATACGGTGTTGGACTTGTCAATTTTTACCTGATGATGTTATGTTATAACGAAACCTGGGTAGTAAAAATTAAAAAGTTTATGTGGAAAACATAAAGTGGTTTTATTATTAAAAGTCAGTAAAAGTTCCCTTCTTCTGTCCACTTTTCGCCTCCTCCTCCATACTTCTTTCCACACACTCACATTATATATTGAATCACTTAAACCTCCAACCTAAAACTCCTTTCATCCCTACTCTTTCTATGACCATGCATCTGAGCCACCTACTTCTTGATATTAAAGTGGTAATAAGCCTATTCCCCAACATAACGTCCGCTTACTCAACCTCCCTCTCATCTTTAGTCGCTCCTTCTTGTTTAAAATCTCCAATCTAAACCTCCTTTCATCCTGCCTCTTAAATGACCATGTTTCCGAGCCGTACATAAACACACACTAATAATATTCATATGATCGTAGCTACCATTCCTTCTATTCAAGACATCAGACCTTTCGTTTTCGAATTATATCCCACCTTCATAGCATCACATCTTACACTGTCACAAACAGAAAACATTGCCAATGTTGACATAAGCATATTGTCAGACAGAATTGTTGATTATATTAACAATACATCTGTCATTACACATTATTTGCAACTACAGATATATTACAACAATTTATTCTTAGCTAAACAGGACATCAGACCTATTTCTTGGAAGACAAACAATAATTTATCTGTAAAACATATTAGCTTGACATTTTCAGTGATGATAACATGCATACTGACAATGTTTTAGGTGTCAGTAATACCGTCTTTCCTATCAACAGTACACTGATACATTTTCAGAGACGACATATGCATTGATTTTCAAAAAAGCTTAACAATATCTCCACAAATGTCACAGTTGGTCTTGTTATCCGTTTGTACTGATACAGGTCACTCCTTCAAGCTGTGCCGTGGTACTGTTAGCAGCCAGAGGAGAGAAGCCACAACCGATGCTGTGAATTCTGTTCCGGAAGAAACTGGCTTTGGATTTTTTCCTGAAAATGCAAACAAAATTGAGTTAAAAAATGGTTTTCATCAATGAACAGTACCATACTTATTATTTAAAATCTCTGAAATGTATAAGGTGACTTATTAAGGGCCAATCAGAATGCAGCATATAAGTCTATGGACTCTTATTCGAAGAAAATCGCCTGAAGCACCTTGAATTTCTGGATTTAATTGACCGCCATAGTGTCATTACTGGTAACGAATCTTGGGTGTTTGAGCACGACCCAGAAACCAAGTGCCAGAGGATGGTATGGCAAACTTCAACTTCTCCAAGGCCCAAAAATTAAACGGTGAGGAAGTCGAAAATCAAATTCATATTGATAGGATTTGAGCTCTTATGGCTAGTCGTATTGAATAAATGAAAAACTCAAATAGCCGTACACAGTTAACCCTTCTGAATAAAGTACAAAGGTGATTGGTTCGCTAATGCCACAAGTCAATAATGGGCTATTGGAGTTTTTCATTTATTCAATCAAATTCATGCTGATTTCTTTTTTCAATATCCACGGAATCATCCACAAAGAGTACACCTCAAGGCCAAATGGTCAATCAACACTTTTACCGGGAGGTTCTTGAGAAACTTCAAAAAATGGTCATTCGTGTATGCAACAAAAAATATTGCTCACAGAAATGGAATGCTTCCAGAAAATAGATATTTATAAGTGTATATCATAGCAAAGTCATACTAGACATTACAAGCAATATAACAGGGTAATACTATAATGTAGTAAATAATGTGTCATAAGTCACTGATTTTCCTTTCAAATACTGCAGCGATACATATTTGACATTAAACTTATTTTTTCAAGTTTAACTAAATCTTTGCACTGCACCATATTGTGAAGTTTATCGTTGATCCACAAAATACTGAAATAGACCAAACATGCAAATTTGCAGTGATTAAGCAATTAAAATTACACAAATTCCATTGATATCCAAATTGAATGTTGACAAAATTCTATAAGAATAAAAATATATGTGAAATGTTGCTTACTTTTCTCTTTCAGGCCTTTCCCAAAATTCTGATAAACCCTAATTGAGTTGACAATTAAGTAGGAATGAATAAGAAGAAAAAGACACTCAAGAGGCATTGACAATTGAAAGATCCAGAAAATCTGGTTGCTGTAAAATATGGACCAAACATCAAGAACAACTGGGTATTGCATCACGATAATGCTCCTTAATGAAAACTTCGTTGCAATTTTCCACAGTTAAAACTTTATTGCCGACCATGGTTTCGATACACTGTATCATCTTCAGGTGAGGAAAAGTACAAGGAGAAGGGATATACGAGGGTCATCCGGAAAGTAGTACCCGTTCGTGAAATAAAGACACAAAAGTAAATATTAACAAACATAAAAAATTTTATTTGAAAGAGGATACTTTAAACTACTTCTCAACATAATCTCCAAGTAAATTAAGGCATTTGTCATAACGTGTGACAAGTTTCTGTATTCCTGCTGCATAGTCCTTCGCCGCCAGCTCATTGAGATACAGGGTTTTGTGCTCATCTGTAAGCATGCGAGGGACCCATCTTGCACAAATTTTTGCATAATGCAGATGGTGTTTAACAATTTCATGAACAATTGTTCGAGAAACATTGGGAAAATGCTCACAGATGTCATCAATTGTGACGCGCCGATCGTTCCTCACGAATTCGTCAACTGAGCTCACCAGTTGCTCTGTAATGACAGACGGTCTCCCCGAACGCTCATCGTCGTGTGTGTTCCCCCTCCCCATGTTGAAGTTGCGACACCACCGCCGAACAGACGACTCGTCCATTACATTGTCTCCATACACCTCCTTTAATTGGCGATGAATATCACATGAGCGAACGTTTCTTGCATTGAGGAATTTAATCACTGCCCTCACTTCACAACTGGCGGCGTTCTCAACTTTTTTAAACATTGTAAACAATCACAGAAGCAACACAGGCAATGCTAGCGTCACGCAACTTGGCTCAGAGCAGGCAGACAAGCCACTGAAGCTATCTGACCTCGTCCAGCGGCTACTCGCGTCGTCAGCACTTCATGCGGCACGAACGGGTACTACTTTCCGGATGACTCTCGTATATATATATATATATATATATATATATATATATATATATATATATATATATATATATATATATATATATATATACCAAGAAGGGGTGGCAGGGGAGGAGGGAGCGGGTGGGATGGGAGGGGTGGGGTTTTGTCCTAAAAAGAAAGGCAGGAAAAACCAATGGAACCCCCGAAGTGCGGGCAGCTCACTCTTCGGGGGGAGGAGGGGGGGGGGAAAGGTGTCGTCATAAAGGGCACTGAGGGAAGTTAATGGACAAAAGTGGGGAGGGGCAAGAGAGGAACTGAATGTCGTTAAGTAGCTCTATCTTCTGGTTTCTCCGTTGGATAATCTCTAAACTCTCGAGAGCGTCCAATTTCTTGCTCTTTTCCAATTTATGCAAGGGCTTAAATTCAAAATCCGGGGAATGGTTCTTCTCCAAGAGGTGGGTGGCAATAAATAAAATGTGGTGTTACCTAACGCATAACATTTCCGATGCTCATTGATGCGTGTGGCGAAATTTCGTCCAGCCTGTCCCACATAAGTCGCATTACATTGGCACTTTAATTCATAAACACCACGCTGTTTTTCGATGTCGAATTTATCTTTGTTTAAGCAGAGTGCTTTGGATATGGAAAATGGGGTGTAAAATGAAACACGGAATTCATCCTTGGGTAGAATGTTTGCAATTCTATAGGACAAAGAGTTTGAGAAGGGGATTTTGCACCATTTACGTGAGGGGTTGGAGTATGGCAGGAGGGTTGTGTGGAGCTCGACGGCACTTTTTCTCAGTTTTTTCCTTAATAGGGAATCAATGAGGTCGTCGTTGTAGCCATTCCTCTATGCAATGAACTTGATGGTGGTGAGTTCTCGGTCTAAGGAAGTTTTAGGCATTGGAATGCTAATTAATCGGTGAAGCATGCATGGATTCTTCACTTTTCGTACATAATGCTCCTTGTCACACAGTAATTTCGATAAACAAGTTTATGGCCAGTGTAAGCATTCCTCTGGCTCCTCACAGCCTCCTTATTTGCCTCCTGACCTGAATCCTGGTGACTTTTCCCTCTCTCTTAACTCTTTACGGAGGGAAAAGTGCAACCCCGCTGCGATGATTGTGACTCACCCCTGACTGTGAAACATATCCTGACACAGTGCAATGAATATCGCGGGGCAAGACAAAAGTTTCAAATAAGGGGTTTGATTTGGATAATATTTTAGGGGACGACCCCAACTCATTTAAAAAAAGAGTTTTATTATTTTTATGTGACATCGGCCTAATGAGGCAACTTTAATCGCGATCTTTTCATTATTGTTAATGTTATCTGTCTTAAATATTTATGTATTTATTTATTTAAATATTTATTAAAAGCAATCTGTGGTTTTAAAAGTTAAGACAGTGTTGCCAAATGACCATAGCTGTCGATGTACCCAAAAAACAAAAATTTACGACTACTACTTTTCTCTCTTTCCAAAGTTGCGGAATCAACTCAAATTTGGGACAGTCAAAACATTCAAACTATTATCATCGACCAACTGGAGGCTATTCCAGTATTGCACAGTTCCATCACTGCTGTGAGGAGTGGAAAAACCATCTCCAGGGCTGTGTGGCTTCAAAAGCAAGCTAGTTTGAGGGTGACAGTATATAAATATAATTCTATTTGAATGAAATATTAAAAATAAATCAGTCTCATCACTTAAATTTAAACACCTTGTATAGCATGCAGTCGATAGCCAATCGCAAGCCCATCACATTCTGTTCCGAAAGAACCATTCTTTAGATTTTTCCCTGAAAATTCAAACAAAATTGAGTTAAAAAGTGATTTTCATCAATAAACAAGGCCATACTTATTGTTTAACATATCTGAAATGTATAACGTGACTTATTAAGGGCCTATCAGAATGCAGCATGCATGTATACAGAGTTTTTTTTTAAGGAAATCAGCCAATCACATGTAATGTTAGAGGAAAGCTGCCCAAGGACCAGCAAATTCAATGTCCCATCCAACGGACAGTGTACTATCCAATAGAAAACCTAATTTTTATCTGGTGACCGTTCTCTGCGTTAATTTTTCCAAAACGGAAATATGCCAAATTTGGACAAAAAATATTCATTATAGGTGTCATGATTATGGAAATAACGAGCCAGTTCCAAAAGTGCTACAATTTTGTACTTTAAAGAAATTTCAAGAAACTGTAACAGTAACTTTAACGGAGTCACCCGCTATGTGTGCATAATAATGCAACAATTTCAGAGAGTAAAAATCATTCGCCTTGACCGGGATTCGATCCCGGATCCCTCGATATCCGGCCGAGTGCTTTGACCAATTAAGCTACCGAGACGTCAATGAATACAAGTTACCCAAAGCCGTACTCTTGGGGGCACTAGTTAGGGGACACGGGGGAGGGTGCAAAGAATAAGGATAACAAAACTGCACACACTCTCTCACTCCGGTATTTGCAGTGCAAATTGACCGTGGCAAGTCACAGACACACACGCACTCAGGGTTTACGGGGGAAAACCCCTCGCCAGGGACCACACACTCAGACAAGGCAAATCAAACCACACGCACTCCTTCACTCCGGTATATGCAGTTGTCTGAGTGTGTGGTCCCTGGCGAGGGGTTTTTTCCCCCGTAAACCCTGAGTGCGTGTGTGTTTGTGACTTGCGACGGTCAATTTGCACTGCAAATACCGGAGTGAGAGAGTGTGTGCAGTTTTGTTATCCTTATTCTTTGCACCCTCCCCCGTGTCCCCTAACTAGTGCCCCCAAGAGTACGGCTTTGGGTAACTTGTATTCATTGCATTCATTCGGCCGTAGTACGTTCCCTTTTGCTTTATTACCGAGACGTCCTCTTACACTCTGAATTGCTTTGGACCAATATTATATTATGACCTATTTTTTTGGCCCAGAAGTTAAATTCCATCACCATTATTTAAAAAACGATAGACGGGTACATTTTAGGAATAATCTACGAGAATAAATTGAAATATTCTGGGAAGAATTTGGTAAGAGGAACATTATTATTATTACCGATTATGTCATCTGATTCAACGGATTCAACGAATGAAAATTTCCTAAATACACGGTGATGGTGATGGACGGTGCGTTGTATGCGTGGCATGACTCTAGTCCTTGTGCGCTGCAGTATTCTGAAAGGGAATTCTGAAATTTACAAGAAAACTAGCTTAAAAGGTGTATGAAGAATTTTTTTTAAGGTCCACTACACTTATTATTCTGGGGTAAATAATATTACAATTTCCACACCAACGGTAAAGTCTCTTTGACATTTTTCAAGCTTGAGCCAACTTTTCAAGTATATATTTCCCAGAAAATCGCTTATTATTAATATTATTCAACGACCGGCAACGGCGGTGATTTCAAATAATGGAGAATTTCGTACACAACGGTGACAAGGAGATAAACATTTGCCGAAAAAAATATTCACAGGCATTAAGGTAGGAATATTATATTCCTACCTTAATGCCTGTGAATATTTTTTTATATTATATATTAAAAGACGTAATCTACTAACGATTTGGGACAAATTAACAGAAATGAATGCCAAATAATTTTATTATAATAAAACTAACAAACAAAAACCATAAAACTAAACTGTGACTATAACTAAAATGTGACCAACGAAGGATCCAACATTATAAAAATTGCCAAATTAGATAGATAGATAGATAGATAAACGTCTTTATTCTGGGCGAAATTGAGACCTTCAGGTCCCCTCTTCCATTTAACCCATCGTCAGATAATGTTATAAAGAACATAGCAAACATGTACAAGAATACAAATAATAAAATAGAGATGGTAAACACAATTACAAGAGATATTAATAGCATATACAAGTGTAAACAAAGCGATAGTTGATACATCAGAAATAAATTTGAACAAAATATATTAACATTAAAGAAAAACAAGATACATGAGGGAAACATAAATAACATAAAATAAATAATTAATATAATAATAATAAAAGAAAAATAAATAAATTAAAAAATAATGATAAAAAATAATAATAAAATAAAGATTACTTTTGAAATACTTGATGAAATAAGAAATTACTTTTGAGTCGTTAAGAGTTCAAAAGAAAGGAAGAACGTAAGAAATAAAGGTGGTCAGGTTCCTGTGTAGAAGAATGAGATGAATTACGGTAAGGAGGAAATTTACTAAGAGCTGTTTTGTTTGAGCAGGAGCTCTTTAGTGAGTTTTTTCTTGAATATTTTAAGTGAGCGGCAATTCTTAATGTCAGTAGGTAAGGAGTTCCAAAGTCTACAGGCTGTAATGTGGAAAGAGTTACTATAGATTTCTGTCCTGTGTTTAGGTATTAAATAGAGATGTTTTCTCCGTGTATTGGCATCATGCACACTGTTAATCGGAGTGAAGTTATAAAGGAAATAAGGAGTTATCTACAGTCTAAAAACAAGGGATAATATACATTTGTGATATTTCGAATCGGGCTCGTTGAACCATACACGCACGGTTATAACCAAGAGATTTTGCAACATTATACACCAATCAGCTCATCACATAATAATATTTAGGTAGACCTCCTGCAACAGCTTTTATATTCAACATTATTCTTACATTTCTTGCAGAAATCTCAACATCTCGCTGCCTAAGTCTCAATCTCCTCTCAAACGTCACTTTTGACTCCAAACAACGGCTCTTAAATATCCTAAAATGATTTAAATTCCTCAATGCACGTAGAACAGGCTAGAGAAGGTATTCCTTCTACCCTGGTAACCTAGGTAACAGAGTAAACAAATGTATTGTTCATTTCGTAGTTTAATACTCAAAGGCAATACAATAAAGAGCATTTAAATTTCTTTGACAACCCAAACAGATTTTCTGAAGGAATATGCATTCTAATATACTAACCTAAATTTGCAGTAAATCTTGAATGGTTCGGTCCACGTTAAATCCAAGAGTTATGTTATCACCAAAAATGCCGATGAAACTCTCACTTCTACATAGACAGAGTCCACATAAGCTCAGTCCATCAATCCAGCCATCCATTTCTTATCAGTGCTTATTCTAAATCTTGGTAGCTATTGACAACAGTATTAAAGTAATATTCTTCATGCTACAAAATACAAGTACAATGAATGGTCCTGAATAAATCTTTACCTTCATAAATACTACTTTCTATTTAAACACTATGATAAAACATAACTTCCTATTTTCAGATAAAATCCGAAGAAAAACTATTTCATCAAAACCTTGCCTGTGTTACATAATTTTACGTAGCGGTTACCTGATTATCGGTCTTCAGGTGTTCATGCATATAATATATCTGACAGCCTATAGGTAATATTTTGTTCAATTTATCGCGCGTGATTTTAGAGATACCAATTCATGAACTTTGACACGTATATTTAGTTGCAATTAACCAAGTTTCCTAATATATCGTAAGACAATAGATTAGTTTATTCACTTTAATTATTGATGGCTTAATCCTCAGGATATTTGTGTACACGCGTAAGTCCGAAGAAAGTAAACTTATTCATTTCGAGTATTTGTTCAAGGAGGATTTCATCTTCAGAAAAGAATCAAAATAAGATGTATGATCCTTGATTTAAAAAAGGCATATTCAGTGATAAGTAAATGGTACCAGTGACACAGATGACATTTCTCAGGTTAATCTGGCAAAGAAACATCAAAATGTAATATTTGGTAAATATATGCAAATGGAGTAAACATAAGAGTATAAGGTTATAGTCGCTAAATTAATTAGCAAACTAAGGCATATGTACAAACTTCTGGGATTTATACATCTCTCCTGAATAATATCTTAGATTAATTTTTCGAATTAAAACTACTTCCATACAGAAAAGGATGAATTTCTCTTATCTGGTACAAACTCCGGCCTTTCCCTATTCGTGCTAATAAAGTCCTTCATTTATTAGCAATTCTTGAGTGATAAAATGTATTCCATTGAAGAAAAACAATGTTAAATAAACTTATATATGTATTTCTTTCCCGCCACGGCAATTACGCTACTGCTCAGTTGCCACGGATCTTTCACTTGGAATTATGGGTTTGCAGTATGGCGAATTTCGGATTCACTGTTTACATTCTTAAATGCAGAGGATGAAATAGGTGCCTGACTTTACGCCCTTTATTGCATATCGAGTTTTGTCATCCTTTAATTTTACCTCCTCTATAAATGTGAGCGATTTAGGCTTCTCACCGTTGGCTGGTCACAGTTTAATTAACCAAAACGTCAACTAAGGAAGAAATCAGAACGCAAGTTTCAGGCGAATGAATGTTTACCTTCGTAGAACATGAAAATACGAATTTGGGTGTCCTCTCCGTGTGCTGAATTAGACAAGTGATGTTGATGGTGGAAAAATTGTGTCCTGGTGCAAGTATTGAGTATGTATATTGTATAATGAAGGGCAATACTCTCTGATTGATGTGCGTTGCCTTACCAAGCTTGGAATAAATAACTGATACGAAATGGATGGCTGGATTGATGGACTGAGTTTATGTAGGCTCTGTCTATGTAGAAGCGAGACTTTCATCGATATTTTCGGTGATAATTTAGTTCTAGGATTTAACGTAGAAAAAACGATTCAGGATTTACTGCAATTTCAGGTTAGTATGGTGGTTTGTATTTCTTTTACAAAACTTGAATATTGGATCGCCAAAGAAATTTCAAGACCCTTTTTTTGGAATATTACCTTTGAGTGTAAAACTACGAACTGAATAATACATTTGTTTACTCTATTACCTAGGTTACCAGGGTAGAAGGAATACCTTCTTTAGCCTGTTCTACGTGCATTAAGGAATTAAATCATTTTAGGATATTTAAGAGCCGTTGTGTGGACTCAAAAGTGACATTCGAGAAGAGATTGTCCATTAGGCAGCGAGAAGCTAAGATTTCAGGAAGAAAAGTAAGCATTAGTTTGAATATGAAAGCTGTTCAAAAGATCACCAATGTGTATTATCCCTTGTTTTGAGACTGCATATCATTCTTTTTTGTCGATTATTGTAATATTGAATCCGTTGTTGTCTTATTTTAGTTATAATACCTGGAATAATGTATCGCTTTAACTTTTAATTGCCATATAATACAGTTTTATGATTTTTGTTTGTTAAATTTATCCTAATGGCTTTAGTTAGCTTTCATTTCTGGTAATTTGTCCTAAATGGTGACTAGATTACGTCTGCCAATATATATCTACTTCATTGCTTGTGAATATATTTTTTAGAAAATGTATTCTTGTTTTTATAGTTGTATCCGAAATTCCCAACTTTTTTAAAATATCGCCGTTAACAGTAGTTGAGAGTTGAAATAATTTAAGAAATGCGATTTTGTGGGAAAAATATATTTTAACAGTTGTCTATATTTTGAAAATTTTCGAAACAATTGTAGTTCATCTGGAAATTCTAATATTATTTACCCAAGAACAATAAGTGAAAAAGAATTTGAAAAATTATTTAAATCTCTTTAAAGTTCGTTCTCGTTTTAGTACGGTGTTGAAATTAAATTGTCGATTTAAGGTTGAACAGAAAGTTATTATTTTTGACTTAATTTTTTCTATTAATGAATATATGTATTTTTACGTCAAAGACAATTTTAATCGTTTGAATAACTTACGTCTTTAGCATTTCCGTTCCCCTGAATGGTTATCCTTTCAAATAATTTCAACTCTGGCCAGTTCTCTCTGCAAATGAGGTTTCCTACAGATGTATATTCGTCTCCTTTACATGTTTACATTAATACAATGTGTACAGTTGGCCTGAAGAACGTGGAATACTTTGAAAGATATGAATACTGTCCATTCAATCTAATAATGTGGTAGCTTAACTTGTATACCCCGGCCAGAAAGTCACCGGTTCAATCCCAACCCATGACTGATTTTTTTATGTTATATTTTGTTTTAATATTTACTCATTTTCGTATCAATGCTCTATTTTAACATGTATTTGCGTATTTTAAATTTTTCCATCCATCAGAAAGGTGAGTGTTGGCCTCTTTTAATCTGAGTATTAGGATCTAAATCACAGACATCTCCGTAGAATTAATTTGTTGTTGGTTCAGTGGGCGACGTATCCCGATGCTGATTTTGGCATGACTCTCTTCCAGGAAGATGCTGTCGAGTCCGTTGTTTATAGAAATGGAATCTCCAGGGTCGGCGACAGTAGTGAGGATGGCTCTTGCGTTGTTGGTCGTGAAGATGAGCAACGCAATGGGATTCCGAGGGTTAAAGATGAAGAGAAGAGCATTCAGGAGGAAGATACCGGCATTCCGTTGTGTATTGTTAAGGTGGAGAGTATAGAATCGAACCGCAAACAGGAGTATGACCACACGGTATGTTAAATAAAATGCTATCTAAGTTCGCAAGCGTACTATAATCTGTTCTGCAGTTAATGTCTCTTTAATGTTTGTCAATTTCAACACTAGGGAAATCAATTCATGTATCAATGTACAAGTATTTCAGATAATATTGCCAAAATGTGCAAATAAGTTTGTTTGTTTGCAGAGTTTAACTCGCCAATTACGAAGGGCGATTCATTCTGAGACATTTTGCATAAGAGAATCTTTTAGATCATGTAAACAATTGTATTTGGAGTTTTCATGTTTGTCAATCACATTTGAAACATTTTTTCCCGAAAATATGATGTTGAGTCATTGCTCCATAGTTTTGTCAATATCCATTTTCAGTAAAAGCAACGGAAAATACTCATAACATAACTGGCACCATATGCTTAACTCTATGATCATCCGGCAAGCACGGACGGCTGATTGGGTCAAAGGCAACTGGCGCTGCTAGTAGGCAGGGATATAGTCAACCTCATGTCCGCCAGATTGCACCAGTTCCCATATCTACTCACAGACCGTGTATTTGAAGGCATTCTTTCATTCAACCTCTCTGAATAACTATCTTATGTAGCCATAATTATTAAATAGATACTACCTTGATCAAAAATTCCCCGGAATTGATTCAGAAAATTAAAAATACAAGTTTATTCATCTAAATCTATATTGTCCCCTTCAAAGTAATCCCCATCGACTGCAACACACTTATGCCAGCGCTTGATCCAATCCTCGAAACATTTTTTATATTCGGTTTTCGGTATGTCCATCAGTGCTTCCTGCGATTTTTCCATTACTTCCTCTCGGCTGCTAAAACGCTTCCCCTGTAATGGTTTTTTAACTCGATTGAACAGAAAGAAGTCACAGGGAGCCAAATCGGGTGAATTCGGTGGCTGTTGGATGGTATTTGTTGCATTTTTCGTCAAAAAATTACGAATAATGATAGCACTGTGCGACGATTTCTGGTCTCTTTCGGCGAATTGCTTCACGCAAACGTCTCATAACGCCCAAATAATACTCTTTGTTTACTGTCTGGCCTTCTGGCAAAAATTCATGATGCACTACACCGTTGTAATCCATGAAAACCGTCAGCATTGCCTTCTTTTTTGACTGAAAACGACGTGGTTTTTTTGGTCTCGGCTCATTTGGTGAACGCCATTCACTTGCCTGATGTCTGGATTGCGTGTCGTACTCATAAACCCACGTCTCGTCTCCAGTAATGATCCTTTTGATGAATGTGGGGTCGGATCCAGCCTCGCAAATCATGTCTTTTGCGACGTCAACACCCTCTCTTTTTTGCATGAAATTGAGGTCTTTTGGCACCAACTTTGCTGCTACACGACGGAAACCCAAATCATTAACCACAATGTCTTGGGCGGATCCATAGGCCGCAATGTTCAAGTCCTCCGCTATTTCTCTGATGGTTAATTTGTGGTTATTGACCAACATTTCTTTTACTTTATCAATTTTTTCACAGACTTTCGATGTCGATGGTCTGCCACTGCGTTCATCATCTTCGATTGACTCACGACCACTTCTGAACCGCTCGTGCCACTGGTAAACGACCGTTTTTTTTAGAGAATCGTTGCCGAAACACTTTTCCAACATTTCCAACGTCCGTGCGCCACTAAATCCGTTTTTTACGCAAAATTTCATACAAGTTCGTTGTTGCAAATTTAAATCCATTTCTGCAATTGTAAAAAATCGCCAACACACACACACAGAGATAGATGTACTCTTGGCTACGTAACTTTTGCAAATGACAAGTTATGACACTAAGATTTAAAGGGAATATCAACGACAGATGTACCAATTTAACAAAAAAAACAGAACTCAAATCGGAACGATGGGAGCGCCACACGGTGGTTATTCCGGGAACTTTTTGATCAAGGTAGTATGCCACCCCCTCATACAGATATACCAGCAGTTTTTCCTGTTTGAATGTGAGTGCTATTAGTTGTTTTCGATGATTAATTGATGTTCGGTTCGGAAGTTAAAAGCCAAATCTGACGCTCTTGTGTGTGTTTACACATTGCAGGGTGCTTTGTCGTCATTTGTGGAGGCAGATGAAAGATGGATGAAGGGCGTATTGATGGGCAATAGTGGGATGTTGAAGAAGACTGTAATAGAGGGGAGAATTTTAGGCAAATGAGGAAAGGGCAGGAATAGAGGATGGGGATGTCTTATATAGGGGATGAAGGGAGGAATGAAGTACACAGAGATGAAGAGGGACCTGATGTAGAGAGTAGGTTGATGGATTGGGTTTTGTTTGGAGTTATAAAATGTTTGTTTGATAGTTGTGTTCATCCAAAAACCTATCTTAACCAATAGATCACCTAATAATATATATATATATATATATATATATATATATATATATATATATATATATATATATATATATATATATATATATATATATATAAATTCACTGATAGTCATAACAAACACAAAAACCAAAACACACAAAAGAGGGACTCACTGGTTCTCGAATTTTCGGTGGTCCAACCACCTTTCTCAAGAGGAATTAGGAACAGAACTCAGTGAATTTACTACAGACTATCAGTGAATTTACATTACACGTTTGTGGGTTTTCCAAAAAAGTGTATATATATATATATATATATATATATATATATATATATATATATATATATATATATATATATATATATATATATATATATATATATATATATATATATAAATTCACTGATAGTCATAACAAACACAAAAACCAAAACACACAAAAGAGGAACTCACTGGTTCTCGAATTTTCGGTGGTCCAACCACCTTTCTCAAGAGGAATTAGGAACAGAACTCAGTGAATTTACTACAGACTATCAGTGAATTTACATTACACGTTTGTGGGTTTTCCAAAAAAGTGTATATATATATATATACATATAATATTTATTTATTCTTATGCATTGATGTTGTCACCTTCAAAGTAGTCCCCATCGGAGATATTGCACTTGTGCCAGTGTTTTTCCAATCCCCGAAACACTTCTTAAACTCTCGATCTGTGAGATAGCCTTTAGTTCTTTCTGCGATGCGCTTTTAATGTCATCTATGGCTGTAAAACGACGGCCCTTCAAGGTTCTCTCTCTTGTTGGAAATAGGAAAAAGTCACTCGGAGCCATATCTGGCAAATATGGAGGCTGGAGGGCATCGTTACAGTATTGTTTTTGGCCAGAAAATCATGAACAAGCAATGAAGTGTGAGCTGGTGCATTATCGTGGTGGTGCAAAAGCCATTTTGGAACGAATTTTGCTGCCATGAGTTTCATACCCAAACAATTGGA
Organism: Hetaerina titia; assembly: GCA_037158775.1. Lineage (NCBI taxonomy): Eukaryota > Metazoa > Arthropoda > Insecta > Odonata > Calopterygidae > Hetaerina > Hetaerina titia. The sequence continues at coordinate 693,681 of JAVFHJ010000013.1, read as the reverse complement.
AAAAATGTCATGACATGATCCAATCGATATGCCAACATCAATACTAATTTTGATTCGGGGATCGTTCTTAACCATTTCTTCCACTCTTTCCACGTTTTCATCGATTGTTGATGTGCTGGGGCGTCCAGGGCGTTCGTCTTCATCGTCAATGTCTTCACGGCCTTCTTATTGGAAACACGACGCTTATATACCACTCGTAGTAAACTCTTGATTCACTCATAGCAGACTCACCATTTTAGGCCTTTGTTAACATTTCACTCACACACTTTGTTTTACACTTTATTTCATTTTTTACGCAAAATTTGATTTACAAATTCTTTGATCCATTTCTTTTAACAAACGAAAATCGCCGAGCTCATAAAACACGTCTCTAACCTTAGTGGCTGTCACAGACAAAGTCCACAATGAAAACAGCTGAAAGTTGTATATCATACTTCAGGGGCATGTATGCCAACATAATAAAACAAAAGTTTGACAATTGGACTCTCCAAGCCCGCAAAATGAAAAAATTCCCATTAATTTTTTAACACACCTTGTATGTATGTATATATACACACTCAACATACATACACCAAGCATTGCCAAATAATAAAATATATTAATAATAAGTTAAACTTAATGAGATGTGAGGTTTGGGAGTTGAGTGTTGATGTCTGACGCTGTTGTGTGTGTGTGTTTGCGTATTCCAGGGTGCTGTGTCGTCGGAGGGGGGAAGTGTGTGTGGGGGTTGGGGCGTGGAGGGGGGAGGGGACGGGGGGGAATCGGGGGAGAGGGTGACGGAGGACGACGACCAAGGCATCCAGAGCACAGTCGTGGTGAAGAGCGAGTGCCTGGAGCAGGACGTGCAGGCATCGTGTGGAGATTACGTGGATCAGGTGGGACTGTCTCTTTGGTTGGTTGTAAAACCAATTGTTGTGGTGTCAGGTCAGATTGCATGTGAAACCAACGTAGATGTGATATCAGAGCTCATTTGAAATTAATTAAAATTGGCAATTTTCCACAAAAATAAAATTTTTAGTAATACGACCAGTTTCAATGCAACTATGTCATCTTCTGGTAACAGTCATATTCTCGTTGACTAATTACATATGCTGAAAAGCAAGCTAGGGGAGGGTAGTGGAACAAGGGGGGTGGGGGCAAAGTGGGAAGGGAGAAGGAAGGTGGGCAACGTGGGTGACAATGTGATGTACTCATTTTTTGAGTAATACAATGTGATGTCCCGTTGAGGGTGGACTCACAGTGCGGCGCCAAGCTCCTAAGGCTGTGGAGAAAAGGGGACAAGGGTTTTCCCCCCAACCGTGAAGATATCCATGCACCAAGAAGTGTGCGAAAAGGAGTAAGGATTGGGATCACTCACTGTCTAAATGGTTCCAAGGGAGGCAGTTGGTGAGGGAGAGTCCTAGCGAGGGATTAGGAAAGGGTGGAGTAGGGGATTCACTTGTAAATGTCGGCGAGAGAGTGGGGGGGTGGGTTGGGAGGAAGGAAGGGGGAGAGAAAGGAGTGGGGACACAAAACTTCCCGCCTTCTTCGGGATAACATGGTCAGGTGTTGCGCAGGGGGTTGGGCGGGAGAATTCCGAGAGTTAAGGAGAGGAGATCTCTGGTCACACGTGCGTCGAGGGAAGGCGATGGAGAGGAGGGGGGAGGTTGAAGATGAGAATTGGACTTCGTTGATGAGGTCCAAGTCCTTCCGATGTAAGATTTCCAGCCGTTCCATGGCGTCTAATTTCTTTCCTTTGGTCAGGTTGTGGAGCACTTTAAAATTGAAATTACAAAAATTTGGAATCGAGAAGGTGTTTGGCGAAAATAGAATTGGATGAGACCTGTGATGAAACCTTTCCTATGTTCGCTGATGCGAGTCGAAAAACTCCTGCCTGTCTGGCCAATAAAAGTAGCTCCACACTCACACTAAATTTCGTAGACACCACTTTGGTCGTTGCTCTGTTACCGGAAGATGATGTAGTTGCATTGAAACCGATCGTGTTAATAAATTTTATTTTTGTGGAAAATTGCCAATTTTAATTAATCATGTTACTCCACCATATCACGCCTGAAACATCTCCTTTTACTCATTTGAAATATTTTTTGTTCCTTTGAAACAGAAATTCACACAAAATCCAAATCTTGTTCAAAGTCGAAGCAAGCGTTAATTCATTTGTGGCAACTTTGCGTGAAGTGTGTACTCATTTCCCGAGTTGCGTGGCCGTGCAAACACGCACACATTGTTGCAAGTTCCTCTGTCCATCTTCTCCCCGCATCCTTGTTTGCGTTGCGTGCCACTGACGCATGCTGTTGTGCCCTCTTCAGGAGCTGTCCATGAGTGAGGGTGACGGCGGTCGAGGTGGAGACGATGCCGTGGGTGAGGACTGGACCACTTCGGCACCTGAGGAGGAGACTGTGCCATGGATGGCACGACGTAGTGGTAGAGTGGGCAGAGATGACGGAGGAACCTCTTTGGTCATGGTGAAGACGGAGAGCTTGGCGGAATGTGCCGTAGATGTGCCGAAGGTACGAGAGAGCTGTTTGTTATCATTGTTCTTTGGTTTGGATTTGTGCAATGCCGTGTGGTTTAAGAGTTATTAGTTGGTAAGGGATCAAGGAGGCATTTATATCTTTTAATTGGTAATTTAATTCTTTCTAAAAGTAGTCTCCTGTTTAAGTCAATACAATTTTAGCAGTGATACTCTTTTAATGTTTATTTAATACTACAATAGAGTAATTTAAGTTTTTTACCAATAAACGGGCATTAATGTACACTAATACCTGTTTATCCGATGAATATCTCTTTTCCCTGAGGGGAGGTTTAAGGTTAGGGAAACAGGAATGAGTAGCTGGGAGGCAGATCTGGTTGTACAGCAATTAGCCAATGAATTCAAAGTGCAATTCATCAAGTATAGCCTTGGTAACTTTCCACGATGTATGTCCTCATTGGGAAAATCATGTGATTAATGTTCCAGAGAGCTGTTGCTGATATTGTCATAAACAATTCAACTCCACTTTTGTGAATGCATTAATTAAACAATCCTCATTTACAATTGTAATGGTTTGGAAACCGTAAAATTGGATTGGAATCATTTGGAATATGCTTGCTGTTATATTATGGGATCCTCACGAAGTCGGATTGATTGTTGAATTGGATTGTGTACAGCATAAAGGAGCATTAGATTTGTGAAACGTTTTTATGATAGAACTAGTTGCGTTTACAAAATGATAGAGCAGCTAGGCTGGGAATCACTCACTTGGACAGAGGTTAAATTACAGATTGAAGCTCTGGTATGTAAATAGGAAGGAGGTCCCTTTAGCAGTGACGTTGCAGATGTATTATTACCCGGAGACCTTTAACCCTTTACACTCCGTTACCTTTTTCCTCGATTTCCTTAGTCTACTCGGGATTAAATCTTTTAAATACCCCAAATTTACTAAGCGTGGCACTAGAGTGAAAAACTGGAGTTTCTTTTCATAGAAAATAATTTAATTGGATCTTTTTACATAATTGTTGATAAATTTATTGATAAATCACAATTTAAACTCTATAATATTCCATGGTATGTTATTTTTGGAAGGATTCGCCAACATGAAGACCTGGGTTACCTTCACATGTCTCACAGATATATATATATCGTCTCTCTTCTTCCACCTTTGATTTTTCCATTAGAGCGAACCGCACAATCTTAATGTTTTTCTGTTAGGGTGAGGTGTGATTATATGGAGTTTCCCATCTAAACGTTGCTCTATGTTTGTGGATGGTAATGATCTAACCCTGGAAGTTTGTGACACATCTCGGAATTCTCCAACGAGATCGTGTACTGGTTTCGTAATAAATTTCACATCAGTTTTTCATTTTTTCTTTGTTGGCATTTTTTGACCAATGTATATGAATTTACGCCCTCCTACTCAAGATTCCTGATTATGCAATAGATAGAAAAAGAACATTCCATGAGACAGCTGACACTAGGAAGAAAAGGAAATGAAAGAGTCCAAACTAGAAAGCAATGAACTCTACAGATCACCTGACTGAGGTAACTTTACATACTTGCGATCTTATTGTCAGAAACGGATTATCTCTCAAAGGCATTGCTTTACATTTAGCCGACTTCCAAGAGTAATGAAGGGCAAAAAGAACTTACAACACAGCAAAGAGATGACAACAAACATCTGCGTAGGTGGTGGCATCCTTTGGAGACTGCATTTATGTCGACGACGACATTATGGGTCGACCCTATGCATTTATAAAACAAACCATGCTATTAATAGAGCCTTACTTTACTTGTCCTTTCATGCTGATGATTACAAGTAAAGTTATTGGAAATATGGACAAAAATCCCAATTCCCCTCATGGTGAAACTCCGTGTCGAGCATTGCTCGACATACGAGCTGCTGCCGCTTCTGCTAAGCGTGTCGAGTCACACTCGACATCCGAGTGCAAAAGGGTAAGATTAGGGAAGCAGGATTATGTACCTGGGAGGAAGATCTGTAGAATAAGGCTGATGTGTTGCTAGATGGCGGACTGTGTCTGGTTTCGATCCGTTGAATATTTTTCGCAGAATAAAATCAATCCGGTCTTTCATAGATGACACCTAGTACATCTAAGCATCCTTTAATATCATTAGTATTGGTCTCAGAACCCAATTTTCTGAAGTTTCAATGCCCAAACTTCTGTCGCATATCATTGCTCTATGGAAAGTGGTATCTTGAATGCATAACTTGAGCGACGAACAAGGGTTCAGTCCAGTAGCAATACGCAGAGTGTAACGGCCTTCAGACAACTGACGCATGTTGTTTTGCTTTCCAAAGACCTCTCTCCCTATTTCCTGCCACAAATGGTACCATTACAGTTGTCTGCTTGGCCAAAACAAGTCGATTTACTTATTAAGAGGAACACAGACCCTGTACACCTTTGGGTAATCAAACCACGTTCACCTTTGTACATTAAGCTGTATTGTATTTTAATAATACATGTAAGAATCGAAGGAAATTGAAAATACTGCCATTTATAAATCAGCTTCGTTTACTCTTATAATTAACCCTTTGTGCTCGAGGCCGTTTCCGTGCGGACCAACCAGCAACTCGAGACGTTTCGTAGCTCTTTTGGAGACTTTACTACCTCTAACATAAAATGATTTCAATGCAAAAGCAAATCTCAAGCCCCCAGAAAACACTTTATGCCACCATTTCGAGGATTTTCATAAGAAACGGTACGTTGTTGCCTAATTGATCTGCACGATCGACACCACCCGTATGATTTATATAATTTATTACAACAATAGGCTTCTTGACGGTAACTTCAAACACCATCTCGTAACATTCTTCTCACAGAAGTCAGTCATTCCTGCATTGTTACAATTCGTCAAGCACGTCACAACCCTCTTGTCTTTCCATGATAAAAAAACTAATGTATTTCCCTTACAGAATGCCACTGTCGATTTCCTGTCGAATTTTGGTTTTAGATTTGGTATTGCAAATGCTTCCTATTTGTTAGTGTGGTCCCTGACAAGTGGAATTTCAATAACTCTTCAGCAATGGATAAAGCTGGTGCAGTACCAAATTTGTTTGAATAAAAAGGTATGTAACTGACATCATTCCGTGACCAGTACTCTTGCAAATTCACGAGCGGCATAACCCCATATTTATTATAACGCCAATAAATGCCCACATTTCTTCGGTAGTCACACTGTGCCAAGTTCACCAAATCGAGAACGGTGATAGCGTCTTGCTCTCTAACTTTCTTCTAGCGTAATTATTTGTTTCTGTAACCATTTCATTTACGCGTTCATCGGTAAAAAATAGTTTGAAAAAATCTAACGGTTCTTTCGTGTCTGTGAATATGTGCGGTCCTGTAGGATTGTTGCCGGCTATAAACGGTATTCTCTGGGGTATTTCTTCAGATTCTGAACAGCTAATCCATTTGGAACTGTCAGATTGTGGTTCTTCTCCAGCATCACTGTCACTCAATGGTTGAGGCCTTAACTTTGTAGAAATCCGTGTTTAACTTAAGAAATTAATATTATCTTTGCTTTCTACAGAAATTTCTGTAGAAAGCAAAGATAATATTAATTTCTTAAGTTATCACTGTCACAGTCTATTATCCTAATTTTTTGCCTTCTTACACCTCTTACTTCATCATCATCACTGCTGGCGTTCTCTCTATCGTCAAGCTCTCTCTATGTACACAGACATGCCAACTCTCCCGATTTAAGCGGGAGACTCCCGATTTAAGCGGGAGACTCCCGATTTAAGCGGGAGACTCCCGATTTTTCCTTCTTACGTTCTTGATGAACTGTTCAAATTGTGTACTTAGCTTAACATGTTAATAAAGTGTGACATTCATTAAAAATTGGCAAAGTGTCATAAAGGGATTAAGGTGCCATGCAAATATTGTGGTAATTAAAAGTGATTACTTCGTGATACACTTCTAAAAATCTCCCGATTTTTCATTTTTGAAAGCTGGCATGTCCTCCCGATTTTTCATTTTTGAAAGTTGGCATGTCTGTGTACAGATGTAATTTCCTCGTTTAGCAACTCTAAATCAAACTCATCTTCACTAGGGCTTGTTCCATTTTTACATTCCAAGGTAATGGGGATCAAAGACTTCTGTCAATTGATTGTCAATTGATTCCGTGTCTGATCAAAGACACGGCTGTCAGGTTTGAACTGAGACCGAAAATGCAATCCGGTTCGTGGTTGCGTACTAATTTCGGATAAGTAAGTCTTATCTCCATTCGAAGGAATATCATTTACACTTCATTAGATTATACAAACATAGCGAAGGACCTAAACGTAAACGACTAAGAGCATGAAATTACCGCAGTGTACGAAGTGGTGAGTGACAGTCACCTCTGGAGTTGCGGCATTAAATCGCGTGGTGAGTGAGACTCACCTCTCGAGTGCAAAGGGTTAACACATGGATGAATTAATGTACAATACAAGAAAAACCCTCTAACCTATTGCTAATTTTTCGTTTAAACCTTACAGATTTGGCACAAGCGTGGCACAAGCCGTGCACCAGCCATTCCGTTCGAGAAATACACGAAAGACGATATGAGGAAAGCTCTTGATGAAATTCGTGCCGGTAATCCAATAAGAGTCGTCGGTCGGGCTTATAGTATACCGGAGTCAACCCTGAGGCGGCACCTTCTTCTGGGACAGCTGGCACAGGAAGGTATGGACGGGAATGCGGTGTTCAGCTATACGCAGGAGAAGAAGCTCTCTGGTTTCATCCAAGGGCTTTGGAATTCTGGGAAGGTGGTCGATCCGGACAAACTTCGTCTTCTTGCGCATAGATATCTCCGGAGACGCAAGATGGTGTGCTTGTTCGAGTCGTCCCCGCCGTCCAATGGTGAAGTTGATTGGTTCGACCTTCTCCTGAAAAAGCTTTCTTCCTCGGATAAACACAAAGCCAATGGCAAGGGCTCAAGCAGGGTGAGTATTGACATGCCAATAGGTGTTTACGACACAGATATGTCAGTAGTCCTCAAAAATTTATGGAAATTCAGTGTTTTTTGTGTGCAGTCCGTCAGATGGGACGTTGAAATTTGTGACCCCTAGGCGTTTATTATTTATATAAGGAATTTAGTGAGGGTTTAGTCTGTGTTCCTCTTTACACCTACCCTCAAACTAAAGATTTTAGTTTTGTTTTCACTTAAAGTTGTGTTTTAACTATAGATGGCTAAGGTTCATTAGATAGTCCGCTAGTTTTGAGCTTAAATTTTGTGATAATATTTTTATCCGTCCGAATAATTGCAATAGTTTCATAATATGGTATTTAGCAAGTGATTACATTGAATTAAATTATGAGTAAAAGTGCTCAATATTTGTATGAATCATATATATAATGAAGTTATTATCGCAAAGGATATAGCCTGGGATAAGATGGTAAAATCTGCACTCGCCTTGATTCTTATTTAAGCACTCGAGAGTAAATGTTTAGAAACCCCTTTTTAGCCAAATTTTCGGCTCCCTAGGGGTGGCCCCAAAGGGGTTTCCTGTCGCAAAAAAATGTGAATTTTTGCAATAAGCGGGGGGGGGGGAATAAGATGGTGAAATCTGCACTCTATCTCAATGTGAATGAAAATTTGTTCGCCGTATATATATGATTTCTTCGAAGTAACACGGAAATGTTGAATAAAAAACTTAGACAGCAACACACAGCATGAGAACACATAAAAAGAACACTCACAATAATATATATAAACCATGAACACAGTAATCAACCCTAATAATTTTATTTCAACCCTAAGTTTTATTCTATGTTCTATTGTGCCGTCCAAAAGTTACATTGCTCTCGTGAGTACTTCCGCATCATCTATATATATATAATATATATATATAATGTAAATTCACTAATAGTCATAACAAACACCTTGATTTCCTCTTGAGAAAGGTGGACCACCGAAAATTCGAGATCCAGTGAGTCTCTCTTTTGTGTGTTTTGGTTTCTGTGTTTGTTATGACTATCAGTGAATTTACATTACACGTTTGTGGGTTTTCCAAGAAAGTGACTATATATATATATATATATATATATATATATATATATATATATATATATATATATATATATATATATATATATTCAAACTTGAAAATCCCGCCATACGGCGCACAAATATTCATTCAAACAGAAATAGGTATAAGGAAAGGGGATAGGAAAACACATAATAGGCGAAGACAGGACATGTGGGGAAGGCGGTTTTTGAGCAGATCACGAAAGTAAAAATATTTCCTTATCCGGGATTTGAACCACGGACCTTCCACTTTCCGGGCGGATGCTCTACCATTTGAGCTAATAGGGAAACCTGATTTACCTTGAGATCTGCGATCTTATAAAGCGCCAAAGTGCTCCGATACATATTGCCCGAGAGATGGCGTTATGGAGCTGTTTCACCAAAGAAGGTCCGTGGTTCAAATCCCGGATAGGGAAATATTTTTACTTTCGTGATCTGCTCAAAAACCGCCTTCCCCACATGTCCTGTCTTCGCCTATTATGTGTTTTCCTATCCCCTTTCCTTATACCTATTTCTGTTTGAATGAATATATATATATATATATATATATATATACATATATATATATATATATATATATATATATATATATATATATATATATATATATATATATATAATATGTATATATATATATAAACAGTAATTAACCCGAAGGTCGGTTTAGTAGGTGATGGTAGAGCTCACCCATGTACCAAGCACGACGGCGTGTGAATATTCACACATCAGGGTAGGGGGGCCAGTTCCTTTCCCTGTGCCGGTTATGGTTTTCCAGGAAGAGCTGGTACCCGAAAAATCAACAAGCTTGGGTGGAGCTTCAGGTGCAAACAGAGTGCTTTGCCCGGGAATCCAACCCGGAACCCTCCGGTCAGTATTCCAACGCTCTACCCACTAGACCACCGCGACCCGCAATATATATATATATCATGAATTTCCAGACTGTCAAGGAAAGTAGGTAGAAATGTTTTTAAAGGATTATAATTTAGTTGATGAAGTCATGTTTCGTATGAGTAATTAATTGTTAAGTTAACTTTTCTAGTAACAAATGATTACCCTGTGGAGATGGGTAAATTCTTATCGGGTCTTCCACCGGGTTAATGTCTCCATAGCTGCCGACGTTTTGATTCCGGACTCGGTCATCGTCTTCAGGGCTTTAGAGTGACGTTTCGCCAAAAAGTGTCCAGTATATCTTCCCGCCTTCACGGCTCAGGTAACATCTGATTGGTCCACTGACCCACCATCCTCAGGGTGCCTCATGATTGGCCGAGCCTTCTGCCTTGTTTCCCTGATGCATTTCAGAATAGGTTTCCAGGTGTTGCTCAGATGAAAACCTGAATCCCTATTGAAATTTTTCTTTTGAAGGCGAATTCTCGATGGCCTCCTTTACCAGCCGATCCCAGTAGCCACGCGAGATGTGGTAGAACTCTCGGCCAATCACGAGGCACCCTGATGATGTTGGGTCGGCTGACCAATCAGATGACACCTGAGCCGTGAAGGCGGGTATATACAGGGTCGGACCCAAAAGTGGTAGGAGTGTTTTTGTTTTACAAGAATTTCATTGACAATATTCTTACATCGACTTAATAATCTTCAAAGTATGTTCCTTGAGCTGCTACACACTTAGTATAACGTTGCTCCCATTCCCCGTACGCCCGCTGGAAATTTTCTTTGGGGATGCCGTTGATGACCCTCGTCGAAGCCTCTTGAACGGCCTTTATCGAGTCAAAACATTGTCCCTTGAGCTGTCTTTTCATCAGGGGGAAGAAGAAGAAGTCTAGTGGTGCCAGATGGGGAGAATAGGGCGGGTGCGGCAACGTGGCAACGCCGTATTTGGCCAGGAGCTGTCTGACGACCAGCGCGCCATGGCATGAATTTTTGGAACCATCTTGGCGCATACCTTGTGCATTGCCAAATCCTGTGAAATAATGCGTCAGACGTTGGATGCAGACAGACCCAACTGGTCTGCAATTTCTTCACTGGTTAAGCGTCGGTCTTTGTTTAGCAGTGTCCTCACTCTGTCCACATTCGTGTCGGTTCTTACCGTCGACGGCCGTCCGGAGCGATGTTCGTCTTCAACGAGCTCCCTACCCTCTTTTAAACAACCTGTGCCACTCAAATACTGTGGAACGGCTTAAGGCAGTGTCCCCATAAGCCTGCTTGATCATATCGAGGGTCTCAGTTGCCGTCTTCCCGAGTTTCGCACAAAACTTCACGGAATAACGTCGCTCTAAATTCAGATTCATTTTGTTTTTCGACGCGGACAAAAAACTTACTTCACTAAAAACGGTGTCCTCACTCGACGACAGCCCGCAGGCGACTGAGGTTGGTGTCGGTCTGTTGCCAATAGCCCCCTCCACCTTACCCTGCCAGGCAGACCCCCCCTGCACCGCTCCGTTCGCACCAGAGAAAATCAGTCCTACCACTTTTGGGTGCCATCCTGTACAGGTCTGGACCAAAAAGTGTCCAGTACACCCTGTATTTCTCAGGTCACAAACTTTCATTCACGACTTGGCAAAACTGGAAATGCTCTGCTATCCGACATCTGGGATTACGATATCGACTGTAAGCATACTGCCTAAGGACGTAACTTGCCTACGAGTCTTTCCTTTGTCTGATAATATTAAGTTTTATTCATTCTCCTCTTCTTGCCAGTTTGATGTACCACGCGTTTGCTTTCCGCCTTAGTCTACCTGTACGGACATTATATTCCAAATTCACGCATAATCTTTCCAATTGTATGCCATGTAATAACTTTCCTCCGCCTAGTTTAACTTAGTTTCTAAATGAGCCGTTACCTGTCGGCTTCACCCATCATTGTAACCTCTGTTATAGCATAGCTTACTCTAAATCTTAAGTTTCTCGTCTCTCACAAACAACACGTACACGGATTAGAGGTTTCTGGAATGTCATGGTTTCATCTTGTATGCTAAATGACCGGTTGGGGTGGGTTTTCGCTCACCGGGACGGTGTATGTGTGCCCGTATGGGCCGACAATGAACGCTGAACTTGACACTTTTTGGCGAAACGGCACTCAGAAGCCCTAAAGACGATGACCAAGCTGGGAATCGAAACGTCGGCAGCTATGGAGACAACCCGGTGAACGACCCGAGAAGAATTCACCCAACTCATACACCGGGAAAGCACCAGATCTTTCAAAACTGTGGAGATGTTCATGGAAGGGGATAATTTGATTGTTCATGATTGTTTATGTGTTTTAATTGGTGATTGAGAGTGTTGTTGATGTATAGACATGAGTAGATGGTGGAGAATTAAATCAGAATTGTTCTTAAGCGATACACGGACAAAATTAGAACAATTTCTTAATGACGGTGACGTTAGTTCTTCCTTTATTTGCTAAACCAAGGTGTTTCTGTTTTGTCCACAGTATCCAGTCAGGAAGAATGGTTACACGGAGGGGGAAATGCTCGAAGCAGTCACGGCTGTGATGTCTGGACGTCCAATCAGACAAGTCGGGCGAGAGATGGGGATTGCAGAATCAACGATACGTTTGCGGATTAAAAAAATGAGTATGAACATTGATATTTCTGTTGCAACTAATGTCTGGAGGGCACAAGGACCTCATGACGCACATAAATACAGGGTTGTATTGAAAAGAAAGGTCTCCAACGGTGCCATTTCCGAATGCTAGTCCCTGGGAGAAATTTGATAACAGCAATGCATTTTAATGCAACAATTTCAGAGAGTAAAAATCATTCGCCTTGACCGGGATTCGAACCCGGATCCCTCGGTATCCGGCCGAGTGCTTTAACCAATTAAGCTACCGAGACGTCCTCTTACACTCTGAAATTTTAGGGGCTTTAAAGGAACAAGATGTTATGACGAAATACCGTACATACAATGTCACAGGCATTCGTAGTTGTGCGCGACGCGCCACAGTCCACGATGTTAATAAAGCCAATTTCAAACACTTAGGCTGTTCATACCTTAGACAAATTTCAAGAAACTGTAACAGTAACTTTAACGGTTAATTGGTTAAAGCACTCGGCCGGATATCGAGGGATCCGGGTTCGAATCCCGGTTAAGGCGAATGATTTTTACTCTCTGAAATGGTTGCATTATAATGGACACATAGCGGGTGACTCCGTTAAAGTTACTGTTACAGTTTCTTGAAATTTAGCAATGCAATCTTTTGTACCCATGCCAAAGAGTGCAAGGGTGATCTCAGAAGTACTGCACACAATAAGGAAAACGCAAGAACTCTGGAAAAAAGTATTTATTTTTTTGAAATAACAATCTTCTTTCAACTGTCAACATTTTTCCCAGCAATGTTCAATTAGTTCGATGCCCTTTTTCTAATAAGAACTGTCTTGCTCCTCAAAATAGCCATTAACTGTGGTCATCACTTCTTCATGCTTGGAAAATCTTTGACCACCGAGCCATTTTTGTCAAGTTTGCCAACAGAAAATATTCCGAGGGGGCTGAAACTGGCAAATAGGGTTCATGAGGTAGCAATTCAAACTTTAATTCAATGAATTTTGTCCATTGCAACAAAGGATTTGTGAGCTGGTGCATTGTCTTGATGAAACAAGACTTTCTTCTTGGCCAAATGCGGCCACTTTTGCTTGATTTATTCGCTCTAAACATTGCAATAATGACTTTTAATAATCAAACCACTTTACTTTTCCACGTAAACATTTTAAATTTTTACAACCCAGGTTGCGTTATAGCATAACATCATCAGGTAAGAAATACAAGTTAAGCACAGTATGTATATATACATATATCTCTGGGCGGAGGGGAAGAGGAGGTAGGAAGATCGGGGCTAAAAGTGTATGGTTTGAGGCGGAGAAGGATTGGTAATATTGACAAATTAACAATTATTGGATAATTAGATAAAAACCAATTAGATAATTAGCAGGCTGGAAGGATATGGTCAATACAATGTTGCAAAAAGCTCGCCTGACATCGGATTAGTTGGTAGAGAGGATTAGGGAAATGATTATTGTGAACGGGGAGAACGGCACTTAATCTGCATAAACGGCACTTGCCTGCAGATGAAACGGTCTTCGCATCTTCTTTGGAGCCACTTCTTCCTTTAGAATCCACTGTTTTGATTGTTCATTTGTCTCGGGTGTGAAGTAATGGACCCACGTTTCATCCATGGTCATTAAATGGCGCAAAATTTCTGCTTTGTTGGTGTGGAACTTTGCTAAACACTCAATTGAAACATCTTCACGACACTGGTTTTGCTCGAGTGTGAGCAAACGCGGCACCCATCTTGCACACAGCTTTCTAATGTCCAAATTTTCAGTTAATATGCGATGTACTGCACTTTTTGAAATGCCTACCATGTCTGCTAGCTTGTGAACTCTCATTCGACCATCATCCGGTATCACTTTGTGGATTTTCTTCACAGTTTCTGGAGTCTGGGTCTCCTCATTTGGTCGACCAATGCGATGTTCTCGTCTTGACAGCTCATATGACCTTGTTTAAACAGCGCCACCGAATGTTTTACAGTTGTAAACGAAGGAGCAGACTCACCCCGAGTAGAATCCAGTTTTGCTTTATTATATTGGTTGGGCTGAGTCCTTTCAAATAAAAGTATTGTATAACATAACGATGATCAATTTCCTTCATTTTCACAAATTCAATGAAAACATTCACTATCGATGGCTGCCAAACAATTACTAAACAACAACAAATCTTCAAACTTGAAACATATCACCATTTCAGAGAGTAAAAATCATTCGCCTTGACCGGGATTCGAACCCGGATCCCTCGATATCCGGCCGAGTGCTTTAACCACTTAAGCTACCGAGACGTCCTCTTACACTCTGAAATTTTGGGGGCTTTAAAGGAACAAGATGTTATGACGAAATACCGTACATACAATGTCACAGGCATTCGTAGTCGTGCACCAGGCGCCACAGTCCACGATGTTAATAAAGCCAATTTCAAACACTTGGGCTGTTCATACCTTAGACAAATTTCAAGAAACTGTAACAGTAACTTTAACGGAGTCACCCGCTATGTGTGCATTATAATGCAACCATTTCAGAGAGTAAAAATCATTCGCCTTGACTGGGATTCGAACTCATACCTTAGACAAATTTCAAGAAACTGTAACAGTAACTTTAACGGAGTCACCCGCTATGTGTGCATTATAATGCAACCATTTCAGAGAGTAAAAATCATTCACCTTGACTGGGATTCGAAAATTGGCTTTATTAACATCGTGGACTGTGGCGCGTCGCGCACGACTACGAATGCCTGTGACATTGTGTGTACGGTATTTCGTCATAACATGTTGTTCCTTTAAAGCCCCCAAAATTTCAGAGTGTAAGAGGACGTCTCGGTAGCTTAATTGGTTAAAGCACTCGGCCGGATATCGAGGGATCCGGGTTCGAATCCCGGTCAAGGCGAATGATTTTTACTCTCTGAAATGGTTGCATTATAATGCACACATAGCGGGTGACTCCGTTAAAGTTACTGTTACAGTTTCTTGAAATTTGAAACATTTCCTTTGTAGGTTGCATACATTCTAATACATTGATATTTTTCAAGCAACTAGCCACCATCGCCACTTTGATACCCTTTTTATTTAAATAAGGACTGTCTTGCTCCTCAAAATAGCCATTAACTGCCGATATCACTTCTTCATGATTGGAAAATCTTTGACCACTGAGCCATTTTTTTTTCAAATTTACAGACAGAACATAATCCAAAGGGGACTAAATTTGGCGAATTGGGTGCATAAGGTAGCAATCCAAGCTTTAATTCATCAATTTTGGCCATTGAAATGGCAGATTTGTGATCTGGTGCATTGTCTTGATGAAACGACACTTTCTTCTTGGCCAAATGCGGCCACTTTTGCTTGATTTCTTCGCTCAAACGTTGAAGTAAGTTCCCATAATACTTGCCGTTGATAGTACAATACAATACAATATTATTATTATTACTTTTTATTTGCCCAGAGATCACAATACAAAATACCGGGTGGATGGTGTATGTACATGATATAAGGCACGTCAATAAGGAACAAAGACACAGGCTCTAATTAAGATAAGTAATGAAATGGTGCTCACAGTTACATAATATATGACATAACGCCATGAACATTGGCTGTTACATGCGCATGAAATATCAATTGAGGCAATAATTGAATAACAAATGTGAATCAGACCATGACAATTGCTATAAACAAAGAGTATAAACCTTCTAGTCAGGAATGTTGTTGAGATATTCATCCACCGAGTAGAACATATTGCGTTGTAGATATCTTTTTAATTTATAATTAATAAGGGGGAAAACTCCAATGGCCGTAAAAAACAGTCGCAACTCTCGTCAGACCAAATTGTTGTGTTGGTATTCGCGGGAACCACGTAAGGGACCAACCACAACCTCTCGACCATGAATACCCTCTGTGGTGGTTTACGGGAGATTAATCCACGCCAGGGACCACACACAGCCACACACACACTATCCTGTGTGGAATCCTTCACGAAGCTGTGAGACTTCATTAAAGATTCCAGGTGGAAATGTAATCCTTTACGAGGCTGTAAGGAAGACCCCGGGAGGATACCTGGATGTATTACAAGCACACACTCTGTGACTATCCACAAAGGACGAGCACAGACCAATCACACACACTAGCACTCAAGAAGCATACACACACGCACTCAAAGGGCCCAACTTCTGGGAGAATCTGAAACGATAGAGCGCAGACGAGGATTTTTAATTTATGCCTGAATGCAGCAGTTCCCTTAGTTTCCTTTATACTTTTGGGTAGTTTGTTATATAATCTGATGCCCATTTCATTGGGTCCTAATTTCAATGCAATTTTAGTTCTAACATTCCCATAATGGATGTTGTTCCTTCCTCTGGTGTAGTGATGATTATAGGCAGAGTTAAGAGAATAGTTTCCAATGTTATTTCTGTTATACCAAATTAAGAACATAGTGTATATGCACGGGAGTGGTAGCAATTTTAATTCATGGAAAATAGGCCTTGATGGGGCATTGTGAGGTTTCCTGGTAATTATTCTAATGGCTTTCTTTTGCATTTTAAAGATGGTTTGAGAGATAGCAGCTGATCCCCATAATATTATACTATAGGTTATATTTGAATAAATTTCCCCGTAGTATAAATTCAATAGTATACTTTTACTTGTAGTTTCATACAAGTGTCTTAATAAATAGCAAGTTGAACTGGGCTTATGCTGAAGGGCTTTTACATGCATATCCCAAGAAATATTAGCAGACAGAGAAATGCCTAGAAACTTACATTCCGTCACATTCTCAATTGATTGATCATTAATTTTTACCAGCAGATCATCTGTCGCTTTTTTATTGTGTGTAAAGTATACTATTTTACTTTTATCTACGTTTAGATCCAGAAAGTTGTCTGTACACCACTTGTTTATTGCAAGTGTGACAGACTGTGATTTTTCCACAAGGCTGGGGTAAGTTTCTGTCGATATTATTACATTAGTGTCATCAGCATACAGCACTGGTGTAATTCCTTCACAATTTATTTGTCCAGCGATCAAGTTGTTACAACTGTATACTTGATATAAGACACGTCAGAGTAAGTAACAGAATACATACATGGATACATGATACACATCAGGCATTAACAAGAAATTTGGCAATTGAATGAAACATTTTTAATTTTAAGAACCTGAGTAGGTTGACCTGCAGCCACACTTTTTTGGGACTTAATCTCAGTTGGGAGTTTATTGTAAAGTTGGAGGCCCATAAAATTTGGGCGAGCACCTGCATTTTTTGTACATACATACGAGCTGCTCATTCTGCCCAGTAGAATATTTATGGATATCACAATTTTTCACAAACTCAGATAGATGTCTTTTTGTATGTACTAATACATGAAAAATATAAATGCATGGTACTGGCAGTGTATCCAATTTTTTAAACAGGGGACGGCAAGGGGCATCATGTTTCGCAAAACGCATGAGCCGAATGGCTCTCTTTTGGACCCTGAAAATGATCATGGCCTTAGAAGACGAACCCCAGTAGAGGATACTATGGGCTATGTGAGAATAAAATTCTCCATAGTAAAGTGCACAGAGAACAGCCACTGAAACTGTGGATCTGATGGACCTTATGAAAAAGCAGACAGAGCTTAACTTATTGGTTAAAGTACTTATGTGCTCATCCCAAGAGATTTGAGAATTTATGAGGAAACCCAAAAGTTTGGTATTTTGTACCTGTGGGTACAAAAAACCTAGTTTTTCCTTTTGTGAAGATAGTCAATGAAAATTATCTCATGTGCGTCCCAAAAAACCAACGCCATGACATTGCCTGCAGATGAAACTGTCTTCGACTTCTTTGGGACCAGTTCTACCTTTTGAACCCACTGTTTTGATTGTTAGTCTGTCTCAAGTATCAACCTTTCCAACGATATACGCAACGTTGTGAATTAATTTGATTTTCCATGAAAAAAAAATACGATCTTACTTTTCAATACATCCTTGTACATAAAGAAAATGTCGTTATATATGTGAAAACTGTTTTAAAAACTAATCTCATGCCCAAAAGTCTGAGGTGAAAACATAAATGATAGGGCATGTTGAAAGGGTTATTTGTGTCAATTCAGTTGAGAAATTATATTAGGAAGTTAAAAGGAAAAATATAACCATTTAATCTTTCATGTGGCGTTCAAAACATAATATAAGTCAATCTTCAATTGTTGAACATTGTATTAAACATGTTATTTTGATTGAATAATTCTTACAAATCTCCTTCCTGTAAAAATGCTTTCTAACTGACATATTTATTATGTTAAAGCTATGTTCCCTTGATTAAAGAGGCATTATGGGAAGAACTGGAGGTAGGAATGAAAGTCGGAGGGGAATTCGTGTAAAATCGGTTAGGTTTGCTGATGACCAAGCATTAGTTGCTCAGTCAGCCAAGGGGTTGCAAGCATTGTTGAGTGAATTGGAGGTTCAGTGCGATAAATATGGGATGAGAATCAATATTAATAAAACAAAGGTTATGCGATTTTCCAGAAAGAAAAAGGCTAAGCTAAATATTAAAATAGGAGGGGAAAAAATTGACCAGGTAGAACAGTTTACATATCTCGGAAGTGTTTTGGACCAATACGGTCAAAGTAGTATTGGGGACGTGAGGAGAAGAATTGCAATGCTAGGCAAGGAGGCTTTCTCAAGGAGGAAGGAGTTGATGACGGGGACGTTGAGTAGGGATGTTAAGACAAGACTCATAAAAACTCTGATATGGAGCGTAGCTATGTACGGTGCGGAAACGTGGTCGCTGAAGCAGGATGATAGACGTAGATCGGAGGCTATTGCAGATATGTGGGTGTGTGGAGAAGAATGGAGAAGGTGAAATGGACCGAAAGGAAAACAAATGAGGAAGCACTGGAGATGGTGGGTGAGGAGAGGGGTTTGTTGAGAGAAATCCTTTGGAGGCAGGAAAAAGGATGAAAGGCGTATTGATTGGCAAAAGTGGGATGTTGAAGAAGGTAATAGAGGGGAGGATGTTGGGCAAACGAGGAAAGGGCAGGAACAGGATAGGGATGTTGGACGGAATGAAGGGAGGAAAGAAGTACGCAGAGATGAAGAGGGACCTGATGTAGAGTAGGTTGCTGGTTTAGGGTTTTGTTGGGAGTCACGAAATATATATATATAGTAGTTGTGTCATCCAAAAACCTACCTTAACTGGTAGATTCCCTCATAATAATAACATATATATGTGCTTTTGTGTGTGTGTGTGTGTGTGTATATATATATATATATATATATATATATATATGCGGGTCGCGGTGGTCTAGCGGGTAGAGCATTGGACTACTGACCAGAGGGTCCCGGGTTCGATTCCCGGGCAAGGCACTTTGGGCACCTGCAGCTCCACCCAAGCTAGTTGATTTTTCGGGTACCAGATTTTCCTGGGAAACCATAACCGGCACAGGGAAAGGAACTGGCCCCCCTACCCTGATGTGTGAATATTCACACGCTGTCGGGCTTAGTACATGGGTGAGCTCTACCATCACCTACTAAACCGACCTTCGAGTTGATTACTGTGTTTATGGTTTATATATATATATTATTGGTAGTTGTGCCATATTATATGTATACTTATAAATTCTCTTTTATAAATACCAGAGTCTGGGCTGGTTTCCTAGTGCCAGATGAAAGTCCCATACCATGGTTGGGAGGGTCAAGCAGAAGAAGAAGTCATGGCATTCGGATCACTTAACGTGGTTTGTGGTCCCCAATGTCAAAAGCACCAGAGGTCAACAGTCCTGAGATTACATTGGCATCTTGAGATGGACCGTTCCGCACTGGAATTCCAAGCTGAGAAGAACCCACAGAAGACTCACCTTAGCAAGTATGGCACCGGCTCATATACCAGCTACGGTAGGCATTAATTAATCTTGTGTCCAAAACCCATATGAGTTATGGTTTTCTTAATGTTATGTCTGTCTTTTAATGTTTATTCTTTTAATTTTTCAAAGTTATAACTTAACCTTTTGCCTCTTTGACCAAAACTAATTCAATTCTAATGTTGAGAACTGCAAAAGGGGAGTGAACTGTCCGTTGAATTGGACGTTTAAATTTTGTTACCCCTAGTCTTCTTATTTTATTAAGAATAAATTTATCATTGATGTTCTTTTGGGTTTTATTGTCCGTCAATTGGGATGTTATGGTTTGTTACCCTTAGCTGGCTTATCTTTAACATACAAGGCTTTCCTTTTGAATTTTATTCTTCAAAATCGATTCTAGAACTGCTTTTTCTCTCCTGATTGGCCCATGATAAGTCACATGATGTGTTCAAGAACATTTTTTGAAATGTCTACGATCTTATTTGTTGTTTAAACATTTTTCCTGCAGATTTCTGTTTGAATGTTACAGGGAAAAATTGTATAACGGGCTCTTCCGAATGGAATTCATGGTTTTGGTTGTGGTTGCCGTTTACGGTAACGACGATTCTCCTCCTCAGACTGCTCACAATTCCGTGGTACGAGTTGAAGGATGTTCCAGAGAATTAGAAAGCAATTTTCAACCAACCTTGGCATATACAGGGATGTTGTTCAATGTGTAAAAAGGGAGCAGTGTCACTGAAAATTTGTCAATGTCATTGCTATTGTCAATACAGACAGTAATGATTATGCTGAACATGTTTGCAGTTTAACAAATATTGTCAGTATTTTCATAAAGTTGATATGAATTCTTAAATGAACTCCTTTCACTAACGATTATATATATAGTAAAATGTATACATATATGTATGTATGTGTATGTATATATATATATATATATATATACATATATATATATATATATATATATATATATATATTCACTTTCCCGGAAAAGCCACGAACGTGCACAATGAAACTCACTAAATAGTCACAGCAAACACAGAAACCAAAACACACAAAATAGGGACTCGCTAGTTTTCGAATTTTCGGTGGTGCAACCACCTTTCTCAAGAGGAATTAGGAACAGAACTGATATATATATACATATATATATATATATATATATATGTCTAATCTTGAAAATGACGCTCTCCGGCGACGCACAAACACGGAAACACTAGGTTAATAAATATTAAACACACAGAAAGATAAAAGAAGGACACTTACAGAAGATATTTACGTTTCGACGGCACGGCCGTCGTCATCAGAATGCCGTTGTCGGGGAAGAGCGGAGAGGGCATGTGCAGGAGAAGGGTGATGGGAGGAGAGGTAAGGGGCCAATGGGAAGCGGACAAGGTGGCGGAGGGGGAAATGGCAGGGGGCGGTAGAGTTGCTGCGGTAGGGGAAGAGCTGGAAGGACCCGGTCGGGAAGCGACCGGGCCTTGAGTGGGGGACACGGTGACCGATTCGCCCAGAAGAGTGAAGCGGTTCTAGGCAGCATTGGATAAAATCCTTATATATAAATATATATATATATATATATACACATACACACATACATACATATATATACATACAAATACATACATACACACACATACATATACATACACACATATACATACACATATGTATATATACATACTTTACACATACACACACACACACACACACACACACATATATATATATATATATGCATACATACACATATACACATATATAAGGAGGAGGAGAGGTAAGGGGCCAATAGGAAGCGGACAAGGTGGTGGAGGGGAAATGTAGGCAGCATTGGATAAAATCAGTGGGCTTGGTTCAGCCCGGGGGGTTTGAAGGACTGGAGCACCCACATATATATATATATATGTATGTATGTGTGTGTGTGTGTAAGTTTGACAGCAACACAATATCAGAACGCATTATAGGAACATAGTCCTAACTAATCTTCTGAGGAAGACGGAGCTCAATTCTGTCGAAATTATCAAGAAGCAACGTGTGAATATATATATGTATATTTATGTATGTATATACACACACACACACACACATGGCTGTCCCATTAATACGCAAACTAAAGCCATAAAAACTTTATTTCGCTTTTAATTTAGTTAGTTTACATGTTATATTTCGTCTCCCCTTCTTCTTCAAAGTACTCTCTCTCCATTCATTCGTAATTGGGCTATGCCTTCTTATTATTATTCCATCTTCTTCATCTTATTCCATTCCACTGTTTAGTAAAGCACCCTTAGAAGAAGTCCTCCTTTAAGGCAGTAGTTATAGGCTCTCTTTAGTTTTCCATCATCTGTCGTTTCTTGCTTTATTGTTATTGTGTCTTTCACATCTTGCACCCAGTGATATATACAGGGTTTGTCCGGAAAATAAGTGTAATAAGCTCATTGTCTTTTTTGACAAAAGGGGAGTCGTCCACTACGAATTTGTACCTGAACGACAAACTGTAAATGCTGCATTTTACGTCCAAGTGCTCGACAGGCTTCGAAAACGAGTCGCCCGCGTCCGGCCAGCGATCAAAAACATCTGGCGGCTGCATCACGGCAATGCGCCGTCTCACACAGCGCTTGTCGTGTCGGAATTCTTGGCCAAGCATGGCGTGGCAACGCTGCCGCACCCGCCCTACAGCCACCGGACTTGGCACCACCGGACTCCTTTCTGTTCCCGAAGATAAAGAGGAGTTTGAAAGGAACGCGATACGGGACTTTGGACGCCTTCAAAGAGGCCGTGACGATGTGTCTTCGAGAGGTTCCCGATGATGCCTTCGCGGGAACGTTCCAGGAATGGGAACGCCGCTGGAACAAGTGTATCGACTCACAAGGGTCCTATTTTGAGGAATATTAGCTTAAGATATGTAAAAGTGTAACAAATTTTTTTTTCCTGAGCTCAGTACACTTATTTTCCGGACGAACCCTGTATGTCCCCAATTATCACATTTTATGGGAATAGTGAAAAGTATTCGAAAAGGGGCTGAGAGATCTATATTAGAATAAGGAGGATTGTGATCAAGGATCAACGGAAATCTGAATTTTATGCCAGAAACTGGACAGTGAACAACCAATGCTCTCTGAATCAGTGTGCAGGTGCATTGTGGTCATTGGTCCAAGGATCCAACCATCCATTAATTTTGGTAATAAAATAGCAGTAGTAATGGGACAGTTTTAATATGACTACGATCATTGGTAAGAAGGAGGACGAGGGACCATTGCACACACGATCAATGTTGTTGTCAACGTCAACACACAGTTGGTTTGAAGGGCTTGATAGGCCTTGCATCATCATCCATCTTGGCGTCTTTTGTCTCGTTTGCCATCGTTTTAAGACGCTTAATCCACTTTGAAGACGGATGTTTTCTTATTCAGAGCATTATCAGCGTATAAACAGCTGTCAGTACATTTCTCAGTAATTTCTCGATAAATTTTACAACCGTACTTCACCAGAAGAACTTGATATGTTGATTTGTTGCTCTGTGATTTCATTGTTAATTTCCATTTTTGACGACAAACAGTATGAAACAAGGACGACAACGGAAAGAAACATAACTGGCACCACTAGGCACAGCTTGACAATCATCCGCCAAGCAGAGATGGCTCATTGGGTCTCAGGCAACGAGCGGCGTTAATTGGCAGGGGTACAGTCTAACGTCATGGCCACAGATTGCCCCAGTTCCCGTTTCTATTTGGCAGACTGCGTAAATATATATATGTACACACACACACACACACACACACACACACACACACACACACACACACACATATATATATATATATATATACACACACACACACACACACACACACACACACACACACACACACACACACACACACACACACACACTTACCCAAGCTATGTGATTTTTCGGGTACCAGATCTTCCTGGGAAACCATAACCGGCACAGGGAAAGGAACTGGCCCCCCTACCCTGATGTGTGAATATTCACACTCCGTATGGGTGGTACACGGGTGAGCTCTACCATCACCTCCTAAACCGACCTTCGGGTTGATTGCGATTGGATTGAGACGTTTGCATGAAGCAATTCGCCGAAAGAGACCAGAAATCGTCGCACAGTGCGTCGAGAACGTCGCACAGTGCTATCATTATTCGTAATTTTTTGACGAAAAATGCAACAAATACCATCCAACAGCCATCGAGTTCACCTGATTTGGCTCCCTGTGACTTCTTTCTGTTCAATCGAGTTAAAAAACCATTACGGGGAACGCGTTTTAGCAGCCGAGAGGAAGTAATGGAAAAATCGCAGGAAGCACTGATGGACATACCGAAAACCGAATATAAAAAATGTTTCGAGGATTGGATCAAGCGCTGGCATAAGTGTGTTGCAGTCGATGGGGATTACTTTGAAGGGGACAATATAGATTTAGATGAATAAACTTGTATTTTTAATTTTCTGAATAAATTCCGGGAACTTTGTGATCAAGGTAGTGTATATATATATATATAAACCATAAACACAGTAATCAACCCGAAGGTCGGTTTAGTAGGTGATGGTAGAGCTCACCCATGTACCAAGCCGTACGGCGTGCGAATATTCACACATCAGGGTAGGGGGGCCAGTTCCTTTCCCTTTGCCGGTTATGGTTTCCCAGGAAGATCTGGTACCCGAAAAATCAACTAGGTTGGGTGGAGCTGCAGGTGCCCAAAGTGCCTTGCCCGGGAATCGAACCCTGGACCCTCCGGTCAGCAGTCCAACGCTCTACCCGCTAGATCACCACGACCCGCTATATATATATATATATATATATATATATATATATATATATATATATATATATATATATATATATATATATATAGAAATAGACATATAAGGAAAGGGGATAGGAAAACACATAAAAGACAAACACAGGCTGATTCTGATGACGACGGCCGTGCCGTCGAAATGGAAATATCTACTGTAAGTGTCCTTCTTTTATGTTTCTGTGTGTTTAATATTTATTAACCTAGTGTTTGTGTGTTTGTGCATCGCCGGAGTGCGTCATTTTCAAGATTATATATATATACACATACACACATATATATGTATATACATATGTATAAATACATTTATACACAGAATGTATATGTTGATAGATATACAGATATATACATACATATATTTATTTATTTATTCAAACCAAAGACAAAAGAGTGTTACATGGACTGATGATTCAAAGATGAGCGATAATCTTTGTAAGCATTCTGTGATTACATTTATATGTGAATGCGTTTGAGGGAGATGACATTTTTCATGTCTCCTCTGAAACATGCTTTGTAAACTCTCCTATAATCATTGGAGCGTTGAATAAATTGTAATTTGTTATGTACACCCGTGAATAAATACCGTAACGACTTCTAATTTGTTTTTGAATTTTAACTTTTGTCTTCGCATGAGGTGGTATTTTTTGTGAGAGCAATCAACGTAATACTTAAATTTGAAAGTCTGCAGAATTGTCATTGTGTTACGAATTGAAGTGTTTGTAGATAATGAAGGCGTTTATATGTATACAAAGGTAGGCTGAAAACTAATGCAAACACCTTCTTTTAGACCACAAACAAAATGATATTAAGAAGTACTCCCGGTGGCATGTGGAAGTAACATTCCTCCTTCAATAAACATGCACAGGTTTGATGTCGTTACATTCATCCAAGTGTAAGTATAACAATGTGCTGTTGTTATCCAATTAGCTGCGTTCACCTCATTATCATCCGAGGTGTAATGATTGCCCTTTGAGGTGTCTCTTTTCAGTTGAGAGGAAAAGAATAAAAGGCGCAAGATCTGGGGAATAAGGTTCGTAAATTGTGGAATTGGTTCAAATTTCAGGTTTCGCAGAGCTTCTTCAGTTGTGGGCGAGCTGTGTGGACGAGCGTTGACATGATGCAAGGTTATTATTGGCGCCAGGCTATCTTAAACGCGACGAACACGACCAATCGCATTTGCGATACGCTTTTGAGTGATTCGGCGGTCTTTTGGAATCAAATCTTTGACGAGTTTGCGATGTTTAATCGTCTGTCGCAGTGATCGGACGTCCGCTACGTGTTTCATAAACAATTATTGCTTTTTCAAGCCCGAAAACCATGAAATTTTTACTACCCATCGATTTACAGTTGACCTAGCAACAGCATCGTCACCATAAACAGCCTTTAAAGGACGATGAATCTCAGTAAGAGTCACTTATTCTAAACAGCACGCTGTTTAACTTGCGTAAACGTAGCCGTAGAACACGTCTCCGTACTTCCAGGTACAACAAAATTGCCTAGTTATATGAAATGTAATGTGAAAAAACTCTGGGAAATTGCAAGTAATATAGTATTCTCGATGTCCATCTATCGCACTTGAATCGTAATGAATGCACTACAGTAAATGATTATAAGAAATCACTTTGTACATCCATGAATTAGTGCAGGAAAATCGACAAATATCGAAAAAATAACCGAAATTGGATTTTACTCTATCGTATTTTATAATAGATATTGGTGTTGCTTGACTCGCCAAAAATATTTGCCAACTTAAATTATAAAACCGTAAAGAATATATTTTTTAACCGCAAATAGAACAAAAGCAGATATTTTGTGGTTACTTTCCATGAAACGCTGGCTATGCAACTATGCATGAAAAGAACTGGTTATCCTCACATATATAATTAACTCTTATACGATGCGATAGACTTTCTAACAATTTTCATGAGTTATCTGGGTTAGATTTGATTATGCCTAGTTTGCCTAAGGCCGGATCAATTTCCAATACCCGTTTCTGGCGCAATCGAATATCAATGCATTTTCACAAATTTATACGTACATAAATTTTACACAATACCATGAGGAAATCCGAATAATACGTACCTACGCGTATGTATGTCAATTGATTCATATAAATAAGAAATCAGAACGGTCCAGGTTGCGCAGTTTATTTGGATACAGTAAATACGTCATCGCAGACAAGATTCAAACAAGAGTAAAAAAGTTATATAATATTAAATTTGTGGCAATCGAAACACTTACTTATGGGTTTAAAGGGTAGTTCCTGAAGATGTTTGCATAAATATATATATTTCATGAGCGCAAATATGTTGATTACTTAATAAACTATACGGTATCGTGAAGATTCATTAATACTAAGAAATATTAATTCACTTTTCTAATGAACGGTTTATTTCACTTTATAACATTCACGCAGCACCATGTTTATTTTGTAACCGTAGCAACGCCAACGCGTCACCTAAGATGTGAAAGAATTACAAAATGTTAAATGAGATAACTTTTGTGTACGAATAAGATTTGAGACCATGTTCTACAGCTTGTTTTACTTGTTCGTACAACTTGATAAGATACGTGTCTGACAGGTCGAATTCCAATTAATCCTCGTCACATGGCCCGAGAATAGTTGGCAAATTACGCGCAAAATGCGGTCGGCTTACTTTGTAGGTTGCATGCATACGTCTTTGAAAGTTTGTTATTATTAAAACTATGCCACACGGACCCGGGGTTGAGCAGGATATTGCCAGCTGCAACTTCACGCGCAAGAGTGGTTGCTTACCCAAGATAACTGCCTCAGTTGCAATATATTTTCAACTTAAATCTAAACCGGTTACCCAGACCCGTCGCCACTTTAACGATTCACCCTTGTCCGATGAGATAAGCTGAAAGTTATCAAAAGATTGCCCTTTTCGTATGATGTCCCTCTTAGACGACTACTGAACGGTGAAAGATAAGCAGGTGAGTCGTACAAATATAACAATTCATTAGTTACTTTACGTAGTAAGATTAAAATGTAACTTACGTCTCAGTTTTAAGATCTTTCGACTGTGTTTGTGGCCACTTGGAATGCAACCTACTATATTACTCGCATGCTGAAGGAATGGTTTAAACTCAGCTCATCGTCAAACGATGGGTTGAAGCATTTAAGTAGCTTCGAATTAATTATAATAATGAAAAATAAACTTTAAATTTAGTGTGACGGTTTCGAAATTTCACCTATTCCCACAGGTGTAGTACTGATGCGTGCCTATGACACTTAAAGTAATGATTTTTAGAGAGCTTATCACAAAAGGTTTATTATGAAAAAGTGAGTAGAATTAATTCACCTGAGTATTACCAATATTTCACGAATGAAATGCAGCCATGTATGTTTTGCCAATGCACGTAATAACGATCGGAAATATATCAACCAAGAGCTGAAATTTGTTACCGAAGTGGTTAATATGCTGATTTTTCCATTGATATAATTACTATTTTTAATTAAATGGTTTCCAATTTATGATTCTGTCCTCACACAAACTTTTATCAATTTATTGCGAAGACAATCAAACCAGACGCTCAACGACTCGCGGAATAGCCATGCATGTTACCTCTGTTATCATATCAATCTCTTGGGACAGGTAGTTCTTCGCTTTTAATGTGGAAACTAATTTGCAGCCGAAGACCGCAATCAAGACGGACGAATATCTAGAAAGACACCGTCGGTGATGTAACTTAATCATAATTCTGCTTCCAAATATAGCAGGCGAGTAGTCCCAAGAATTTATTATTAGAGGACTTGAAATAAAAGGAGAAAACAAAGTATTGAAAGGTCAAACGATTACCTTATGACTTTGCAGCATGACCCAAAGTTATTTGTGAAGCAGTAGAATGGTCTGTTTATGTCATGCTTTTGTAGTAAATTGGTGTTGTAATTCTCGTGAAGAGATCATACCTTGATGCCATAACTTGTAAATATTGTGGAAATTTAAAGGTATAATTGTTATAATCAGTGTTGGTAATAGTATTGCAGAATGTTATTTATTACCTAGTTGGTTAGACTTGCCTGGGAATACCCAAGAGTGTTATTTTTATTGTGTACACGTCTTTACTTCTTGGGAAACTTAAAAAAAATAATTTTCGTCGGAGTAATGATTTCCTTCGGTAGATGTCACCGGCTGATTTTTTATTTTTGCATAGCGAAAATTTTGAAAATACGCGTGGGAATATTCTCGTTCGTAAAACGAAATTCTCGACACTGCTCGCTATTACATTGTTTCCGAAACAAAGCAGTACTTAGGAACTCACCACAATTTTCTTTTCTTTCAGGTAAAAATGGCCCTAATAGAATTCGCACCCCTTAACGTCCCTTGGGAAAGGAGAATGCAAACATTTGCCGCATTATTTTGGATAACTACATTCTTCTTCATGGGTTTGTTAGCCTTCCTCACGTTGCTGTTTGTATTTTTTTACACGAGATATTATTACCTTTCGATTTTATACATCCTGTGGCTCTGGTACGATAAGGACATTTGCGAACGAGGAGGAAGAAGGTACGTTTAATTGGTTAAGTAGAATGATTTTATTGGCATTTTAGATACTAGTCGTAAATCACATTTCATTTGTTTCCCGTAACCATAACTGTTTTTTTGTTTATGCCTCGTTTTATTGCAAGCTTATTCGTATTACTTTCACGATGAGTGAAATGATGTTGAAACAGAGGTACCACTTCTCAGTAAATTGGTCCAAATTTCATATTAAACAATATTATTACTACAAGGCAATGTATAGTTATTAGATGTTGTCTATCGTTTTGACGGTCGTGTTTGTGGATATATATTAAGAAATTAAGTAATCCCAGAAACCTAAGATATAATTTATAATTTGGTGCGTCGTATATTTTATTTATTGTATCGAACTGGATTTATCCATTTGTTTTCTTTTGATTCATCGTCGTGCATATTGTTTTGATAAATCCTACAATCCCTTGTACCCATTGAGAGTCAAAATACTTTGTTTTTATCCTTGATAAAGATGTGAAATTTTTTTTGCTTTATGTAAGGAATTATTGTGATTAATTTGAAGGCATAAAACCTTTCACTTACTGTTCTGGTTGTTTTGGACAGACTTAATCTTAAATAGATTTGAAGTTTTCGTCAAAGTGATATATTTATTATAATTTTCCGGAAAGTTCTGGTTGTCCAAAACCTTAATTCTGCACTAATCGGGTTCTTTTTTTTTTTACAAATCAACATTCCGAATACACATCAGTGTGTTTGTATTTAATGCAGCTTCTGAAAGATGTGATCTATGTATTTGTGATATTTGGGTGAACTTTCGGGTAATATTAAGGGAATATAATTTTCTGAACTTCGTGATTCTTTGTGAAGGTTACCTTAATTGTTTAAACGGTCGCCATATTGTATTGCACGTTAAAATATATGTTTAACAAGTGATAAACGTTATATGCAACAATAATTCCTGTTTAATGATCGTATATTTGTGTAATAAATGTGTTTTATTTACAAAAAATGTAACAGTCATGCAAAACAGTTTAGAATAAGCACTTTTTGATGGTCCGAATGATGGTGTCTAAATGAATTAAACCAATTTTTCACGTAATTCAAACTCGTGCCCAATATATGGTACAGCCATTATGTTTATTGTTTTGGTAAAGAATGCACGAATGTTTAAAACTCGGCAGTGTCTCTCTCAACTAAACTGCATATTTTGAAAAAGAATTTGGCGATGTATACTGTGTTAGTTCTTATATTCCTATTGAAAAGGGTAAATGTTTAGAACAATATGTGAGGACTGTAGTGAACAATTAGAAGTTTGAAATACATATTTTCGTATTAGCAGCAGCCAAAGTGGTTCTTATGGATCATCAATAACAAGAGCATATAAAGGAGATATCAGGGTAATTAATTATTAATATGTAATGGGAAATGATCATTTGGGAGTGTTGAGGAAGGGATAGAGAAATAGATTGACCTGTGATCTGCAATTGCGGTAATGAGAGGGCACTACGTACATGTGTACAGTAGAACGAGTTTTCTATTGAACACAAGATGCTGGAATGTATTATTTATTAAACAAAGCAGCCAAAAATGGCACAAAGACTTTTACATTGGCTGACAGACAAGACGTATAAATAATAATTAGTTAATCTTCCGGTTAAGGTAGATTTTTGGATGGACAGCTACCAAATAAATATTTTGTAACTCCAAACAAAACCCAATCCAGCAACCTACTCTCTATACATCAACTCCCTCTTCATATCTCTGTGTACTTCCTCCCTTCCTTCATCCCCTATCTATTAGACATCCCACTATCTCCTATTCCTGCCCTTTCCTCGCTTGCCAAACATTCTCCCCTCTATTACCTACTTCAACATTCCACTATTGCCGATCAATACGCCTTTCATCCATTATTCATCTGCCTCCATAGGATTTCTCTCAACAAACCCCTCTCCTCACCCACCATTTCTAGTACTTCCTCATTTACTAATTCCTTCTTTCGGTCCATTTCACCTTCTCCATTCTTCTCCACACCCACATTTCAAAAGCCTCCAATCTACGTCTATCCTCCTGCTTCAGCGACCACGTTTCCGCGCCGTACATAGCTATGCTCCATATCAGAGTTTTTACCAGTCTTGTCTTAACCTCCCTACTCAACGTCCCCATCATCAACTCCCTCCTCCCTATTGTGTGAAAGCCTCCTTGCCTAGCATTGCAATTCTTCTCCTTACGTCCCCAATACTACTTTAACACCGTGTTGGTCCAAAACACTTCCGAGATATGTAAACTGTTCTACCTGCTCTATTTTTTTCCCCGCCTATTTTAATGTTTAGCTTAGCCTTTTTCTTTCTGGAAAATCGCATACCCTTTGTTTTATTAATATTGATTCTCATCCCATATTTATCGCACTGAACCTCCAATTCACTCAGCAATGCTTGCAACCCCTAGGCCGACTGGCAAAAGAAAGCCGGGTCATCAGCACACCTAACCGATTTTGCCACAGTGCTTCACAAAAACAATTATTATGTTGATTCGTTGCTCCGTATTTTCGTCAATTTCCATTTTCAAAGGGGGCAATTAGTGTCTAATATTAAGACCTGGGTAATTCCAGAAATGCAGGAGCCAGTTGAAAGCTAGCTCTAATGTTTTGAGTTTCAGTAGAGGGTCTGAGTGTGGGAGGGATGCTAGATGGACACTTTAAAGCATTGGTCAAAGGGCGAGTTTTGTTCGGAGGCATGTTTGGGGATTGGGAGCATACCAATAAGGGAGGAATTGTTGCATGAGGCTCGATGATTATTAATTCTAATATTAAGGGGTGTGGTCTCCTAAAGCCTCCTTGCCTATCGCAATTCTTCTCCTTACGTCCCTACCACTTGAACCGTATTGGTACAAAACACTTCCGAGATATGTAAACTGTTCTACCTGCTCTATTTTTTCTCCTCCTATTTTAATGTTTAGCTTAGCCTTTTTCTTTCTTGGATAAAATCGCATAACATATAATATACACTATGAAAAAGAATGGGTAAAAGCAATGAACGGTAATGAAAAGTTAAGAAATAATGTCAAGAACAGTTATAAAATGGCAGGAGAGCACATGTGCAACCAGAGGGAGATACTAAGTTAATACGATCTGGCATTTAAGGAAGGAGGAGAAAGCATTGAGGGAGGAGGAAGAGAGGTCTAATATACAGGCTTCCCACTGAGAAGCCCCGGGTTCAAATCCTCGAGACAACAAATATTTTCCAGTGGTATCCCTACTTGAGGTGCTTTGAGGAGAGCACTTGGAGTGAGTACGACGTCCGTCAGATGGGATGTTAAACTGTGGACCCCTTGATGCCTTTCGTTATTAGATTAGGCCAATGCGATCACCGGGTTTCTCTCCACCCTTCCTTTCCCATTCCATCCCTAATGGAGCAAATGACCTTAGCTGTAGGTTGCCTTCCCGACAAAACCAGGAAGAGAGGTCCAGGGAAGGATACTTAAAGAATTAAATGTAGTGGGAAGTCGATGGAATAGGGATCGTTGAGACACCGAGAGACTGAAATATGGAATCTGCAACAGACTTCATCAGGATACGTATTTGCAAGAATTTCTATGTCCAATCAGGGGACGTATTTGCCTCTTTTTGTGTGATTTATGAAAAGGCATTTGATGGAGTGAATTCAGGGGAAAACTAATTAATATATAGCCGAAAATCCCTCCCATGGACTACAACCTTGTCGTGGTGGAAGGGCTTCTGTGTTCCGATGACCCCTAGAGCTGTGCTGGCGGGAGTAAATATAATTGCTCTCCTGGTAGGGTCACCCATGCAAGATAGGTCGAAGGTTAGGGGCCAGACGAAAGGTAGTCCATGCAGCGTCTGTTCCTCAGTGAGGCGGCTGCAATGGCATCTGACCCCAGTGGGGTGGCCATTAAGTGATGGTGTCACGTTAAAAACACTATTGTGAGGAAGGCAACGGGAAACCACCTCAATTATGATTCCCAAGAATATAATGATGGGCACTATAGATAATATGAGTCCTGGCAACTACGGGACTCGGCCCAAAAGGCCGTGTGTCGTGCCCGGCAGCGGGGGATGCAAGGCTTCCGCGGTCGTCATCCCACGAAACCCTTGCAGGGAAGAAATAACTTCAGCAGGACAGAAGACTCAGAAGAAGACGAAAGTAGTTGGAATAGGAACCTGGAACGTCAGGACAATGTTGAGGAGAGGCAAATTAGAAAATATTAAGCGAGAGATGGAATTTGGTAATATAGATGTTTTAGGTCTCTGCGAGGTGAGATGGAAGGATAGCGGGGATTGCGGGAGTGACAATTATGGAGTGATATACAGCGGCAGGTACGAGAGCCAACGAGGGGTTGCCGTAATATTAAATAAAGGGGTAGGAAGATCCTCTGGGAACCAAGGAAGAAGGAGGTATAGAAAGGAATGGATAGACTATTACTACGAATTGTATTCATAAAAACTCTGATAAGCTATGTAAGGCGCGGAAACGTGGTCGGTGAAGCAGGAGGATAGACGTAGATTGGAGGCTATTGCAGATTTGTGGGTGTGGAGAAGAATGGAGAAGGTGAAATGGACCGAAAGGAAAACAAATGAGGAAGTACTGGAGATGGTGGGAAAGGAGAGGGGTTTGCTGGGGGAAATTCTATGTAGGCAGATGAAAGATGGATGAAAGGCGAATTGATAGGTGGTGGAATGTTGAAGAAGACTGTAACAGAGGGGAGAATGTTAATGGCAGATGACAAAAGGGCAGGGATAGGGATGTCTTCAATTAGGAATGAAGGGAGGAAGGAAGTACACAAAGATGAAGAGGGACCTGATGTGGAGCAGGTTGCTGGATTGGGTTTTGTTTGGAGTTGCAAAATATTTATTTGATAGTTGTGTCCATCCAAAAACCTACCTCAGTGAGTTGATTACCTTATAATAATTAATAATGGATATATATATATATATATATTAACCATTAACACAGTAATCAACCCGAAGGTCGGTTTAGTAGGTGATGGTGTAGAGCTCACCCATGTACCAAGCCCAAAGGCGTATGAATATTCACACATCAGGGTAGGGGGGCCAGTTCCTTTCCCTGTGCCGGTTACGGTGTCCCATATATATATATATATATATATATACAGATATATGTATATATATGTGGGTCGCGGTGGTCTAGTGGGTAGAGCGTTGGACTACTGACAGGAGGGTCCCAGGTTCGATTCCCGGGCAAGGCACTTTGGGCACCTGCAGCTCCACCCAAGCTAGTAATTTTTCGGGTACCGGATCTTCCTGGGACACCGTAACCGGCACAGGGAAAGGAACTGGCCCCCCTACCCTGATGTGTGACTATTCACACACCATCGGGCTTGGTACATGGGTGAGCTCTACCATCACCTACTAAACCGAACTTATTAGGGTTGATTACTGTGTTTATGGTTATATATATATATATATATATATATATATATATATATATATATATATATATATATATATATATATATATATATATATATATATATACACTTTTTTGGAAAACCCACAAATTGAGAAAGGTGGTTGGACCACCGAAAATTCGAGAACCAGTGAGTTTTCCCTCTTTTGTGTGTTTTGGTTTCTGTGTTTGTTATGACTATCAGTGAATTTATATATATATATATATATATATATATATATATATATATATATATATATATATATATATATATATATATATATACACATATATATACATATATATATATATACATATATATACATATATATCATATATATATATATTTTTTTTTATATATCTCGATGATGCAGAAGTACTCATGAGAGCAATATAACTTTTTGATGGCACAATAGAACACAGAATAAATCAGATGATACGTAAAAGGACACTCACACTGTAGATTGTTTAAGCTTTCGGCCTACTCCGAGGCCTTCGAGGTCTCAGACTGAGAGTTCTTTGAGGGAAATACTACGCTGTGAGGGCAATTAAAGATGTCGGTTAAGGGTGGGAAATTTTAAAAGATCGGAAAGCTAGTATTAATGTGGATTCGCGAGTTCTCACTTCCATTTTGGTGGCTGAATCATATATATATATATACACCAAAACCTACCTTAACCATTTGATTACCTGTATTAATGAGGTAATCGCTTTCACACAGCTTGCAAGTGTTGTTAAATGTTGTAATTAATGTCATTATTACTAATTTGCACTCCCAACTAGGGTTCAGTGGGTCAGGAAATGGAAATTGTGGAAATACTACTGTGATTACTTCCCGATAAAGTTGATAAAGCTGGCCAATCTCGACCCGGCGAAGAACTATCTCTTCGCTTGCCATCCGCACGGAATTCTCTGCTCCGGGGCCTTTGGGAATTTCGCAACAGAGGGTACAAAGTTCAGTGAAGTGTTCCCCGGCCTCATACCGCATCTGCTGACCCTACAAGGACACTATATCATTCCAGGATACCGTGACTTTCTCCTCTGTTCGGGTGAGTCAAGTGTGATGGATTGAATTGCTGTTTTGATCAAGAGTAGGCTGAAATCTAACGCAAAAACATGCAATTGTAGACCAGAAACAAATTGACCTTTAGAAGCATTTCTAATGGCACGTGGAAGGAACATTCCCCCTCAACACAATTGAGCAGCTTTGAGGTCATTACATTCATCCACTGTGTTTTGAGAATAGGAATTATGGAGACGTGTTCTAGTGTTTTGTAAATATGAGAGTTAAACAGCGTCTAATTTAAAAAGTTACTCCTTTTTTGAGATTAATTGTCGCTTTAAAGGCTGTTTATGGTGACAATGCTGTTGGTAGGTCTACTGTCTATCGATGGTTGGTAAAATATCGTGGTTTGCGAGTCTGGAAAAGCCATAATTGTTGATGAAACACGAGCAGCGGACGTCCGATCACTCATCAACAGACGATAAGAACATCGTTCAAACTCGATGCGAAGATTTTATTCAAAATATGACCGGCGAGTGACTTATCAAAAGCGTATATCACACCGTATTGGAATAATAATAACATCCAATTGTGGAACGTGTGTCGGCCATTCATTAATTTAGAACAATTAGGGATACTGAGTATAAATCTGTTCTCCACGATGGGTACCACGCTGTACCACACAGAAGACGATAGAACAAACAAAACCCTCCTCCTTATCATTATTATTCCCCCCTTGCGATCTTGTATTGCCTTTTGCTATTTTAATATTCTTTCCTCTCAACTCACAAAAAGAAACACACTTCAAAGGGCAATCATTACACCTCAATGGACGATAATGATTAGGTGTGAAGGAGGCAGCTGATTGGATAACAGAAGCACGCTGTTTAAATCCCGTATTGACATAGAGCACACTAGAACTCGTCTCCATACTAATACTTTTCCAAATAAACTGGATGAATGTAAAGACCAAATCCACATATGAGTGTTGAGGGGATAATGTTACTTCCACGTGCCATCAGGTGTTCTTCTGAAGGTCATTTCGTTTGTGGTCTCTATAGCATGTGTTTGTGCATTAGTTTAAACTGGTTGTATTTTACCACATCAAACCGGCACTGTGTTTTGAGGAGGAATGTTCCTTCCACATGCCATCAGGAGTGCGTCTGAAGATGATTTCGTTTGTGGTCTATATAGCATGTGTTTGCATTAGTTTAAACTGGATGAATGTAACGACATCAAACCTGTGCATGTTTACGGAGGGGGAATGTTTCTTCCACATGCCACCAGGAGTTCTCCTTAATATCATTTTGTTTGTGGTCTATGAAGCATTTGTTTGCATTAGTTCAAACTGGATGAATTTAACGACATCAAACCTGTGCATGTTTATTGAGGGGGAATGTTCCTTCCACGTGCCATCAGGAGTTCTTCTGAAGGTCATTTCATTTGTGGTCTACGAGCATGTGTTTGTGCATTAGTTTAAACTGATTGAATTTAACGACCTCAAAACTGCACATGGGTGTTGATAGGGAATGTTACTTCCACGTGCCATCAGGAGTTCTTCTGAAGGCCATTTCGTTTGTGGTCTATGAAGCATTTGTTTGCATTAGTTCAAACTGGATGGATTTAACGACATCAAACCTGTGAATGTTTATTGAGGGGGAGTGTTTCTTCCACATGCCACCAGGAGTACTTCTTCATATCATTTTGTTTGTGGTCTATATAGCATGTGTTTGTGCATTAGTTTAAACTGGATCAATGTAACGACCTCAAATCTGCATATGAGTGTTGAGGGGAGAATGTTACGTCCACGTGCCATCAGGAGTTCTTCCGAGGGTCATTTCATTTGTGGTCTACGAAGCATTTGTTTGCATTAGTTTGAAATGGATGGGTTTAACAACATCAAACCTGTGCATGTTTATTGAGGGGGAATGTTTCTTCCACGTGCCACCAGGAGTTCTCCTTAATATCATTTCGTTTGTGGTCTATGAAGCATTTGTTTGCATTAGTTCAATCTGGATGGATTTAACGACATCACACCTGTGCATGTTTATTGGGGGGGAATGTTTCTTCCACATGCCACCAGGAGTACTTCTTCATAACATTTTGTTTGTGGTCTATGAAGCATTTGTTTGTATTAGTTTAAACTGGATCAATTTAACGGCCTTAAATCTGCACATGAGTGTTGAGGGGCAATGTTACTTCCACGTGCCCCGACTTGGGGAGTGGTTCTGAAGATCATTTCGTTTGTTGTTGAATTGCATTGCTTATAGAGCGCATCCAGTATTGCAGGAGCCTTATTTTATTGTGTAATATCTGATTTTCCTCCATATCAAGCGTGAGGAATCTAAATACTCTGCTCCTATTCTCTGTAATTCTAGTATTTAAAGTAAAATTGCAAGTTTTTAGATCAGCGTTCCTCTCATGGGTTGCAAAATACGTTGATGTGCCTCGCTGTAATTGTATGGAGTTGTCGGTTGAGGGCTGATTGTGCCCTTCATCGACCTGTGCTGATTTGGTTTTAATTTGTTTGGCTTCAGGTTCGGTTGCGGCATCAAAGGAGAGCTTGAAGTATGTCCTCACGAATCCAGAAGGTGGCCACGTAGCTGCCGTTATCGTCGGGGGTGCGTCTGAATCGTTCTTCTGTCACCCGGGGACCTATCAGCTGGTGCTGAAGAAGAGGAAAGGGTTCATCAGGATAGCCATGCAGTCGGGGTGCGTACGCAACCTTTGTTGAACACCGTAAATCTGTTAAAAAACCCTTGAAATGAATAGTCTGCCGATAGATATGCAAATTGGTGCCATGGTATTGCGCAGGGAGGCAGGAGGGTTGCGTGGCGCAGGGCTGCATGGCACAATTGTCCTACTTGAGGCACCCATCCTTGGGAACACGACGCACAGACTGGCTTTGGCAGGGAATCGCAAATGTCAGGGTCTATGGAACCTGGAACGGGAAAGAATTGGCGTTAGAAAAACAATAGCTTAGGATACATATGTTATTTGAGCATTAATTATTGCGCAACTTAATGGAGAGATAACGGGATGAAATTTTCATCACATATTAATCAATCCTTGCAGGATTCACGCTAAAAATTATAACTGTTTGCGTTGAATAGTTTGATCGGGGTAAGTCACGGTGAATTGTTGATTAATGTATACAGTTATTGGTTTATGTATACTGTTATTGGTGAATCAATTGAATTGTTGGCTAATGAAAAGAATTGTTGGTTAATCAATAGAATTGTTGGTTAATTGATACAATGATTGGTTAATTTATACAATTATTGGTAAATCAATAGTATTGTTGGTTAATTGATACAATTGTTGGTTTATTTATACAATTATTGGTTAGTCAATAGAATTGTTAGTTAAATGATGCAATTGTTGGTTTATTTATCCAATTATTGGTTAATCAATAGAATTGTTGGTTAATGTGTACAATTATTGGTAAATCAATAGTATTGTTGGTTAATTGATACAATTGTTGGTTTATTTATACAATTATTGGTTAGTCAATAGAATTGTTGGTTAATTGATACAATGTTTGGTTAATTTATACAATTATTGGTAAATCAATAGCATTGTTGGTTAATTTATACAATTATTGGTAAATCAATAGTATTGTTGGTTAATTGATACAATTGTTGGTTTATTTATACAATTTTTGGTTAATCAATAGAATTGTTGTTTAATTGATACAATTGTAGGTTAATTTACACAATTATTGGTTAATCAATTGAATTGTTGGTTAATTTATACAATTATTGGTTAAACAATATAATTGTTAGTTAATTTACACAATTATTGGTTAATCAATTGAATTGTTGGTTAATTTATGCAATTGTTGGTTAAACAATATAATTGTTGGTTAATTTATACAATTATTGGTTAATCAATAGAATTGTTATTAGAATTAGTATTAGAAAAACAATTGTTTAGGATACATACGTTATTTTAGCATTAATTATTGCGCAAATTAATGGAGAGATAACGGAATGAAATTTAAAAAGATGGCAAACGAGACAATAGACGCCAAGACGGATGATGATGCAAGGCCTAAAAAGACCTTCAAACCAACTGTGTGTTGATGTTGACAACAACATTGATAGTGTGTGCAGTGGTCCCTTGTCCTCCTTCTTACCAATAGATCGTAGTCATATTAAAACTGTCCGAAGAATGATGACAGCTGAATAGTGAACTGAATTTGGAATGGAAAATCAAAATCAGTGCAACCTCACTACTATTTCACTAACGAACATATTGGATGGATGGATGGATCCTTGGACCAATGACCACAGTGCACCTGCACTGATTCAGAGGGCATTGATTGATTGTTCTCCATTGTTTCTGGTGAAATATAATTCAATCTTCCATTGATCACAATCCTCCTTATTCTTATCAGTATATTTCCCCGGAGGGATTTGTTTAAACGAAGTGATTAATTCAGTTCTCGCGAGAGTTAAAGAAAGCCTAGGGATTGTTAATTTAATTCTGTGACAAATGTACCCCAAGTACAGCAGTTGACGAATGAAACCACTCATGGACTGTAATACTGAATGTCTAAGCACTTCAGAATGAAATATATTCAAAATAGGATTAGTTATAAGAGCCTAAGGTTGAATACATTCTACAGGGAACGCACCCAAAAGTGGTAGGACTGATTTTCTCTGGCGCGAACGGAGAGGTGGTGGGGGGGGGTCTGCCTGGCAGGGTAAGGTGGAGGGGGCTCTTAGCAACAGACTGACACCAACCTCAGTCGCCTGCGGGCTGTCATTGAGTGACGACACCGCTTTTAGCGAAGCAAGGTTTTTGTCCGCATTGAAAAACAACATGAATCTGAATTTAGAGCAACATTATTCCGTGAAGTTTTGTGCCAAACTCAGGGAAGACGGCAAGTGAGACCCTCGAAATGATCAAGCAGGCTTATGGGGACACTGCCTTAAGCCGCTCCACAGTATTTGAGAGGCGCTAGTTGTTTAAAGAGGGTAGGGAGCTCGTTGAAGACAACCATTGCTCCGGACGGCCGTCGACGGCAAGAACCGACACGAATGTGGACAGAGTGAGGACACTGCCGAACACAGACCGACGCTTAAACAGTGAAGAAATTGCAGACCAGTTCGGTCCGTCTGCATCCAACGTCCAACGCATTATTTCACAGGATTGAGCCATGCGCAAGGTGTGCGCCAAGATGGTGCCGAAAATTCTGAGTGTTGACCAACAGGCAACAGCTAAATACGGCATTGCCACGTTGCCGCACACGCCCTATTCTCCCAATCTGGCACCACCGGACTTCTTCTTCTTCCCCCTGGTGAAAAGACAGCTCAAGGGATGACTTTTTGACTCGATAAAGGCCGTTCAAGAGGCTTCGACGAGGGTCATCAACGGCATCCCCAAAGAAAATTTCCAGCGGGCGTACGGGGAATGGGAGCAACGTTACACTAAGTGTGTAGCTGCTCAAGGAGCATACTTTGAAGATTATTAAGTTGATGTAAGTGTATTGTCAATGAAATTCTTGTAAAACAAAATCAGTCCTACCAGTTTTGGGGGCGGCCCTGTATTAAGATGCTAATTTGGATATAAACGTTAGACACAACAAATGCATCCTCGAGGGTAAACTAAACGTGTGTTGGATCAAGTTCTACAGATATACAACAAACATGAGCATTCAAAACCTTCTCATTCTTTCCGCAGGGCCTCAATTGTTCCGGTGTTTTCTTTCGGGGAGACGGATGTGTACGATCAGATATCCAACCCAGAGGGGAGTTTCCTCCGAATGATTCAGGAAAAACTACGGAAGATAATCGGGCTCGCTCCCGTACTTTTCCTGGGCCGTGGAATATTTCAGTACTCATTCGGAATTCTACCATTCCGGAAACCGATATATACAGTGGGTGAGTCTTGGTTGTGGTATATTTTGCTTGGATTTATCCTCGTATTTAAGTTTGACGTAATTGAATAAATTTTAAGTTGATTTTAAAGTTTGATGCTTCGATTTTCTAACGTTTATGACTCCAAAAGGTTAAATGGTGGAAAGGTCAATTTTGGATGTCTATAAAGGTCTTCTGAAAGTATACAACGTCACCTCACTCCATGACCAATTGTCATAAACTGGTTCATTCTAAGATGATGTAAAAATTCGAGTGTGCACATTAAACTGTCTCCTTCCACTGTGCCTAATGGCGCTTACCTAGCGTTAATACTTTAGTCATGAAAAATTCGAATGTTGTACACCATTTCAACCTGTCTCAAATCA
The DNA here is from genome assembly GCA_037158775.1 of Hetaerina titia. Classification (NCBI taxonomy): domain Eukaryota; kingdom Metazoa; phylum Arthropoda; class Insecta; order Odonata; family Calopterygidae; genus Hetaerina; species Hetaerina titia. Next base: position 651,872 of record JAVFHJ010000013.1, on the reverse strand, counting down.
GAGGGTAGGCTGGGAACAAATGCCAACACATGCAATTGTAGAACACAAACGAAATGAACTTCAGAAGCACTCTCGATGGCACGTAGAAGTAACATTCCCTGTCAGCAAGCCTGCGCAGATGTTAGGTTGTTAAATTCATCCAGTTTGTATTGAAAAGCAAAAGTATGGAGACGTGTTCTAGTGTGCTCTATGTCAATAAGCGATTTAAACAGTGTGACTTAAGAATTGACTCCTACTTTGGGATTCATCGTCACTTAAAGGCTGTTTATGGTGACGATGCTGTTCAGAGGTCTACTGTTATACATCGATGTGTAGTAAAATTTCGTGGTTTTGCGAGTCTGGAAAAGCCATAATAACTGTGTATCAAACACGAGCAGCGGACGTCCAATCACTGATCAACAGACGATACAGACATCCCTCAAACTCGATGCGAAGATTTGATTCAATTCATGAATGGCGAATCACTCATCAAAAGCTTATATATCGCACATCGCACCATATTGGATTAATAATACCCAATTGTGGAACGTGTGTCGGCCATTCATTTAATTGAAGAACAATTAGGGATGCCGTATATACAGGGTTCGTCCATAAAATAAGTGTACTGAGCTCAGGAAAAAAAATGTATTACACTTTTACATATCTTAAGCTAATAATCCTCAAAATAGGACCCTTGTGAGTCGATACACTTGTTCCAGCGGCGTTCCCATTCCCGGAACGCTCCCGCGAAGGCATCATCGGGAACCTCTCGAAGACACGTCGTCACGGCCCCTTTGACGGCGTCCAAAGTCCCGTATCGCGTTCCTTTCAAACTCCTCTTTATCTTCGGGAACAGAAAGAAGTCCGGTGGTGCCAAGTCCGTGCTGTAGGGCAGGTGTGGAAGCGTTGCCACGCCGTGCTTGGCCAAGAAGTCCGACACGACAAGCGCGGTGTGAGATGGCGCACAGTCGTGATGCAGCCGCCAGATGTTTTTGATCGCTGGCCGGACGCGGGCGACTCGTTTTCGAAGCCTGTCGAGCACTTGGACGTAAAATGCAGCATTTACAGTTTGTCGTTCAGGTACAAATTCGTAGTGGACGTCTCCCCTTTTGTCAAAAAAGACAATGAGCATCATGAACTTATTTTCCGGACGAACACTGTAGCATACTAGAGCACGTCTCCATACTTAAAGAGACCCCTCAAAGGGCAATCATTACATTAGAGGCAGCCTGGCATCATTTTTAATCTTGCATCATGACAATGCTCGTCCACACACAACTGTAGAGGCTTTGAGAAACCTGAAATTTTAACCGATTCCAAGACACCCTCATTATTATTCTTGCCCCACTGCGATCATTACATTTCTTTCCTCTCAACTCAAAAATGGAGACACTTCAAAGGGTAATCATTACACCTCAATGGACAATAATGATGAGAGGTGAAGGCAAGTATTCCTGTAAGGGAAGCCATGTCTCTCTCTCTCTCTCAAAATATTGATTGATTCCTAGAGTGCATGCTTACAGAAACAGACTTCGTACACATTCACTCATATTTGCTTAGATATTCCCATTAATTTAACAGATAAAAGAAGTGCTTGATATTTTTGACCAAAAATTAGGCAACGATCAATAAATGTGCTGGTTCATTGTCATGATAGAAGCACAGAGACTAGTTTCATCACATCTGTTGTAACTTCGCCCCCCAAATATCTATGTCAAAATGGTGAAAACTAGATCTAACACCAATGTCAATTTCGTTGGCAGTCTTCCCGACAGTTCAACCATGGTTTGCATTCACTAAATCATCCAAATTGCCAAAGTGAGCATCATTTGTTGGCACCGTTGGTCGTCCACTTCTTAGTTTTTCAGAGGTGCAGATTTTTGTTCAGACTGGAAGCAGTTGTATCAGTGGAAACACTTTACGACTTAATAGATTCATTTCTGAATGCCTATTTCAATCATTTATTATAATGTAATCCACCGGTTAAGGTAGGTTTTTTTGGGCATTCACAACTATCAAATAAACATTTTGTGACTCCAAACAAAACCCAATCCAGCAACCTAATCTATACATCAGGTCCCTTTTCATCTCTGCGTACTTCCGTCCTCCCTTCATCCCCTATCTAAGACATCCCTATCCTGTTCCTGCCCTTTCCCCACTTACCCAACATTCTCCCCTCTGTTACCTTCTTCAACATCCCACTACGGCTCAATATGCTTTTCATCCATTTTTCATCTGCCTCCGTAGGATTTCTCTCAACAAACCCCCTCTCCTCTCGCCCACCATTCCATCCCCTATCACCATCCCATCCCCTATCACCATCTCCAGTACTTCCTCATTTGTTTCCCTTCTTTCAGTCAATTTCACATCCTTCTTACATTCTTCACAACACACCCACTTATATATCTGCAATAGCCTCCAATCTACGTCTGGCCTCCTGCTTAAGCGACCACGTTTCCACGCCATACATAGCTACGCTCCATATCAGAGTTTTTACGAGTCTTGTCTTAACCTCCCTGCTCGACGTCCCCGTCATCAACTCCCTCCTCCTTGAGAAAGCCTCCTTGCCTACCATTGCAATTCTTCTTCTCCTTACGTCCCCAATACTACTTTGACCGTATTGGTCCAAAACACTTCCAGAGATATAAATTGCTCTACCTGCTCTACTTTTTTCCCACCTATTTCAATGTTTAGCTTAGCCTTTTTCTTTCTGGAATATATATATATATATGGTTTATATATATATAAACCATAAACACAGTAATCAACCATAATAAGGTCGGTTTAGTAGGTGATGGTAGAGCTCACCCATGTACCAAGCCCGACGGCGTGTGAATATTCACACATCAGGGTAGGGGGGCCAGTTCCTTTCCCTGTGCCGGTTATGGTTTCCCAGGAAGATCTGGTACCCGAAAAATCAACTAGCTTGGGTGGAGCTGCAGGTGCCCAGAGTGCCGGGAATCGAACCCGGGACCCTCCGGTCAGTAGTCCAACGCTCTACCAACTAGACCACTGCGACCCACATATATAGGTATATATATATATAACTTTTGGTAGGCACAATAGAACACAGAATAAAACAGATAATACGTAAAAGGACACTAACACTGTAGATGATTTAAGCTATCGGCCTACTTCGAGGCCTTCTTCAGGTCAGACCTTAAATCATCTACTGTGTGAGTGTCCTTTTACGTGTTATCTGTTTTATTCTGTGTTCTATTGTGCCGTCCAAAAGTTATATTGCTCTCGTGAGTACTTCCGCATCATCTATATATATATATACATATATATATATATATATACTCTGGGAGTGATTTTGGAACAGGGCGAGGATTTAGGAAGTGGATTGGTAGATTTTAGAAGATCTGATAGATTGGCGGGGCGTTTGAAAGTGACAGAGGGGCATTTGGGGAAAAGGTTGGTGGTGGAATTGTGGTTTTTGAGGATAGGATAGAGGTCCTTTAGGATAGAGACCCTGCAATAAACCTAGATGCAAAACATGTCCTATTTTCCTAACCAGAATCCCATCCCTCTCCCACCCGCTCTTTAACTCTCTCCCACCAATTCCCTACTCCTCGTGTACCTCCAGCAATGTTGTCTACCTACTCAAGTGCCAACTTTGCCCTGCCTTTTACATTGGACAGTGTACCACACCCCTCAATATTAGAATCAATAATCATAGAGCCTCATGCAACAATTCCTCCCTTATTGGTATGCTCCCAATCCCCAAATATGCCTCCGAAAACAACACTGCCCTTGACCAATGTTTTAAAGTATCCGTCTTAGCATCCCTCCCACACTCAGACCCTCCACTGAAACTCAAAACATTAGAGCTAGCTTTCATCTGGCTCTTGGATTCCTGGAATCGCCCAGGTATTAATATTAGACACTAATTGCCCCCTTTATGCATATAATTTCATCCCCCTCCGCCCCAAACAACTTCCATATCATCCCCACCTTTTTTAAAATTCCCGCGCCATACACTACCCCTCCAAACTCCTCACCTCGAATGCCTTCCCCCCCCCCTTTTTCCCCCCTTTTCCTTTCTTTTCCCCTCTTTTCCCCTTCTCCTTCCTACCACTGCTTTCGGGCCCTCCTCTGCCTTAGTTCTGTTCCTAATTCCTCTTAAGAAAGGTAGTTGGACCACCGAAAATTCGAGAACCAGTGAGTCCCTCTTTTGTGTGTTTTGGTTTCTGTGTTTGTTATGACTATTAGTGAATTTACATTATATATATGTTAATGTTGATATATGTTAATGTCGTTTTCATTTTGCAGTTGGCTTGCCGATTAACATCGAAAGGAACCCGCATCCCACGCAGGAGGAAGTCGATAAGGTGCACAATGATTACGTGCAGGCCCTGATTCAATTGTTTGAGACTCAGAAGTCCAAGTATTTGACGGATCCGAATGTTAAGTTGACGATATCGTAAGGAAATGAATTGGTTGGAAGAATGTGTGTGAGGTCTTCCGTTGAGAATCCGATTGGTGCAAGAGAGGGAGAGAGGGAGAAATGGACGTTAGAAGTGAACTTGTATGAGATGGTAACGTGTCGGGATTTGGTGTCATTGTTTGAAAGAGATTTGCGTTCAATTTCAGCTGTCCTGGATTTGCGTACATATCCATTTTTTTGGTGAAATTTGAATCATGTGCTGTTATAACATAATATGGTGGGAAAATGTACATTCGGGAAACGTTGTTTAAAACGAAAGTTTCGTAAAATTTGAACGATATTGTTGTCCAAATCAATTTATACAATTTATCTACGACTGTTACTGTTTATGAAAAAAATTTTATATAATTCGTCTTTGAAAGATTTGTTGATATAAATGAATGTTAACGATATGTAAATATGTTTCTGTGGAAAAAACATGGCTTTGTACTTAAAAAAAACTGCGGTGGTGATCTTTTTGGCACTGTTTGCGGTATATATATATATATATTTCTTTGGAATGGTCCAGGATAGTGGAGTGGATATCCTCTTAATGTTGTCAGGAGTAATGTTTGCGCATGAACGCAATGATTTTGCATGTGAAAAAGGTTCCTTTCTGTGCTCAAATTTGGGACTTCTTTTTTTTTATAGAGAGTCCTGATAAACGTTAATAATAATTCCTTGTATTAAAAAGGTTGGCCTTGTTTGGATATTTATACAATTGGGAGATGCATGTTTTAGACTATTTTGGAATTTCTGCGGGATTTCCTCGTTGATGATGAGTCACGTCGGAGGATTGAATAGTATATTGTTTACTGTTGGTTGATGAAATGAATTTAATTTGTAGAAGTTTACAGAAGAGAGTAAAGTCTTCCCTTTTTTTCTATATGAACTGTGTTGTTTTTTTTCTAATTATGATTATTATTAGGTAATCTACCGGTTAAGGTAGGTTTTTGGATGGACACAACTATCAAATAAACATTTTGTAACTCCAAACAAAAACCAATCCAGTAACCCACTCTTTTTCATCAGGTCCCTCTTCATCTCTGTATGTACTTCCTTCCTCCCTTCACCCGCTATCTATAAGACATCCGTATCCCCTATTCCTGCCCTTTCCTTGTTTGCGTGACATTCTCCCCTCTATTACAGTCTTCTTATTCCTGGAAAATGGCATAACCTTTGTTTTATTAATATTATGATTCTCATCCCATATTTATCGCACTGAACCTCCAATTCACTCAATGCAATTCTTTCAACCCCTTTGTCAGACTGAGGAACTAATGCTTGCTAATATATATAATATAAATAAATACTAATGCTAATATATATATATATATATATATATATATAAAATTTAATTCACTAAATAGTCATAGCAAACACAGAGTTCTGTTCCTAATTCCTCTTGAGAAAGGTGATTGCACCACTGAAAATTCGAGAACCAGTGAGTCCCTCTTTTATATGTTTTAGTTACTGAGTTTGCTATGACTATTTAGTGAATTTAATTATTGTGCACGTTCGTGGGTTTTCCAAGAAAAGATAGCACGTAAAAGGACACTCACACTGTAGATTATTTAAGCTTTCGTGTATGTAGATTATTTCAGCTTTGGATAAAATCCTTATATATATATATATATACAAATGCCTAGAACCGCTTCACTCTTCTGAGCGAATCGGTCACCAAGTCCCCCGCTAAAGGCCCGGCCGCTTCACGACCGGGACCTTCCAGCTCTTCCCCTACCGCGGCAACTCTACCGCCCCTTGCCATTTCCCCCTCCCCCACCTTGTCCGCTTCCCATTGGCCCCTTACCTCTCCTCCCGTCACCCTTCTCCTGCACATATCCTCTCCGCTCTTCCCTGACAACGGCATTCTGATGACGACGGCCGTGCCGTCGAAACGTAAATATCCAATGTAAGTGTCCTTCTTTTATGTTTCTATGTGTGTGGTGTTTGTTGTCTTAGTGTTTATATATATATATATATATATATATATATATATATATATATATATATATATATATATATATATATATATATATATATATGATTCCTTCAAAGTAACATGGAAGTGTTGAATAAAAAACTTAGACAGCATTCCACAGCACGAGAACAGAAGATAAGATATGACTCGCAGATAAGATATGACTTTGTGAGTCATATCTTATCTTCTGAAGAAGATAAGAGTTCTAGTCCGCCGAAATTATCAAGATATTATTGTGAGTGTTCTCTTTATGTGTTCTCCTGCTGTGTGTTACTGTCTATATATATATATATATATTTTTTATATATACTACCTTGAACAAAAAGTTCCCGGAATAACCACCATGTGGTGGTCCCATCGTTCCGATTTGAGTTCTGTTTTTTTTGTTACATTGGTACATCTGTTGTTGATATTCCCTTTAAATCTTAGTGTCATAACTTGACATTTGCAAAAGTTACGGAGCCAAGAGTACATCTATCTCTGTGTGTGGTGGCGATTTTTTACAATTGCAGAAATGGATTTAAATTTGCAACAACGAACTTGTATTAAATTTTGCGTAAAAAACGGATTTAGTGGCGCACGGACGTTGGAAATGTTGGAAAAGTGTTTCGGCAACGATTCTCTAAAAAACACGGTCGTATACCAGTGACACGAGCGGTTCAGAAGTGGTCGTGAGTCAATCGAAGATGATGAACGCAGTGGCAGACCATCGACATCGAAAGTCGGTGAAAAAATTGATAAAGTAAAAGAAATGTTGGTCAATAACCGCAAATTAACCATCAGAGAAATAGCGGAGGACTTGAACATTGCCTATGGATCCGCCCAAGACATTGTGGTTAATGATTTGGGTTTCCGTCGTGTAGCAGCAAAGTTGGTGCCAAAAGACCTCAATTTCATGCAAAAAAGAGACCGTGTTGACGTCGCAAAAGACATGATTTGCGAGGCTGAATCCGATCCCACATTCATCAAAAGGATCATTACTGGAGACGAGACGTGGGTTTATGAGTACGACACGCAATCCAGACATCAGGCAAGTGAATGGCGTTCACCAAATGAGCCGAGACCAAAAAAACCACGTCGTTTTCAGTCAAAAAAGAAGGCAATGCTGACGGTTTTCATGGATTACAACGGTGTAGTGCATCATGAATTTTTGCCAGAAGGCCAGACAGTAAACAAAGAGTATTATTTGGGCGTTATGAGACGTTTGCGTGAAGCAATTCGCCGAAAGAGACCAGAAATCGTCGCACAGTGCGTCGAGAGCGTCGCACAGTGCTATCATTATTCGTAATTATTTGACGAAAAATGCAACAAATACCATCCAACAGCCACCGAATTCACCTGATTTGGCTCCCTGTGACTTCTTTCTGTTCAATCGAGTTAAAAAACCATTACGGGGAACGCGTTTTAGCAGCCGAGAGGAAGTAATGGAAAAATCGCAGGAAGCACTGATGGACATACCGAAAACCGAATATAAAAAATGTTTCGAGGATTGGATCAAGCGCTGGCATAAGTGTGTTGCAGTCGATGGGGATTACTTTGAAGGGGACAATAGAGATTTAGATGAATAAACTTGAATTTTTAATTTTCTGAATAAATTCCGGGAACTTTTTGATCAAGGTAGTATATAGATGATGTGGAAATACTCACGAGCAATATAACTTTTGGACAGCACAGTATAACACAGAATAAAACAAATAACAAGTAAAAGGAACATTGTAGAATTTCCACATATTTCCCCTACCTGCAATCGCCCCCGATGTAAAACATGTCTCCTAATCAGATCTACTCCCCTCTCCCCACATCCCCTCATTGTCCCTTCACCCCGTTCCCACCCTAATTGCCTCTCAAAAATATTATCTATCTTTTGTCGTGCAAACAATGCACCTCATTCTACATAGGCGAATGCATTACCCCCTTATCCATCCGAATGAACAATCACCGTTACTCATGTAATTCTACTTCACTCTCTTCTCTTCCTATCCCTTTACATGCAAGTTCACACAACCTATCATTTGACGAATGCTTTTCCCTAACAGTTCTAGAATCCCTACCCGATTCAGCCACCAACATAGAGGTGAGAACTCGCGAATCCGCATACATCCTATATTTCCGATCCTTTAAAATTCCCACCCTTAACCGCCATCTTTAATTTCCTTCCCAACAGTCCCTAAACCTTCTTCCCTCCCCAGGCACTCTTCCCTCAAAACCTCTCAGACTGACCTGAAGAAGGCCTCGGAGTAGGCCGAAAGCTCAAATCATCTACAGTGTGAGTGTCCTTTTAGGTGTTATCTGTTTTATACTGTGTTATATCGTGCCGTCCAAAAGTTATATATATATATATATATATATAATATATATATATCTTTTATATATATATATATCTTATATATATATATATAAAGAGTCTGACTTCAGTCTGACCTGAAGAAGGCCTCCGAGGCCTTCTTCAGTCTGACCTGAAGAAGGCCTCCGAGGCCTTCTTCGGTGCAAAATATACATGCATATATATATATATTGAAACATGAAATCCTGCCATATGGCGAACAAATATTTATTTATAATTTCTAAAGATATAAGGAAGAAGGGATAGGAACACGAGTAAAGGATGAACACAGGAGAGGTGGGGAAGGCGGAATCAAGCAGAACACAAGTGTAAAAACATTTCCATGTGCATGAATATTTGTACACCATCTGGTGGGATTTCATGTTTGAATGTGTTATTTGGCCAATGTGGCTCAAAACAAACCGTTCCTATCCTTTATTATACTATACGATTGCTTACCCACTGTCTTTCCTTTTGTGTATTTCTCCTTTGCTGGGAGAAACAGCACCCTAATGCCATCTCTTGGCCAAAAAATCTAGAATTGCTATAAGACTAGGAAATCTCAGCGCAAATTGGATTTTCTCGATAGCTCAGGTGGTTAGAGCATCTGCCTGGCAAGTGGAAATACAGGGTTCGTCCAGAAGATAAGTGTACTGAGCTTAGGAAAAAAAATTAATTTCACTTTTACATATGTGAAGCTAATATTCCTCAAAATAGGACCCCTTGTGAGTCGATACACTTGTTCCAGTGTTTCCCATTCCTGGAATGCTCCCGCGAAGGCATCATCGGGAACCTCTCGAAGACACGTCATCACGGCCTCTTTGACGACGTCCAAAGTCCCGTATCGCGTTCCTTTCAAACTCCTCTTTATCTTCGGGAACAGAAACGTTCTCAAAAATATTGGGATCATTTTTGCAGTGATCCGCAAGTTGTGTCGCGATTTCCAAGCGATTGAGTCTTTGTTCATCACTGAGCACTTTCGGCACCAACTTTGCACAAATTTTTCGCATCTGTAATTGGTCCCTAATAATCTCGTGCACTATTGTTTTTGGCACATTACACTGCTCTGCTATCATCCGAACACTAAGACGACGATCAGAGTTCAGTACATCGCGAACGTTTCGCACATTTTCGTCGGTGAGTGTCGTTGATGGGCGTCCAGGCCGTGGTTTGTCGTCGACCTCTTCTCTGCCCTCCACGATCATCTTGTGCCACCGATAGATCATGTTTCTGGACATGGCTGACTACCCGTAAGCCTGGTTAATCATACCGACAGTTTCGGTAGACGATTTCCCAAGCTTTACCGCAAATTTGATAGAATAACGCTGCTCCAAAAACTTTGGCATCGCGTTCCGTGACGTGGGTCGAGCGTGGAGGTTCGCGTTAACAGAGCTCCTCACTACACCACAGCTCAGAGCCAACTGCCTTTTTCAGTGTCGCTTGCCAACATACCCCCCTCCAATCGTAGCTTGTCAGAGCGGTGCTGGGCGCGCCTGGAGCGGCAGGAAAAAATCGGTACAATTATTTTCCGGACGAACCCTGTATTTCTTGGACACAAATAATAACTTTCTATTAAATATAATAGCTTGACAATTATGGTGACGATAGGGTGAATACTGACAATGTTGTAGGTGTCAGTAATACAGTCCTTCCTGACAATAATATACAGATACATTTTCACAGACAACATGTTTATTTCTTTTCAAAAATGCTGACGATATCTCCACAAATGTCACAGTTGGGCTCATTATCCATTTGTACTGATCTTGATCACTCCTTCAAGCTGTACCGTGGTACTTTTAGCAACCAGAGGAGAGAAGCCACAACCAATGCCGTGAATTCTGTTCGGGAAGAACCATTCTTCAGATTTTTTCCTGAAAAGTCAAACAAAATTGAGTTAAAAAGTGATTTTCATCAATAAACAACACCATACTTAATATTTAACATATCTGAAAGGTATAACGTGACTTATTATGGGCCAATCAGAATGCGGCATGCAAGTCTATAGACTCTTATTCGAGGAAAATCAGCCAATCACACGAAATGCTATAGGAAATCTGCCCAGGGGTCGTAGAATCAAAGTCCCATCCAACGGACAGTGTACTATCCAATAGAAAACCTAATCAATACTATAATATTATTTACTAGAAGGCATCTAAGGGTAACAGAAACCAACGTCCACTCCAACGGACTCTACTTTGAACACTAAAACTAACCTCTTCAAAGGGATTGAACTCCAGTGAGGTGGGATTCATCCAGCTGGACCAATCTTGCCCAACAATGCCTTCTTCAATCTCCGAGACTGGAGCTTCCAACGCCGAACACTACGTCCAGGTATATCAAAGTGTTCCGATGCCTGTTGGGCACTAGTGCTTTCAGCATACTGGACCACAATTCGCTTAAAGCGTTCTGTGTACTTTGATCCCTTCTGGTTGAACCTCCCAACCGTGCCATGGGCCTTCCCTCTGTCAGGACTCTGGTATAATATATAAAAGAGATTAAATGCTACATATATATATATATATGTATATATATATATATATATATATATATATATATATATATATATATATATATGTGTGTGTGTGTGTGTGTGTGTGTATATGTGTGTGTATATATATGTGTGTGTATATATATATGTGTGTGTATATATATGTGTGTGTATATATATAGACATATAAGGAAATGGGATAGGAAAACACATAAAACACCAACACTATATATATATATATATATAAACACAGTAATCAACCCGAAGGACGGTTTAGTAGGTGATGGTAGAGCTCACCCATGTACCAAGCCCTATTGATGGAGTGTGAATATTCACACATCAGGGTGTTAAGGGGGGCCAGTTCCTTTCCCTGGGCCGGTTATGGTTTCCCAGGAATACATCTGGTACCCTGTTAAGAATCACATAGCTTGGATAGAGCTGCAGGTGGCCAGTGCCTTGCCCGGGAATCGAACCCAAGACCCTCCGGTCAGTAGTCCAACGCTCTACCCACTTGACCACTGCGGCCCACATTTCTACATATATATTTTCCCCGCCTTTCATGTGTTCGCCTTTTATGTCTTTTCCTATCCCATTTCCTTATACCTGGTTCTGTTTGAATGAATATTTGTTCGCCGTATGGCGGGATTTTCAAGTTTGAATATGTGTTTGGCCAATGTGGCTCGTCTCTTCTTCTGGCTATGCGTGCCATGAAACGCACCGTTCCTATCCTTTATAATATCGTATGAATGCTTTTCTACTATCTTTTCCCCTTCTTGTGTCCCGTCTATTTCTCCTTGGGTGGGTGAAACAGCTCCCTAATGCCATCTCCCGGGCAACAACCATCGGAGCACTTTGGCGCTTTATAAGATCGCAGATCTCATGTAAATCTGGTTTCCTTAATAGTTTAATTGGTAGAGCATCCGCCAAGCAAGTGGAAGGCCCGTGGTTCAAATCCCAGATAAGGAAATATTTTTACATTTGTGATCTGCTCAAATTCGCCTTCCCCACCTTTCCTGTTTTTGTCTTTTGTGTGTGTGTATATATATATATATACACATATATAAGGAAAAGGGGAAAGGAACACACATAGAGGACGAACACAGGACAGGTGGAGTAAGGGGGATCAAGCAGACCACTAATGTAAAAATTTAAAATTTTTGTAAGTTTTGGGTCTAACCTCATGGATTTAAGCACGTTGGGCACGACTACGAATGCCTGTGACATTGTATATGTATGGTATTTCCTCAGAACATCTTGTTCCTTTAGAAGCCCAAAAGTGTCACATTTTAAGAGCACGCCGTGATAGCTTAATTGGCTAAAAGCACTCCTGGCCGGATATTGGAGGTATCCGGGTTCGAATCCCGGTCGAGGCAAATGATTTTTACACCCTGAAATTGTTGCAATGAAATGCACGTTAGCGGATGACTTCGTTAAAAGTTACTGTTGAGACATCTCCATAGCAGTTTCTTGAAATTTTTACTATAATTTAAAAAAATACCTACCTAATGTTCAAATTGCTTACTATATTTAGTAAAAATTCTACTTACGTTACAATTCATACTTTCACGTCTCCAATCGTCCTTTCAAGTTGCGAAACTCCGCTCTAAATGTTCTGTCTCGTGTGATATACCTTGAAGCAATCCTCTAAACATAGGCCTGCATTGCATTCTGGGCACCAGTAGACCGTGTCCCTCCGTTTACCCCGTGCTGAGCACACCTGACATCTTCGTTGAGGCCTGGACTTCTTCCCCGTCGGCGGTATCTTTTCAACAAAGTGCCTCTCGATCAAACGTCTTTGTGACGGGTCTATTGGCGGCATCTTCGAATCCGAAGGGTTTTTCCCGCCCTTCTCAAGGAGCTGTCGAATTAGGCAAAGGGGAAAGCTTAGGTGATCTACCTTATCCTTACAGCTACTTAAGAAACAGATTATTACCAACCTCATTTGCAATGGAAACATTCAATAGTCGCCTAAATAATTTCACGTACCATTTCCATGAAATGGTACATGAAATGATAAAGGAGGCATTATGGGAAGAGCTGAAGAGATAGGAATGAAAGTCGCAGGGGAATTCGTAAAATCGGTTAGGTTTGCTGATGACCAAGCATTAGTTGCTCAGTCAGCCAAGGGGTTACAAGCATTGCTGAGCGAATTGGAGGTTCAGTGCGATAGATATGGGATGAGAATCAATATTAACAAAACAAAGGTTATTGTGGTTTCATCCAAGGAAGAAAAAGGCTTCAGCTAAATATTAAAATAGGCGGGGAAAAAATAGAGCAGGTAGAACAGTTTACATATCTCGGAAGTGTTTTGGACCAATACGGTCAAAGTAGTATTGGGGACGTAAGGAGAAGAAGAATTGCAATGCTAGGCAAGGAGGCTTTCTCAAGGAGGAGGGAGTTGATGACGGGGACGTTGAGTAGGGAGGTTAAGACAAGACTCTGATAGGGAGCGTAGCTAGGTACGATTGGAAACGTGGTCGCTGAAGCAGGAGGATAGACGTAGATTGGAGGCTATTGATATAATGTGGGTGAGGAGAAAAATGGAGAAGGTGAAATGGATTGAAAGGAAAACAAATGAGGAAGTACTGCAGAATGTGGGTGAGGAGAGGGGTTTATCGGCTAAGCTAAAAGTCTGGTAAGCCGCCACATATCGTCCACATAGCCGACCCATTCACATGTTTTGGAGAAATAATATTAAACGTTCCTACCTTGATTGTTAATTCCCATTGCCTTATATAGAGTTAGTATTTGGTTAAATTGGAAATATGTCCTGTCCACGTAAAGTTAATTTAGGGGATGTAAAATTTCAAGAAACTGTAACAGTAACTTTAACGGAGTCACCCGCTATGTGTGCATTATAATGCAACCATTTCAGAGAGTAAAAATCATTCGCCTTGACCGGGATTCGAACCCGGATCCCTCGATATCCGGCCGAGTGCTTTAACCACTTAAGCTACCGAGACGTCCTCTTACACTCTGAAATTTTGGGGGCTTTAAAGGAACAAGATGTTATGATGAAATACCGTACATACAATGTCACAGGCATTCGTAGTCGTGCGCGACGCGCCACAGTCCACGATGTTAATAAAGCCAATTTCAAACACTTAGGCTGTTCATACCTTAGACAAATTTCAAGAAACTGTAAAAGTAACTTTAACGGAGTCACCCGCTATGTGTGCATTATAATGCAACCATTTCAGAGAGTAAAAATCATTCGCCTTGCCTGGGATTCGAACCCGGATCCCTCGGTATCCGGCCGAGTGCTTTAACCAATTAAGCTACCGAGACGTCCTCTTACACTCTGAAATTTTGGGGGCTTTTAAAGGAACAAGATGTTATGATGAAATACCGTACATACAATGTCACAGGCATTCGTAGTCGTGCGCGACGCGCCACAGTCCACGATGTTAATAAAGCCAATTTCAAACACTTAGGCTGTTCATACCTTAGACAAATTTCAAGAAACTGTAAAAAAACTTTAACGGAGTCACCCGCTATGTGTGCATTACAATGCAACCATTTCAGAGAGTAAAAATCATTCGCCTTGACCGGGATTCGAACCCGGATCCATCCGATATCCGACCGAATTTCTTAGATTTTAAGAATACCTTCGACAAAGTACCCATTAGCAACCTAATCACAAATCAAGAAGCATAGAGACTTAGATGAAGATATCCAGGGTTGGATTAAAGACTTTTTGAACGGTCGGGTACAGAGAGTAGTGACCGATGGAGTTGGTTCACATGCCGAAGAAGTTACTTCGGCTGAGGTTACTCCATCTATAAGGCATTACTAAGGCATTAAGGCTTGCTATTAATTGCTTACCTAACTATTTGGAAGGTTTAAAATAGTTAAAAGTGTATTAAATTAAAACGGAGACTACATTTACACAAAAATATCGATTAAAAAGAAATAAATTTATTATAAAAACTATACCTGAACAGTGAAAAACACAATTTGGGACAAATAAATCGATATAAGTTTGAAACCCCACCCAACCCAAAACTAAACCAACCCAACCAAAGACGGCTTTTGTGCACCAGGAAACCATACTAAATACACGCTCGGACATCATACCACATATTTTTTCGCTTAAAAACTACTAACAATGGTGAAAAAAATAGTTTAGTATACCGAAACGAACAATTTTGAGAGCAATAAGTCGTAATTCGGCAAAAGCTAACCAATAATATTACATTTAAACAAAAATATACATTAAAATAAATAAATGTCTGCCTTATCTCTTACTAATTAACATTTCCAGACTCTACATGTATGTACATCCACAACTGTAGTGCCATCTCCTAAATAACTCTTAAACCGTATGGCATTAGACAACCCCACACCAATGAATAATAATAAACATAATCTCTCGTACCTTCGGCACATCTACGGCACATTCCGCCAAGCTCTCCGTCTTCACAACGACCAAAGACGTCCCTCCATCATCTTCAGCCACTCTACTGGTATGCCGTGCCCCCAACGCCACTGTCTCCTCCCCTTGTGCCGAAGCGGTCCAGCCCTCACCCACGGCATTGTCTCCACCTTGACGGACATCGTCCTCACTTGTCGACAGCTCCTGAAGACGGCACAACAGCATGCGTCAGTTGCACGCAACGCAAACAAGGATGCTAGGAAGAGATGGACAGAGGAAATCGCAAGAATGTTTGTTTGCATGTGCACGCAATTCGGGAAATGAGTACACACTTCACGCAAAGTTGCCACAAATGAATTAACGCTTGCTTTGACTTTGAGCAAGATTTGGATTTTGGGTGAATTTCTGTTTCAAATTGAACCAAAAACATTTCAAATGAGCTCTGATATTACATCTACAATGGTTTCACATGCAATCTGACCTTACACTACAACAATTGGTTTTACAACAACTTTGATTTCGAATCTCCGTTGAATGTAGAATGAGCCCTACACACCCAAACTTCGATTGGACGCAAGGGACCCTTTGAATGCAGCTCCGAGGGCATCTTTGTTTGCTTTCCGATGGAAGGATCGATTGGTAGGGTCAAGGGCTCCAATCCACTCCCTCCCAACCAAAGAGACAGTCCCACCTGATCCACGTAATCTCCACACGATGGCAGCACGTCCTGCTCCAGGCACTCGCTCTTCACCACGACTGCACTCTGGACGCCTCGGTCGTCGTCCTCCTCCATCTCCCGCTCCCCCAATTCCCCCCCATCCCCTCCCCCCTCCACGCCCCAACCCCCACACACACTTCCCCCCTCCGACGACACAGCACCCTGCAATACGCAAGCGCACACACACAACAGCGTCAGACATCAATACTCAACTCCCAAACCTCACATCCAATTAAGCTTAACTCATTATTAATATATCTTATCATTTGGTAATGTTTTGTGCACGTATGTGTGTGTTTACATATGTATAACTTTTGGATGGCACAATAGAACACAGAATAAAATAGATTTCTTACGTGTTATCTGTTTTTATTCTGTGTTCTATTGTGCTGTCCAATTGCTATATTGCTCTCTGTGAGTACTATTAAGTGAGTTATATATATATACATATATGTATGTATGTATATATATATATATATATATATATATATATATATATGCGGGTCGCGGTGGTCTAGGGGGTAAAGCGTTGGACTGCTGACCAGAGGGTCCTGGGTTCGATTCCCGGGCGAGGCACTCTGGGCACCTGCAGCTCCACCCAAGCTAGTTGATTTTTCGGGTACCAGATCTTCCTGGGAAACCATAACCGGCACAGGGAAAGGAACTGGCCCCCCTACCCTGATGTGTGAATATTCACACGCCGTCGGGCTTGGTACATGGGTGAGCTCTACCATCACCTACTAAACCGACCTTCGGGTTGATTACTGTGTTTATGGTTTTTTTATATATATATATATATGTGTGTGTGTGTGTGTGTGTGTGTGTATATATAACTTTTGGACGGCACAATAGAACACAGATAAAACAGATAACAAGTAAAACGACACTGACACTGTAGATGATTTAAGCTTTCGGCCTACTCCGAGGTCTTCTTCAGGTCAGACACCTGACTGAAGAAGGCCTCGGAGTATATATATAAACTGTGCAATGCAAACACACAGAAGAGCGTCAGATATCCCACTCAACTTCCAAGCCGAACATCGCAGCAACTAATCATCCAAAACCACTAATAACCACTCACACGGCTCACATTCAAATAGGAAAAACTCCTGGCATATCTATACGAGAATTACTATTTATATTTTCAGCCTAATAATGAAAAGACAGTAATTTATGGGCTTGGAAAATGGATTTCACACTTTAGGAAGTACTCTCCTTGCTCGTATTGAGGGGCAGTGGGATGTTTAAGAAGGTAATAGAGGGGAGAATGTTAGGCAAACAAGGAATGGGCAGGAAAAGGATAAGGATGTAATGGATAGGGAATGAAGGGAGGAAAGAAGTACACAGAGGTGAAAAGAGGGATCTGATGTAGATTAGGTTGCTGGATTTAGTTTTGATTGGAGTTACAAAATGTTTATTTGATAGTTGTGTCCATCCACAAACCTACCCTAACTGGTAGATTACCTTATCTTAATTCTCCTGAATAAACAATACACTTTTGCATGCGTTGAACCAAGTTTCGTAACACTTTTTCCACTCCGATTGAGGTACCTTCAAAAACAATGTTTATGAATACCTCAATGGCTTCTTCAGGCACCGAAAAACGTTGGCCATGCAATTTACTCAAGATTAATGGGAATAAGAAGAAGTCATTTGGTGCTGAATCAGGGCTGTATGGCTGAATGACGCATCAGGTCGACGTTTTGGGAGCCAGTCAAATAGGTAGTAGTTGTTTCAGAGCCGATCTGTGCGAGCTTGCTCATTGTCATGATGAAGACTGATCCTTCGTTGCCACTTACTTCTTTTTCCGAATTTCACCAAGCCTTTCTGGCAAACAAATGCTCGTGCACCATTCAGAATTCACGGTTCTACATTGCTCTAATGGTACGGTTGCCACATGTCCATTTATTCCAAAGAAACAAGCGATAATTTGCTCTGATTTTCTTCAAGCATCATTCACTTCTGTCGGATTTGGCTAGTCTTGGGAGACCCAATCAGTGGATGGCTCTTTTGTTTCGGGCTCAAACGCATAGATCCAAGATTCATCACCCATGTAGATGCTATACACAGCTTTTGATACATCGATATTGTATTTGTTGGGCATTTCTTGGCACCAATTGACACAACGAGCATCTTTTCGAGCTCTTGTCAAATTATGTAAGATACAACGCAAAAGAATTATTTTTCACAGGCAAATGTTCATTCAATATCTTATTGATATACTCATCATACTAATCCCCAAGGATGCCTCAACCTCACGGTAAGTCACATGACGATCTTCCTTCACTAGTTCTTTCGCAGCATTAATGTTTACTGACACAACAACTGATTTTAAATCTAAATCAGGGTTGTACAGAGGATGACCAATCAATTCTTCATAACTTGTCTTGATAATCCACATAAAAAGAGACATTTCAGGCTTGATATGGTCGAATATCATGATTAATAAAACTTGATAATGCACATTGAAATTAGTGAAAAATTATCACACAAAAGTGTTCACGAGTTAACTCCATTTTTTAACAGAGACAAAATTTTCGAGTGACTGTAAACAATACAAGCTTTGATCAAACGACAAAATCTTCTGAGGAAAGTTAACATTAAAAGGTTCAAACTATCAGATGGAATCATCAGATGGTACTTAAAGCACTTTAAGTGTTGTCAAGGCTCAAAGTATAAATAGCAAGCCTTGTGTCATAATTATTGCTACTTTAGATAGTTATTCAGAGAAATTAAATGAAAGAATCTCATCAAATACATATATACATCGGATCCCTTCAAGTTATAATGTACCTCACATTGATAGTCTCTGGATTGGGACTCAATACCAAGACAACTCTGAGTTTAAGACACAAGGACAAACTCTTGCGAACGCAACTCAAAAAGATGGCTAAACCCCACAAAGCAATACATTTCAAGCACAAATATTGCTACACTTTGAAACATTCTCAATACTTCAAATGCATTAACCAGTGCACAAGAAGAGCAGCTTACCATATAATTAATAGAACGTTTGTGGCAATGCTTTTAAGAGGTTATTCTGAAAGATTTAAGTGATCTATACTCTTGGATCTACGATAAATCCTCTCCATGGATTCATTCAACACAACGTTTAATGATATAGACCATGCACACATTACTCTGTACAAATTCCGTTGGATGAATACCCAATAGAACATCCACTCTTGCTTTTCTGATATTTCTCAAACAGATGATGAGCAACTCTGTCCCTCTGTCACGAGAATTCTTTTAACATTTAAAAGGACGCTATCCCACAATAGTCATCTTAATTCTCCCAAATAATAGACCTTGTTTACATGATCTAAAAGATCCTGTTATGCAAAATGTCCTGAAGGAATCATTCTTTGCAATTGGCGAATTTAACTCTGCAAACAAACAAACTTATTTGCACATATTGGCAATATCATCTAAAATACTTGTGCATGGATGCAAGAATTGATTTCCCTAGTATTGAAATTGACAAATGATAAATAGACATTAACTGCAGAACAGGTTATAGAACGGTTGCAAACTTAGATAGCATTTTGTTTAACGTACCGTGTGGTCATACCCCAGGTTGTGGTTCGATGCCACACTCTCCACCTTAACAATACACAACGGAATGCCGGTATCTTCCTCCTGAATGGTCTTCTCTTCATCTTTAACCTTTGCAATCCCGTTGCATTGCTCATCTTCACCACCAACAACGCAAGAGCTGCTGTCTCCGGCCCTGGAGATTCCATTCCCATAAACAACGGACTCGACAGCATCTTCCTGGAAGAGAGTCATGCCAAAATCAGCATCGGGATACGTCCACCACCGAACCAACAACAAATTAATTCTCCGGAGATGTCTGTGATTTAGATCCTAATTCTCAGATTTAAAGAGGCCAACACTCACCTTTCTGATGGATAGAAAAATTTAAAAAATGCAAAAACATGTTAAAATAGAGCATTGATACGAAAATGAGTAAATTTTAAAACTAAATATAACGTAAAAAAATCAGTCATGGGTTGGGATTGAACCGGTGACTTTCTGACCAGGGTATTCAAGTTAAGCTACCACATTATTATATTGAATGGACAGCATTCATATCTTTCAAACAATTCCATGTTCTTCAGGCCAATTGTATGAATTGTATTAATGTAACCATGTAAAGAGACAAATATACTTACGTAGGAAACCTCATTTGCAGAGAGAACTGGCCAGAGTTGAAATTATTTGAAAGGATAACCATTCAAAGGCACGGAAATGCAGATAAAGTAAGTTATTCAACCGATTGAAATTGTCTTTGATGTATAAATACATATATTCATTAAAAGAAATACTTAAGTAAAACATAATAAATTTTTGTTTAATCTTAATCGATATTTTAATTATATAAATAATACGAAAACGAAAGAAAAAGGTGAACAAATGGTTTTAAAAATTTCTTTACAACATATTACTCCAGGGTAAATAACATTAGAAGTCCGCACGCACTAAAATGTTTTTCGAAATTATTTCTTAAATTTTGCCAAGTGTTCAAATATTTTTTTTCCAGAAAATCGTATTGTTTATCATTGAACTGTCAATAGCTGGTAACCGCAATGATTAAAAAAATGGAGAATATAGTTTACAACTATAAACACGAGAAAAAATTCATTATAATAAATATAACAAACGAAAAACATTTTGCGGTAGCAAAAGGCACTGAAAAGTTAATGCGATATATTATTTCATGTACTATAACTATCATGTGACCAGCAAAGGATCCAATATTATGAAAATTGACAAAAAGAGAAAGATATACAGTCACAAGGCAAGAGAAAATATAAATTGGTGATATTTCGAATCAGGATCATTGATCTTTAGAGAAATTTTCTGCATTTAATGATTTAACCAAACTTGCACAGTCGTAACGAAAACATTTAGCAACATTATAGACCTAACCATATAATAAGTAGGTAGAACTCCAGAATATCCTTACATTTCTTCCAGAAATATCAGCTCCTCGCTGCCTAATGGTGAATCTCCTGTCAAACGTCACTTTTGAGTCCACACAACGGCTCTTAAATATCCTAAAATGATTTAATTCCTTAACACACGTAGCACAGGCTAGAGAAGGTATTCCTTCTACCCTGGTAACCTGGGTAATAGAGTAAACAAATGTATTATTTAGTTCGTAGTATGACACTCAAAGATAATATTCCAAAAATGGGTTCTTGAAATTTCTTTGGCATTCCAATATTCAAGTTTTGTGAAAGAAAAACACACCACCATACTAACCCGAAATTGTAGTAAATCATGAATTGTTTTTTCCACGTTAAATTCTAGATCTACATTTTCACCGAAAATATCGACGAAACATTCACTTCTACATAGACAGAGTCTACATAAGATCAATCCATCAGTCCAGCAATCCATTCGTATCAGTATTTATTTTAAATCTTGGTAAGGCTACGCAAAGGCAATCAGGAACTATTGCCCTTCATTGTAAAATACACAATACTTGCACCGGGACACAATTTTTCCACCATTAACATCACTTGTCTAATTCAGCACACGAAGAGGACAACCAAATTCGTATTTTCATGTTCAACGAAGGTAAACATTCATTCGCCTGAAAGTTGCGTTCTGATTGCTTCCATAGATGACGTTATTTTAAGCTGTCACCAAAGTCAACGGTCAGAAGCCAAAATCGTTCACATTTATGGAAGTGGTAATTTTTAAGGATGACCACACGTGATATGCAAATAAAGGGAGTGAAGGCAGCCACCTATTTCATCCTCTGCATTTAAGAATGTAAACAGTGGATCCGAAATTCCTCATATTGCAAACCCAGAATTCCAAGTGATAGATGCGTGGCAACTGGGCAGAAGCGTAATCGTCTTGGCGGGAAAGAAATTCAAATGTAAGGATTATTAACTTTGTTTTTCTTCCAGGGATTAGTCTTTTATCATTCAAGAAGTGCTGAAAAAACGGAAAACTTTATTAGCGCAAAAAGGGAAATGGCGAAGATTATATCAGGTGAGAAAATTCAGCGCTTTCGGTGTAGAAGTACTTTTAATTCTAGATTTTACTCTAATCTAAACTGTAATTCAGTAAAGATATTTGAAGTCCAGAAGTAAGAAAATATGTCTTAGTTTGCTTATTAATTGAACGACCAAAATATTTTGCTTTGATACTCTTATGTTTACTCTTTTTGCATACATTTGCCAATGATACCACTTTCGTTGTTCTGTGCCAGATTAGCCATGCGGTAGATCATCTGTGTCATTTGCATATCACTGCATTAATGTTTTACTCTTCCATGATTATTTTAATTCTTTACTAAGGTTAATGTAAGTTGATCTCCTCCTCCTTGAACACATACCCAAAATCAATAAGTATACTTTCTTCGCACTTACGTATGTACACAAAGATCCTCAGGATTCAGTCATCAATGATTATAGGGGCTACACTAATCTATCGTATTACGATACATTGAGAAACTTGTTTAATATAAAGTAAATATTGGAATGTTCACGAATTGGTATCTCTAAAATTACGCGCGATAAATAGAACAAATATAACCTATAGGCATTCAGATATTATGTAAACATCTGAAGAACGATAATGAGATAACCGCAACGTCGAAATAAGTTTCTGATATAGTTTTCGTGAAATAGTTTTTCTTCGGATTCCATGTGAAAATAGGAAGTTATGTTTATCATGGAGTGGTCAAATAGAAAGTAGTATTTATGGAGGTAAATATGTGTTCGGGAGCATTTATTGTTTATATATTCTGAAGTATGAAGAGTATTATTTTATGACTGTTGCGAATAGCTAGTATACCAAGATTTAGAATTAATATTGATACGAAATGAATGGCTGGATCGATGGACTGAGCCTATGTAGGCTCTGTCTATGTCGAAGTGAATGTTTCGTCGACATTTTCGGTGATAACATAATTCTTGGATTTAACGTGGACCGAACTATCCAGGATTTACTGCAAATTCAGGTTAGTACATATATTACTATGCATATACCTTCGTGAAACGCTGGGTTTGCGTAGACATAGAAACTTCCCGGCTCTCTCTTCGAATTTTAACATGGAGTGTTAAACTATGAACTTAATAATACATTTGTTTACTCTATTTATTTACCTATTCGTCCAGGTTACCAGGGTAGAAGGAATACCTTCTCTAGCCTGTTCTACATGCATTGAGGAATTAAATCATTTTAGGATATTTAAGAGCCGTTGTGTGGACTCAAAAGTGACGTTTGAGAGGAGATTAACCATCAGGCAGCGAGAAGCTGAAATTTCTGCAAGAAATGTAAGTATATTGTTGAATATAAAAGCTTTGCTGGAGGTCTACGTGAATATTATATGGTGATGAACTAATTGAAGGATAATGTTGCTAAATCCTAACCCTACGTGTATGGTTTAATCATTTAATGGAAAATATTTTTCAACAGTTCAATGATCCCGATTCAAAACATCACAAATTTATAAAATATTATCCATAACTTGGGACTTGTACAAAATGGCATTTGTACATCAAAGTCGATTTAAATCGGTTAAATAACTTTTTTCTTTAGCATGTCCGTTCTCCTTTATGGTTTTCCTTTCAAATACTTTCAACTCTTGGCTCTGCTCTGTGCAAATGAGATTTAGTACAAATGTATTTTCGTCACCGTAATGAAAAAAGCTTTAATGATGAAGCGAAGGCACTAACAAAGAAGCTAATATAATAATGAGGTTTAAATTCACCTTTGGTATTTTAAGAAAGTCAGAATGTCCATGTATTGGAATACCTTTAAACATTGCAAGGTTGGTAATATCTTTGATGTGCGCTCTATTTATCAGTTGAATAATATCGAACTTTTGGAAATTGTCGTCATTAATAAATTTAATAAATACTTTTTCATTTGTTGTCACCACATATTCATCGGAATCCATGGATGATTTTTGACCTCGTCTACATAAAAAATAATATACATTATACATTAATATTTTCTAATATATTATATTTACAAAGTCGTGTGTTAGTGTGTATAAGTTAGCGTCAATCTACTGTTACCTTAATGAGATTGTGACGTCATCTTCATACGACGCGAAACAAAACTCACTCGCGTTTAATCGCGGAATTGGTTCAAAATACCTGGGATTTTACCGGGAGACATTTCACTTGTTATGAATAAACCTGCTACGTAGATAACGCTCCCTTGAATGGTTACATCCACACAATGACAGATATGATTACTGTCCATGGGATATAATAACGTGGTAGCTTAACTTGACTACCCGGGCCATAAAGTCACCGGTTCAATTCCAACCCATGGCTGATTTCTTTACGTTATATATTGTTTTAATATTTACTCATTTTCGTATCCACTATTTTAACAAGTTTTTGCATTTTTAAAATTTTTCTATCCATCAGAAAGGTGAGTGTTGGCCTCTTTTAATCTGAGTATTATTACTAGTTTGTCAATTTCAACACTTGGGAAATCAATTCATGTATCAATGTACAACTATTTCGGATAATATTGCCAATATGTGCAAGTAAGTTTGTTTGTTTGCAGGGTTAAATTCGCCAATTGCAAAGAATGATTCCTTCAAGACATTTTACATAACAGAATCTTTTAGGTCATGTAAACTAGATCTATTATTTGGGAGAGGGTATTGTGGGATAATGTCATTTTAAATGTTAACAGAATTCTCGAGACAGAGGGACAGAGTTGTTCATCATCTGTTTGAGAAATATCAGGAAGGCAAGACTGGATGTTCTATTGGGTATTCAACCAATGAAATTTGTACAGAGTAATGTGTGCATGGTCTATATCATTAAACGTTATGTAGAATGAATTCATGGAGAGGATGTATCGTAGATCCAAGAGTATAGATCACTTAAATCTTTCAGAATAACATTTTAAAAGCATGGCCACAAACGTTCTATTAATTATATGGTAAGCTGCTCTTCTTGTGCACTGCTTAATGCAATTGAAGTATTGAGAACGTTTCAAAATGTAGCAATATTTGTGCTTGAAATGTATTGCTTTGTAGGGTTTAGCCAACTTTTTGAGTTGCGTTCCCATGAGTTTGTCCTTGTTCCTCAAAGATATCTTTGTGTTTAGTCCCAATCCAGAGACTATCGATGGGAGGGACGTTATCATCTAAAAAGGATAGGATGTGTACAATAATTTGAAAAGAGATTCTTTTGTTCAGTCAGTCTGAATAACTATCTGATGTAACCATAATTATTACTTGCGAGGCTATACTGGAAATTAATTCATAGATGCTTGTAGACCATAAACGGTATAACCTTCACAAGCCATCTTAATGGGATGTGGAATTAATATTCCCCATCAACGGACATGTGCAGGTTTGGGGTGGTTACATTAATCCAGTGTATTTTGAGGAGCGGATCTACATTTACATAAATATCCTGCGAGCCACCAAAAAGGTGTGTGGCAGGGGGTGCAGCACCATGAGGGAAGGGTAAGGGTTGAGGGGGTTGGGGGTTAGGTGAGGAAAGATACGGCGCGGAAACGTGGTCACTAAAGCAGGAGGATAGACGTAGATTGGAGGCTTTTGAAATGTGGGTGTGGAGAAGAATGGAGAAGGTGAAGTGGACCGAAAGGAAAACAAATGAGGAAGTACTGGAGATGGTGGGCGAGGAGAGGGGTTTGTTGAGAGAAATCCCATGGAGGCAGGAAAAATGGATGAAAGGCGGTAGCGGAAAGTTGAAGAAGGTAATGGAGGGCAGAAAGTTTCGTTAATGAGTCGATGTAGGTATATCGTCAATAAAATTCTTGTAAAAAATCAGTCCTACCACTTTTGGGTGAGACCCTGTATAATAGAAGTTAAGATTCCACGAGGAAGACCAAGAGATATCTGTAAATAGGACAAATTAAGAAAGATGTAAAACAGGGAAGGTATCATAGATTGAGGGAATTGACATTAAATA
This sequence comes from Hetaerina titia, assembly GCA_037158775.1. Lineage (NCBI taxonomy): Eukaryota > Metazoa > Arthropoda > Insecta > Odonata > Calopterygidae > Hetaerina > Hetaerina titia. The sequence continues at coordinate 625,644 of JAVFHJ010000013.1, read as the reverse complement.
GAGAAAGGCGAAATGACGGCTGCAATAAACCACTCCTAGGATTGAAAATAATGATGATATACGAGGCGTATTCTTAAAGTAAGTACCGTTTGCTTATATTTAAATATTGGCGCTTCAGAACACAGTTTTGCTCCTACAGCGCCATCTACTGATTCATTGAGAAGCTATAGCAGCATTTGTTTTGTTTCAGAAGTCGTTTGCTTGTCCGTGCATGCAAACAACAATGTCCGCGACAATCGTTGATCCCGCCAGCTGTGAAGTGCGTTCTGTCATACGATTCTTGTATTTGCAAAAGGATTGTCGGCTGCTGAAATTCATCGGGAATTGTGCCTAGTTTATAAACCTACAGTTATGAGTGAAGAAACGGTTAGACAATGGTGCTGTGATTTTAAAAATGGACGAACAAATGTCCATAAAGACGAAGAGCGAAGTGGTAGGCCCAGTAGTATTCTGACCGATGAAATTGTTTCGCAAGTGGAACAAAAACTGCGATGTGATCTTCGATTGACAATTAATGGTATGGCTGAACAATGTCCTCAACTTGGACGCACTGCTGTCTACAATATTGTCACGGAAAACCTCGGATACCACACATTGCGTGCAAGGTGGGTACCGAAAATGCTCACCGACCACCACAAAGAGCAAAGAATGTCCAGTGGACGAGAGTTTTTGGGTCGTTGGGAACTCTTTAAACCACCCACCGTACAGTCCTGACCTTACACCCAGCGACTACTTCCTCTTCTTGCACTTGAAACAGTGGTTCGGTGGACAACGTTTCGAAACCGAAGAGGAACTTAAGAATGGCGTTGTCGATTGGTTCAACCCTCAGGCGGCAAGTTTCTATGCAGAGGGGTTAAAGAAGCTGTTGCAGCGGTACGAAAAATGCTTAGAAGTAAACGGCGATTATGTAGATAAGTGAAGTAGGTTTTTAGCTAACTATAAGTGCCAATAAAATGTGTTTCATATGAGTATATTTTTTCCTGTGGCCAAACGGGCTTTACTTTATGAACACGCCTCGTATTAACCCAGTGTATCTTCAGAAGCAGAAGTATGGAAACGTGTTCTAGTGCTATGTCAACGTGAGTTAACCTTTCTTTTCCTAGAATCCATGACTTATTTGACAGCTGCCTACACCTGATCATTATCGTCCATTGAGGTGTAATGATTGCCCTTTGAGGTGTCTCTCTTTTTGAGTTGAAAGGAAACAAATGAATAAATGAAAAAGAGAAACTTTGTTCCAATCCACCACTTTATTTCATGTACGACTAGTTTCGACGCTACGGCATCATCCTCAGGTACCTCCCACCAGAGTACCAGAGGATGATGCCGTATGTCGTCCTTCTCCTTACGACCCTACCACTTTAACCGTATTGGTCCAAAACACTTCCAAGGAATGTATACTACTCTACCTGCTCTATTTTTTCCCCGCCTATTTTAATATTTAGCTTAGCCTTTTTTTTCTGGAAAATCGCATAACCTTTGTTTTATTAATATTGATTCTCATCCCATATCTATCGCACTGAACCTCCAATTCACTCAGCAATGCTTGCAACCCCTTGGCTGACTGAGCAACTAATGCTTGGTCATCAGCAAACTTAACCGATTTTACGAATTCCCCTCCGACTTTCATTCCTACCTCCAGTTCTTCCCATAATGCCTCTTTAATCATTTCCTCTACATATACGTTGAGCAGCACCAGTGACAATGGACACCCCATGCCTTACCCCTCTTCCTAACACTGCCTATCCGGACTCTCCATTCCCCACTCGCACCTGAGCAGTCTGATACATGTACAGGTTGCGGATCAGTCTCCTGTCCCTCCAATCCATTCCTATTCTCTGCAATACAAGCATTAATTTTTCCCAATTCACCCTGTCGAATGCTTTTTCGAAATCTACAAAACAGGCAAAAACGTCCTGATTGTATTCTATATTCCTCTTTGGATTAGTGATCTCATTACTGCAATGGCATCACGCGTACCTCTTCCTTTCCTAAACCCAAACTGATCATCCCCTAAGTATTCATTTGCCTTACTCTCTATCCTTTTGTTGATGATCCTGAGAATAACTTTAGCTGCGTGGGATATCAAACTTATTGTTCTGTTATCCTCATATGACGTAGCCTTTGCCTTTTTTGGAATAGGAACTAACACCGATCTCACAAAATCTTCCGGCCAGATTCCTTCCTCATAGATACTAGGAATCAGTCATATATATAGTATATATCAGTCATAACTTATCTTCCGAAGAAGATGGAGCTCAAGTCCCTCGAAATTATCAAGATATTATTGTGAGTGTTCTTTTTATGTGTTCTCGTGCTGTGTGTTACTGTCTAAGTTTTTTATTCAATACTTCCGTGTTACTTTGAAGAAATCATCTATATATATATATATATATCGATGATGCGGAAGTACTCACGAGAGCAATATAACTTTTGGACGGCACAATAGAACACAGAATAAAACAGATGACACGTAAAAGGACACTCACACTGTAGATGATTTGAGCTTTCGGACTTCTCCGATGCCTTCTTCAGGTCAGACTGTTGACTTCTCAGTCTGACCTGAAGAAGGCCTCGGAGAAGGCTGAAAGCTCAAATCATCTACAGTGTGAGTGTCCTTTTACGTGTTATCTGTTTTATTCTGTGTTCTATTGTGCCGTCCAAAAGTTTTATATATATATATATATATATGAATATATATATATATATACATATATACTAACACAAAAAACACCACACACATAGAAACATAAAAGAAGGACACTTACATTGGATATTTACGTTTCGACGGCACGGCCGTCGTCATCAGAATCTGATGACGACGGCCGTGCCGTCGAAACGTAAATATCCAATGTAAGTGTCCTTCTTTTATGTTTCTATGTGTGTGGTGTTTTTTGTGTTAGTGTTTGTGTGTCGCCGGAGAGCGTCTTTTCCAAGTGTATACATATATACATATATATATATATATATACATATATATATATTCATATATATATATATATATATATATATATATATATATATATATATGAATACTCACATTGTAGATTATATGAGCTTTTGGCCTACTCAGAGGCCTTCGTCAGATCAGAAAGCTCAAATAATCTACAATGTGAGTGTTCATTTACGTGTTATCTGTTTTATTCTGTGTTCTATTGTGCCGTCCAAAAGTTATATATTTGTAAACACACGCATTCATACACAAAACATTACCAAATAATATTAATAATAAGTTGAACTTAATGGAACTAAGTTGAACTTACACACCTCGTATGTATGTATATATACACACACATACATACACCAAACATTACCAATTAATTGAACTAGATTAATAATACGTTAAACTTAATGGGATGTTTGGTTTGGGAGTTGAGTGTTGATGTCTGACGCTGTTGTGTGTGTGTGTGTTTGCATATTGCAGGGTGCTGTGTCATCGGAGGGGGGAAGTGTGTGTGGGGGTTGGGGCGTGGAGGGGGGAGGGGACGGGGGGGAATTGGCCGAGCGGGAGATGGAGGACAACGACCAAAGCGTCCAGAGCGCAGTCGTGGTGAAGAGCGAGTGCCTGGAGCAGGACGTGCAGGCATCGTGTGGAGATTACGTGGATCAGGTGGGACTGTCTCTTTGGTTGGGAGGGAGTGGATTGGAGCCCTTTGCCCTACTAATCGATCCTTCCAACGGAAAGCAAACAAAGACGCCCTCGGGGCTGCATTCAAAGGGTTCCTTGCGTCCAATCGAAGTTTGGGTGTGTAGGGTTCATTCTACATTCAACGGAGATTCAAAATCAACGTTGTTGTAAAACCAATTGTTGTGGTGGCAGGTCAGATTGCATGTGAAACCATTGTAGATGTAATATCAGAGCTCATTAGAAATGTTTTTGGTTCAATTTGAAACAGAAATTCACCCAAAATCCAAATCTTGTTCAAAGTCGAAGCAAACATTAATTCATATAATGGCAACTTTGCGTGAAGTGTGTACTCATTTCCCGAGTTGCGTGGCCTTGCAAACACGCACACATTGTTGCAAGTTCCTCTGTCCATCTTCTCCTCACATCCTTGTTTGCGTTGAGTGCCACTGACACATGCTGTTGTGCTCTCTTCAGGAGCTGTCAATGAGTGAGGGTGACGGCGGTCGAGATGGAGATGATTCCGTGGGTGAGAGCTGGACAACTTCGGCACGAGAGGAGGAGACTGTGCCATGGACTGCACAACATAGTGGTAGAGTGGGCAGAGATGATGGAGGAACCTCTTTGGTCATGGTGAAGACGGAGAGCTTGGCGGAATGTGCCGTAGAAGTGCCGAAGGTACAAGAGAGCTGTTTGTTATCATTGTTCATTGGTTTGGAGTTGCGCAATGCCGTGCGGTTTAAGAGTTAGTAATTGGTAAGGGATCAAGGAGGCATTTATTTGTTTTAATTGGTAATTTAATTCTTTCTAAATGTAGTCTCCTGTTTAAGTCTATACAATTTTAGCAGTGGTATGCTTTTAACGTTTATTTAATACTACAATAGAGTAATTTGAGTTTTTTACCAATAAACGGGCATTAATGTACACTTTTACCTGTTTATCCAATGAATATCTCTTTTCCCTGAGGGGAGGTTTAAGGTTAGGGAAACAGGAATGAGTAGCTGGGAGGCAGATCTGGTCGTGAAGCAATTAGCCAATGAATTCAAGGTGCAATTCATCAAATATAGCCTTGGTAACTTTCCACGATGTATGTCCTCACTGAGAGAAGAATGTGATTAATGTTCCAGAGAGCTATTGCTGATATGGTCTTAATCAATTCAACTCCACTTTTGTGAATACAGGAATATGCAGCAATGCGCAGACTGTAACGGCCTGTAGACAACTGACGCATGTCGATTTGCTCTCCAAAGACCTCTCAGCCTATTTCCCGCCAGAAATCGTGCCACTACAGTCGTCTTCTTGGGCAGAACAAATCAATTTACTTATATATAGGAACACAGACACTGTATACCTTTGGGTAATCAAACCACATTCACCTTCGTACATTAAGCTGTACTGTATTTTAATAATAAATATAAGAATCGAAGGAAATTGAAAATACTGCCATTTATAAATCATATTGGTTACTCTTATAATTAACACATGGATTAATGAATGTACAATACAAGAAAAGCCCTCTAACCTATTCCCAAATTTCGTTTAAACCTTACAGATTTGGCACAAGCGTGGAACGAACCGTGAACCAGCCATTCCGTTTGAGAAATACACGAAAGACGATATGAGGAAAGCTCTCGATGAAATTCGTGCCGGTAATCCAATAAGAGTCGTAGGTCGGTCTTATAGTATACCGGAGTCAACCTTGCGGAGGCACCTTCTTCTGGGACAGCTGGCACAGGACGGTATGGACGGGAATTCAGTGTTCAGCTATACGCAGGAGAAGAAGCTCTCTGGTTTCATCCAAGGGCTTTGGAATTCTGGGAAGGTGGTCGATCCGGACAAACTTCGTCTTCTTGCGCATAGATATCTCCGGAGACGCAAGATGGTGTGCTTGTTCGAGTCGTCCCCGCCGTCCAATGGTGAAGTTGATTGGTTCGACCTTCTCCTGAAAAAGCTTTCTTCCTCGGATAAACACAAAGCCAATGGCAAGGGCTCAAGCAGGGTGAGTATTGACATGCCAATAGGTGTTTACGACACAGATATGTCAGTAGTCCTCGAAAATTTATGAAAATTCAGTGTTTTTTGTGTGCAGTCCGTCAGATGGGACGTTGAAATTTGTGGCCCCTAGGCGTTTATAATTTATATTAGGAAATTATTGAGGATTTAGTCCATGTTCCTCTTTACACCTACCCTCAAACTAAAGATTTTAGTTTTGTTTTCACTTAAAGTTGTGTTTTAACAATAGATACTACATACACAGTCACACACACAAAAATTTTTATATATATATGATTTCTTCGAAGTAACACGGAAGTGTTGATTAAAAAAACTTAGACAGCAACACACAGCACGAGTCTGTCCGTCTGTCCTCAGATCTTCCCATCCCAAAACATGCCTCTCACCACAACACCCCCTTCAACCACTGTTACAATGTTTCCGTGCTAGCATCCCTTACCCCATCCGATAACCCTATAAAATTAAAAACAATGGAATTGGCATTTATATGGCTGTGTAAAGCCTATCATCATCCGGGTCTCAATGTCGTTCACTAAATGGGGGGCGGGGGGCTGGGGTGGATGGAGGTGGATTTGTTTCTTGCGAGGTGGTGGGACAATTTATTCATCCGCATACATTTTGTCAACTTTGTCCTGGGTTTTGGCTGGTCGAGCCCTTATGATGACTTGGTGAGTTGATGCCTTGGTCTTGGGTGTTGTGGTATCTGTGGATGAATTGTTAGTTCTCTGTGTCGCTTGTTACTATTTCCGCATCCTCCTTATTCCATCTCCGCTCCCCTCTGGCCTCCCTTTCCCCCTCCATAACCTCCTCCTTCACCCCTCTCCCACCACCTGTTCCCCGCTCCGCTTTCTCCCCCTAATATACCCCTCTTTCACCCCTCCCCCACTACCTGTTTTTTCCCCTCTTCCTCATCCCCTTCTCTCTCTGCACCATTTACCCAGAAACCTCAGTCATATCTTATCTTCCGAAGAAGACGGAGTTCGAGTCTGTCGAAATTATCAAGATATTATTGTGAGTGTTCTTTTTATGTGTTCTTGTGCTGTGTGTTACTGTCTAAGTTATATATATATATATATATATAAACCATAAACACAGTAATCAACCCGAAGGTCGGTTTAGTAGGTGATGGTAGAGCTCACCCATGTACCAAGCCCTATACGGCGTGTGAATATTCACACATCAGGGTAGGGGGGCCAGTTCCTTTCCCTGTGCCGGTTATGGTTTGCAGGAAGATCTGGTACCCGAAAAATGAACTAGCTTGGGTGGAGCTGCAGGTGCCCAAAGTGCCTTGCCCGGGAATCGAACCCGGGACCCTCCGGTCAGCAGTCCAACGCTCTACCCGCTAGACCACCGTGACCCGCATATATATATATGTGTGTATATATGTGTGTGTGTGTATATGTATATGATTTCTTCGAAGTAACACGGAAGTGTTGAATAAAAAAACTCGGGCAGTAACACACAGCACGAGAACACATAAAAAGAACACAATAATATCTTGATAATTTTGATGGAATTTGGTCTGTCTTCCTCAGAAGAAACAGTAGAACTCCTGTGTTTATGGTTTTTATATATTTATATATATATGTATAAGCACAGGGAAAGGAACTGGCCCCCCTACCTTAATGTGTGAATATTCACATGCCGTATAGGGCTTAGTACATGGGTGAGCTCTACCATCACCTACTAAACCGAACTTTGGGTTGATTACTGTGTTAATGGTTTTTATATATGTATATGTTTATAAACACACACCATACATATGCAAAATATTACCAAATGATAAGATATATTAATAAAAGTTAAACTTAATGGGATGTGAGGTTTGGGAGTTGAGTGTTGATGTCTGACGCTGTTGTGTGTGTGTGTTTGTGTATGCAGGGTGCTGTGTCATCAGAGGGGAGTGTGTGTGGGGGTTGGGGCATGGAGGGGGGAGGGGACGGGGGGGAATTGGGGGAGCGGGCGATGGAGGACGACGACCAAGGCGTCAAGAGCGCAGTCGTGGTGAAGAGCGAGTGCCTGGAGCAGGACGTGCAGGCATCGTGTGGAGATTACGTGGATCAGGTGGGATTGTCTCTTTGGTTGGGAGGGAGTGGATTGGAGCCCTTGGCCCTACTAATCGATCCTTCCAACGGAAAGCAAACAAAGACGCCCTCGGGGCTTCATTTAAAGGGTCCCTTGCGTCCAATCGCAGTTTGGGTGTGTAGGGTTCATTCTACATTCAACGGAGATTCGTAATCAAGGTTGTTGTAAAACCAATTGTTGTGGTGTAAGGTCAGGTTGCATTTGAAACCAACGTAGATGTAATATGATTATATCTGTAATATAATTATATCTGGAGTTGAATTATGTGGAAAAATTGGAGAAAATGTCATGACACTATCCAATGGATATGCCAACATGATCAACGACCTCTCTAATTGTGATTCGGTGATCGTTCATAACCATGTCTTTCACTTTTTCCACGTTTTCATCGAATATTGATAATAATAATGTTTATTGTTGAGTGAATTGGAGGTTCAGTGCGATAAATATGGGATGAGAATCAATATTAATAAAACAAAGGTTATGCGATTTTCCAGAAAGAAAAAGGCTAAGCTAAATATTAAAATAGGCGGGGAAAGAATAGAGCAGGTAGAGCAGTTTACATATCTCGGAAGTGTTTTGGACCAATACGGTCAAAGTGGTAGGGACGTAAGGAGAAGAATTGCACTGGGCAAGGAGGCTTTCTCAAGGAGGAGGGAGTTGATGACGGGGACGTTGAGTAGGGATGTTAAGACAAGACTCGTAAAAACTCTGATATGGAGCGTAGCTATGTACGGCGCGGAAACGTGGTCGCTGAAGCAGGAGGATAGACGTAGATTGGAGGCTTTTGAAATGTGGGTGTGGAGAAGAATGGAGAAGGTGAAATGGACCGAAAGGAAAACAAATGAGGAAGTACTGGAGATGGTGGGGGAGGAGAGCGGTTTGTTGAGAGAAATCCTATGGAGGCAGGAAAAATGGATGAAAGGCGTATTGAGCGGTAGTGGAATGTTGAAGAGGGTAATAGAGGGGAGAATGTTGGGCAAGCGAGGTAAGGGTAGGAACAGGATAGGGATGTTGGACGGGATGAAGGGAGGAAAGAAGTACACCGAGATGAATAGGGACCTGATATAGATTAGTTTGCTAGGTGGGGAGTCACAAAATGTTTATTTGATAGTTGTGTCCATCCAAAAACCTACCTTAACCGGTAGATTACCTAATAATAATAAATAATGTTTATTAACCCATTGGGATACAGAAAATCCATGGGGTTTCGTCAAGATCCATGTTTTACAAAAGACATGCAATAAATGTAAAAAACAAGACTTTAGGACAACGTAGAATACATACAAAATTAAAATTAAACAAAGTCTTTAAGGAAATCTTGTGCACTGCAATAGCCTTTTCTTAATAATAATGTTTTTAGCTTGCTTTTAAATAATTTAACAGAATGGAATAAGCGAATATCTTGTGGAATCTTATTGAAGATTGTGGCTAATGAATAATATGGACTTTTCTGAGACAGGCTGGAAGAGTAGTGAAAACTATGGATATTGTTTTTTAAACGAGTATAGTGTGTATGAAAATCAGAATTGACTGGGAAGAGATGAGGATTCCTTTTAACAAACAAGGCACTAGTGAGAATGTAAATGGAGGGAAAGGTTGACATTTGCAGGGACACAAAAAGCAGTTTACCTGGAGTAGGAATGGAGACTTTACAGATAGCCTTAATAGCCTGTTTTTGGAGACAAATGGCCTTTCGAGATGCAGTTGTATTACCCCAAAAAATAATTCCATAGGACACATGGGAGTGTACCCTTGCATAGTAAAGGTTTTTGATTGTGTTTTTAGATACGAGAGGAGAAAGCTTTCTTATCAATGTGCTGGGGCATCCAGGGCGTTTGTCATCTTCAAGGTCTTCACAGCCATCTCCTTGGAAACGCTTATACCACTCGTTAACTCTTGATTTACTCTTAACAGAATCACCGTTTTGGCCTTTGTTAACATTTCACACGCTATGTTTTACACTTTATTCGTTTTTTACGCAAAATTTGATGATACAAATTCTTTGATCCATTTCTTTTAACAAACGAAAATCACCGAGCTCATGAAACACGTCTCTAACCTTAGTGGCTGTCACAGACAAAGTCCACAATGAAAACAGCTGAAAGTTGTATATCATACTTCAGGGGCGTGTATACCAACATAACAAAAGGGAAAGCTTGACAATCGGACTCTCCAAGCCCAGGAGAAATGAGAATATTCCCGTTAATTTTTTAACACACCTCGTATATAAGGTTGCGTAACACCTACATTTGTTTTTTAAATCGAGTTTCGAGTAAATTTCAAGAAACTGTAACAGTAACTTTGTATGAACAGCCTAAGTGTTTGAAATTGGCTTTATTAACATCGTGGACTGTGGCGCGTTGCGCACGACTACGAATGGCTGTGACATTGTATGTATGTGCGGTATTTCGTCACAACATCTTCTTCCATTAAAGCCCCAAAAATTTCAGAGTGTAAGAGGACGTCTCGGTAGCTTAATTGGCTACAGCACTCCTGGCCGGATATCGAGGGATCCGGGTTCGAATCCCGGTCAAGGCGAATGATTTTTACTCTGTGAAATTGTTGCATTATAATGCACACATAGCGGGTGACTCCGTTAAAGTTACTGTTAGAGTTTCTTGAAATTTGTCTAAGGTGTGAACAGCCTAAGTGTTTGAAATTGGCTTTATTAACATCGTGGACTGTGGCGCCTCGCGCACGACTACGAATGCCTGTGACATTGTATGTACGGTATTTCGTCATAACATCTTGTTCCGTTAAAGCCCCCAAAATTTCAGAGTGTAAGAGGACGTCTCGGTAGCTTAATTGGTTAAAGCACTCGGCCGGATATCGAGGGATCCTGGGTTCGAATCCTGGTCAAGGCGAATGATTTTTACTCTCTGAAATGGTTGCATTATAATGCACACATAGCGGGTGACTCCGTTAAAGTTACTGTTACAGTTTCTTGAGATCTTGGAAATAATCCAAAAGCGTGTTACATCGTTCCTGAGAGAGAGAGATGATTTTTACTCTCTGAAATGGTTGAGTTTCGAGTAGATTGGAGGCTCATGTAAGTAATAATTTGTTTGAAATACCGGTTGATTTACTAGCTGTGAATTTACATTGAATGTAGTTTCATTAAAACGCTGCATTAACATGTAATGGAGGTTAACGTTAGAGTTGGATTGATAGGAGGGATCTTTAAGAACATAACTCATGTTTCCATCTGGCGTGTGGTGATCTCGTAGGTGTCTAGAGGCACAATCTTGCTGTCTAAACTGCCCTAGACTCGGTCCATTGCACTGGTATTAAATGATTTAAAAGAACTCACCCAAAATTGGTAGGACTGATTTTTTTACAAGAATTTTATTGACGATATACTTACATCGACTTAATAATCTTCAAAGTATACTCCTTGAGCTGCTACACACTTAGTATAACGTTGCTCCCAGTCCCCGTACGCCCGCTGGAAATTTTCCTTGGGGATGCCGTTGATGACCCTCGTCGAAGCCTCTTGAACGGCCTTTATCGAGTCAAAACGTCGTCCCGTGAGCTGTCTTTCCATCAGGGGGAAGAAGAAGAAGTCCGGTGGTGCCAGATCGGGAGAATAGGGCGGGTGCGGCAACGTGGCAACGCCGTATTTGGCCGGGAGCTGTTTGGCGACAAGCGCGCCATGGGACGAATTTTCGGTACCATCTTGGCGCACACCTTGCGCATGGCCAAATCCTGTGAAATAATGCGTTGGACGTTGGATGCAGACGGACCCAACTGGCCTGCCAATTTCTTCACTGGTTAAGCGTCGGTCTGTGTTCAGCAGTGTCCTCACTCTGTCCATATTCGTGTCGGTTCTTGCCGTCGACGGCCGTCCGGAGCGATGGTCGTCTTCAACAAGCTCCCTACCCTCTTTAAACAACTTGTGCCACTGTGGAACGGCTTAAGGCAGTGTCCCCATAAGCCTGCTTGATCATATCGAGGGTCTCAGTTGCCTTCTTCCCGAGTTTCGCACAAAACTTCACGGAATAACGTTGCTCTAAATTCAGATTCATTTTCTTTTTCGACACGGACAAAAAAATTGCTTCACTAAAAACAGTGTGTTCACCCAACGACAGCCCGCAGGCAACTGAAGTTGGTGTCGGTCTGTTGCTAAGAGCCCCCTCCACCTTACCCTGCCAGGCAGACCCCCCTCCACCGCTCCGTTCGCGCCAGAGAAAATCAGTTTTACCACTTTTGGGTGTGACCCTGTAGAAAGGTTTGTATTCTTCTCTGCTCACTCTGCTAACTGTTGTAGTGTTCGTAGTGCAACGCAATTCAATATCCCAACACAAGATCTGTGAAATGAAACAATCTGTCAATGAATGGGTTCCATTGCGCATATAACTGAAACAAGGCAATTGAAATTCATGTATTGGCTACTTTGCGTGAAGTCTGTAGTCATTTCCTGAAGTGTGTACGCATTTCCCGAATTGCGTGGACATGCAAAACACACATTCTTGCGATTTCCTCTGTCCATCTCTTCCTTGCGTCCTTGTTTGCGTTGCGTGCCACTTACGCATGCTGTTGTGCCCTCTTCAGGAGCTGTCGATGAGTGAGGAAGATGTCGGTCGAGGTGGAGACAATGCCGTGGGAGAGGACTGGACTGCTTCGGCACGAGGGGAGGAGATGGTGGCATCGGTGGTACGAAATAGTGGTAGAGTGGGTGGAGACGATGGAGATACCTCTTTGGCCATGGTGCAGACGGAGAGCTTGGCGGAATGTGCCGTAGATGTGCCAAAGGTACGAGAGATTATGTTTATTATTATTCATTGGTGTGGGGTTGTCTAATGCCGTACGGTTTAAGAGTTATTTAGGAGATGGCACTACAGTTGTGGATGTACATACATGTAGAGTCTGGAAATGTTAATTAGTAAGAGATGAGGCAGACATTTATTTATTTTAATGTATATTTTTGTGTAAATATAGCAGTATTGCTTAGCTTTTGCCGAATTACGACTTATTGCTCTCAAAATTGTTCGTTTCGGTATACTAAACTATATTTTTCACCATTGTTAGTAGTTTTTAAGCGAAAAAATATGTGGTATGATGTCCGAGCGTGTATTTAGTATGGTTTCCTGGTGCACAAAAGCCGTCTTTGGTTGGGTTGGTTTAGTTTTGGGTTGGGTGGGGTTTCAAACTTATATCGATTTATTTGTCCCAAATTGTGTTTTTCACTAATCGGGCATACTTTTTATAATAAATTTATTTCTTTCTAATCGATATTTTTGTGTAAATGTAGTCTCCGTTTTAATTTAACACACTTTTAACTATTTTAAACCTTCTAAATAGGTAAGCAAGTAATAGGAAGCCTTAATGCCTTAGTAATGCCTTATAGATGGAGTAACCTCAGCCGAAGTAACTTCTTCGGCATGTGAACCAACTCCATCAGTCACTACTCTCTGTACCCGACCGTTCAAAAGGTCTTTAATCCAACCCTGGATACCTTTATCTAAGTCTCTATGCTTCTTGATTTGTGATTAGGTTGCTAATGGGTACTTTGTCGAAGGTATTCTTAAAATCTAAGAAGTTTGGCGTTTCCATTGCTTCAATTGCCTTCAGTGTTGATGTGCCGAAGGTAAGAGAGAGGCGTTTATTGCTATTATTATTCATTGGTGTGGGCTTGTGTAATGCCGTATGGTTTAAGAGTTATTTAGGAGATGGCTCAACGATTGTGGATGTATTTATGTTGGTGGATAGTCTGGAAAGGTTAATTAGTAAGAGATTAAGCAGACATTTATTTATTTCAATGTATATTTTTGCTCAAATGTAGACTCCGTTTTAAGTTAATACACTTTTAACTATTTCAAACCTTCCAAATAGTTGAGTAAGCAAGTAATGGCAAGGAAGTACTTGCATGCAACAATATTGAGGATAAGTATATTCGAATCATAGTTTAGAACTCTTAAAACAATAGATTTATTAAATAAAACGAATTATGTGAAGGAAGAAACATGCAATACATCATAAAATACATACGCTACCAATTCTAATTATCTCATACGTGATTACTGTAATGTCTGTTATGATCTCTGATAGTTGAAGGGAAAAACTGCATTTTAAATCTCTCCGTTCTACTCTATAAATCTCCCTGGTGGTATTTATTTTATTAAGAACACAATGTGTACATCCACTGCTCTTAATTATCGTACAACTAGTTTCAATGCTTAGGCATCATCATCAGGTACAAAATAAAACCAGCTGCGGTCCATTTACATAGCATTTATGAGGGAGAGTGGAGTGGGTGGAGAGAGGGGGTAAAAAAGAGGGTAAAAAATTGGGTTGCGATTGGGGTAAATGGGGAGGAGGAGAGGGGTGTTAAGCGTCAGTGATTGGTGGGTTCACAGAGGGTTGTTGTGTCTTTCGTTGAAGGAAAGGGATACTTCCAGGATTGGGTTGAAGTATTCAAACAATAATTCGTTCACCAAATGACCCGTTTATAAATTATTTCCAATTTCAACCTCCTCCCACTTGTCCATATCCTCATCCATTTGTCCATCTGGTGTAAGAGTCCTTCTGGGTTGAAATCACTCTCGTGGTTCCTCCTTTCTTTCCATAGATGCTTGGCAAAGTGCGATTTTTTGAGGTCACAATTCCTATAAGAGTGGTACGTTGGTATTCCAATCTGCCATACTTCTAAGTAGGGGGACTGTGATATGTCTCCAATGTATGCAGTACAGGTAACATAGTAATTAAGCCTGCAATCAACTAGTTGCTTCAATCATACAGGGTTCGTCTGGAAAATAAGTCTACTGAGCTCAGGAAAAAAAATTTATTACACTTTTACATATCTTAAGCTAATATTCCTCAAAATAGGACCCTTGTGAGTCGATACACTTGTTCCAGCGGCGTTCCAATTCCTGGAACGCTCCCGCGAAGGCATCATCGGGAACCTCTCGAAGACACGTCGTCACGGCCTCTTTGACGGCGTCCAAAGTCCCGTATCGCGTTCCTTTCAAACTCCTCTTTATCTTCGGGAACAGAAAGAAGTCTGGTGGTGCAGCGTTGCCACACCGTGCTTGGCCAAGAAGTCCGACACGACAAGCACGGTGTGAGATGGCGCATTGTCGTGACGCAGCCGCCAGATGTTTTTGATCGCTGGCCGGACGCGGGGGACTCATTTTCGAAGCCTGTCGAGCACTTGGACGTAAAATGCAGCATTTACAGTTTGTCGTTCAGGTACAAATTCGTAGTGGACGACTCCCCTTTTGTCAAAAAAGACAATGAGCTTATTACACTTATTTTCTGGACAAACCCTGTAATTCTTCCAATGGTGTCATGATACTGCTGCCTTGTTCATTGATGACTTTTCACAAACCAATCTGCACTATTTTGCACTCAATCTAGTTGCAAAATAAAGCCTACTTCATTAGGTTCCCATACTTTTACTTATCATTGGGCCTAACTAACATGAAAATGATCTGTTGGAAGGAATTATTTCGAAGTAATTTTCGAAGATATCCAGATGCAGTTTTCCTTAATAGTAAATTAATTTAGTTAGGAATAATACTCATGAATACATTTCACATTGTTGTACAAAGTATTAGTTATAGTCCTATAATGATGAACAATACCTAACGTTTGAGCCAAAATATCAACCTGGGGACAGTTTGTAATGGGTGATGGTGGAGTTCACTCAGCAATAAGCCCTATAAGACACTGTGACATTTAGACATTATAATCACGGCATTAATAAGGGGGGCCAGTTCCTCAATACCATCATACCAGGAAGACATCTGGTAAAAGATAAAGGCTACGTCATGTGAGGATTACAGACCAATAAGCTTGAGAACCCACGCAGCTAAAGTTATTCTCAGGATCATCAACAAAAGGATAGAGAATAAGGCAAATGATTACTTAGGGGATGATTAGTTTGTGTTTAGGAAGGGAAGAGGTACGCATGATACCATTGCAGTAATGAGATCACTAATCCAAAGAGGAATATAGAATACAACCAGGACGTTTTTGCCTGTTTTGTAGATTTCAAAAAGCGTTCGAAAGAGTGAATTGGGAAAAATTAATGTGTGCATTGCAGAAAATAGGAATGGATTGGAATAGGGACTGGAGACTGATCCGCAACCTGTACATGTCTCAGACTGCTCAGGTGCGAGTGGGGAACGGAGAGTCCAGATGGGCAGTGTTAGGAAGAGGTGTAAGGCAGGGTTGTCCGTTGTCACCGGTGCTGTTCAACGTATGTGTGGAGGAAATGATTAAAGAGGCATCATGGGAAGAACTGGAGGTAGGAATGAAATTCGGAGGGGAATTCGTAAAATCGGTTAGGTTTGATTGAATGACCAAGCATTAGGTGTTCAGTCAGCCAAGGGGTTGCAAGCATTGCTGAGAGAATTGGAGGTTTACTGCCATAGTTATAGGATGAGAATCAATATTAATAAAACAAAGGTTATGCGATTTTCCAGAAAGAAAAAGGCTAAGCTAAATATTAAAATAGGCGGGGAAAAAATAGAGCAGGTAGAGCAATTTACATATCTCGGAAGTGTTTTGGACCAATACGATCAAAGTAGTATTGGGGACATGAGGAGAAGAATTGCAATGCTAAGCAAGGAGGCTTTCTCAAGGAGGAGGGAGTTGATGACGGGGATGTTGAGTAGGGAGGTTAAGAGAAGACTGGTAAATACTTTAATATATGGATCATAGCTATGTACGGCGCAGAAACGTGGTCACTGAAGCAAGAGGATAGATGTAGACTGGAGGCTTTTGATATAATGTGGCTGTGGAAAAGAATGGAGAAGGTGAAATGGACCGAAAGAAGGAAAACAAATGAGGAAGTATAGCTAGGAATGGTGGGCGAGAGGAGAGGGGTTTGTTGGGAGAAATCCTGTGGAGGCTGGAAAAATGGATGAAAAACATCCCACTATTGAGCGGCAATAGTGGGATGTAGAAGACGGTAATGGAGGGCAGAAAGTTTCGTTAATGAGGAAAGGGCAGGAGAATGATAGGGAATAAAGGGAGGAAGGAAGTATTCAGAGGCTAAGAGGGGCATATTGTAGATTATAGGATGTTTGGTTGTTTTTTGATAGATGTCACAAAATAATTATTTATTTGATAGTTGTGTCCATCCAAAAACCTACCTTAACTGGTAGATTACCTATTAATAAATGATAATATCACATATAATATGTATAATATCTCTTATGTATAATACCAGAATCCGGACGGTATCCAGGGTGCCAGAGGGAAGGCCCATGCCACGGTTGGGAGGTTCAACCAGAATAGATCCAAGTATACGGAATGCTTTAAGCAAATTGTGGTCCAGTATGCCGAAAGCACTAGTGCCCAACAGGCATCGGAACACTTTGATATACCTGGACGTAGTGTTCGGCGTTGGAAGCTCCAGTCTCGGAGATTGAAGAAGGCATTGTTGGGCAAGATTGGTCCAGCTGGATGAATCCCACCTCACTGGAGTTTAATCCCTTTGAAGAGGTTAGTTTTAGTGTTCAAAGTAGAGTCCGTTGGAGTGGATGTTGGTTTCTGTTACCCTTAGATGCCTTCTAGTAAATAATATTAGAGTATTGATTAGGTTTCCTATTGGATAGTACACTGTCCGTTGGATGGGACGTTGATTCTATGACCCCTGGGCAGCCTTCGTATAGCATTTCGTGTGATTGGCTAATTTTCCTCGAATAAGAGTCTATAGACTTGCATGCTGCATTCTGATTGGCCCTTAATAAGTCACGTTATTCCTTTCAGATATGTTAAATATTAAGTATGGTGTTGTTTATTGATGGAAATCACTTTTTAACTCAATTTTGTTTGAATTTTCAGGAAAAAATCCAAAGTCAGTTTTTTCCGGAATGGAATTCACGGCATCGGTTGTGGCTTCTCTCCTCTGGCTGCTGCCAATACCGCGGTACAACTCGAAGGAGTGATATAGATCAGTACAAATGGATAACAAGACCAACTGTGACGTTTGTGGAGCTATCGTCAGCTTTCTTGAAAAGAAATACAAATGTCATCTCTGAAAATGTATCAGTGTACTGTTGGTTGGAAAAACGGTATTACTGACACCTAAAACATTGTCGGTATGCACCCTATCGTCGCTGAAATTGTCAAGCTATTATATTTAATAGAAAGTTATTATTTGTGTCCAAGAAATAGGTCTGATGTCCTGATTAACAATGAATTATTGTTTATGTTTTTATGTTTCTGTAGTTGAGAATAATACGTAATTAGGGCTGCGTTGTTAATATAATAAAAATGTCCGTTTTGTTACAAACATACCTCAATATTATCTCGTTGTGGCAATATAAGTTATTTATCGGTGAAGACGTTATTTACTACGAAAACGGCAGCTACGGACGATGTTGTTTCTGTTGACAGTATGGATTACATTGGCAATACGTGTGTTATTGCCTAAATGGCGAAACGCCAGTGGGTTTTAACTAATGTCGAATTATTTCGAAAAGTATCGAATGGAAGACTTCAGTTATTACTTTCTCTTGTTACAACGTTGCGCATTTGCGAAAGAGAATCTTGCGTAAACCGAATGAAACGGAAGCAATATTGCAATAAACGATTTGGGGTGGTATATAAATGCATTTACGAAACCTTCTGCTACAAACCGAATTTAAGTGTCGAAGAAAGAATGGTTAAGCAGCTGCCAACTTTCATTTCAACCGTATTATAGCTTTTCTATCCTTTGAATAAATAAATTAAACCGAAAGTAGAGTCTTAAATGTTTATTCAGAAGTATTTTCGGTCGATAAAGAAGAATTAAGCTCAAGTATACAATTTTTTTAAATAATCCTGATTAAATGGCGCTTTCATGACTATGAACTGGTTATATTACCATATTTCTTTCTTTATATCAGCGTGTGTTAATATTTTCTAACCTATTAATGGTAATTATCAAGTACTTTGGTTATTTCCAATTCTTGTATAAGAGCGGGACAATACAAGCATTAACTCTAGTCTTACGTTGTATTTCATTGGTTTAATATGTTGGATTTTATTTGAATCCAAATATTTAGACATGTATTTAATATTTTGCTATGGGTTTTTTTTTAAATATCTTACGGAAGTTTTATTTCGTTCACATCTTTTTAAAAAATATTTGTGATTAATTGGTGTTAATACTTCCATTAATGTACCATTTATTGTGTTATATTTGAAAAGGGAAGTATTTATGTGCTTAATAAACTCCGTTTTGTTTGAAAAAAACGAACGATGGAGGTTTTTTTCGTCGTGCATGAAGTTACAAGTTAAGAATTAAGTAATGCGCCGTCTTTTAATAAATTTTTGCACGATTTGCGAATTATATCCCTTGAAATTAGCATGTTCGAGTATTATTGCTCTCTGTTTATTTACCGGCCGGTGCCCCGTATAGAAAGGCTCCATATATGATGTTGTTTACGTGAACTTCATTGAGCCAAGTTCACGCTACAAGTTCTTTGCTGAGCTAGATTTCCTTCCTTCTTCAGGTAGGATTGCTTTTTGCTAAATTATGTGTGAAACAAGTATTTCCTTTCCTTATTAATGCAATGCCGAATGATTATTTCTACAACCCACACGTTAGCGCAATTAATTTCGCTAGATTAAAGCGACTAAGGTAATCACCGTCCCGAAGTCTCGTTTCAACAGAGGAGGGTTTATTTTAACTATCAGGAATATGCTTTAATAAAATACTTTCTCTTCGGTCGTGCTTCCACACACTTAGATAAAATTTATTCTGTTCTGTCAACGACAAAGTATTCACGACTTCAAATATAAACACCTCAAGCTATTATCATATTTTTATCAATTATGTGAGTATTATTCCGATACCTCATCCGTTTTATTATCTTAAAACACTCCATATCTTAATCTCCCTCTCTCCCCGTATATGAAGACACGTATGCCTGGATATATCTGTTTTATTTAAGACGTTTGGATGGTTGAGGTGAAATAGAAAGGTTTTGATGTAAGAAGAAAAGACGTTTTGGAGGAAATTGTGGGCGATAGATTGCATTCATAGTTGAAAAACATTCCTTTTTTATATATATATTTCTTTAGGGTTGAATCGTTAACACAATTATAAGGAAAAATAATTTGTTTGCTCGAAATGTTACGGCATATAAAACACATTTATCTCTCTGTTCATCGTTACTTTCGCAGTGTTGGTGAAAGAATATGGCAACGATGCCGGAAACCTCTACAAAAATTAGACTAAAGGGTTGCAGAGAAAATCAAATTCGTCAAAGAATCGAGGATTCCTATGAAAGCAAGTAAGAAAATCCCATGCCCACCTTCCAACTTTGTTATCCTTGGTTATTGCGTGATATTCATAATTTTTAGAACCAAACAATCCGTGTGTAATTCCTGAGTGAAGATATTCCATAACATTCATACAGCCAATTATTATTTTAATTGTCGTAAATAAAGTTGCTTACCCTTTGTGAATTATCGGTTTGATAAAATTTGTTTGTCTTTGATGTGATTTTATCCGTTATTTTTATAACAATGTAAATTCACGGTCTCGGAATTTTTTTGTTTATATTGATTCACGACCGTAGCTACGTTCCTTGTATATATATTTAAACATACATACATGATATGTTCAAAAAGTTAAGGGAAAAGTCTCGAAAAAATCCTCTTACGATTTTTTCAAGCTTGTTTCGTAGATTTCGATAATGTATTTGATAGAGTGAATTGGGAAAAACTAATACGTGTATTGCAGAAGATAGGAATGGATCGGAGGGACAGGAGACTGATCCACAACGTGTACATGTCTTAGACTGCTCAGGTGCGAGTGGGGAACTGAGAGTCTGGATGGGTAGTGTTAGGAAGAGGTTTAAGGTTTGGGGTGTACATTGTCACCGGTGCTGTTCAACGTATATGTAGAGGAAATGGTTAAAGAGGCATCATGGGAAGAACTGGAGGTAGGAATGAAAGTCGGAGGGGAATTCGTGTAAAATCAGTTAGGTTTGATTGGATGACCAAGCATTAGTTGCTCAGTCGGCCAATGGGTTGCAAGCATTGCTGAGTGAATTGGAGGTTCAGTGCGATACACATGGGATGAGAATCAATATTAATAAAACAAAGGTTAAGTGATTTTCCAGAAAGAAAAAGGCTAAGCTAAATATTGAAATAGGAGGGGAAAAAATAAAGCAGGTAGAACAGTTTACATATCTCCGAAATGTTTTGGATCAACACGGTCAAAGTAGTAGGGACGTAAGAAGAATTGCGCTAGGCAAGGAGGCTTTCTCAAGGAGGAGGGAGTTGATGACGGGGACGGTGAGTAGGGATGTTAAGACAATACTCGTAAAAAGTCTGATATGGAGCATAGCTATGTACGGCGCGGAAACGTGGTCGCTGAAGCAGGAGGATAGACGTAGATTGGAGGCTTTTGATATAATGTGGGTGTGGAGAAGAATGGAGAAGGTGAAATGGACCGAAAGGAAAACAAATGAGGAAGTACTGGAGATGGTGGGTGAGGAGAGGGGTTTGTTGAGAGAAATCCTATGGAAGCAAATGAAAAATGGATGAAAGGCGTATTGAGCGGTAGTGGAATGTTGAAGAAGGCAGTAATAGAGGGGAGAATGTTGGGCGAGCAAGGTAAGGGCAGGAACAGGATGGGGATGTGGGACGGGATGAAGGGAGGAAAGAAGTACACAGAGTTGAAGAGGGACCTGATGTATGGAGTAGGTTGCTGGATTGTGTTTTGTTTGGAGTTACAAAATGGTTGTTTGATAGTTGTGTCCATCCAAAAACCTACCCTAACTGGTAGATTACCTTAAATATGTTTGTGTGTGTGTGTATATATATTTTTATCTAATCTGTTCTTCTATTGCAGGGAGTGGAGGGAGTATAGAACGGATTATCCCAGACGTGGAAGGGCGGTGATTGCAAATTTCAATAAATTCAATGGAGTAGATAATGAAGAGAGATCTGGATCAGAGAAGGATGTGGAGGCTTTGCAGACCACGCTGGGGACAAATCTCAAGTTCGATGTCGAAACCTGGGACCTCAATGGAGTCAACGCAACTAAATTCCTGGAAATGGTCAAAGATGGTAATCACATTATATGCTAGTGATTAATTAATTGTCCCCCCACTCTATTGCTGTGGGCATTGAAATGAAATAGTCTCCACATTCAATTGGAACTTAAGAATGAATTCCCCTAACCATATTTACCTTGTTTGTCCAAAGAATTTGATCACTGATACTCGACACAATCCATTTCATAATTTACACATTACCACATTTAATTCAATTGACTGACTACTGCCAATTCCGAAACAGCCCAAATGTATGGCCATCTAATATTTATATTAATATCTAACATAAGTATCACTCAAACCATTTAATTCATCTAAACTTACCCTCTAACGCGCGTAATCCTGGGAAATAAACATCATTCTCTTCCGATGGGTATAGCTTGGGTTAAATTCAATCTTTTTATGACCCGCAAACTTAATTATTAACTCATTTCACCCTGAAATTCATATTATCTTAATCAATAATGAATGATCCATGAGTTAACCTATTAATCTATGGACGTTAAGTTTTCTATCAAACTCTAATGAACCGTTAACTTGAGGGTGCTGGAATGGTCCGGGAGAAGGTAAGGTAAAGGAGGGGGGGGAAGATACCGTGCTACCGGCGGCGACTGGAGACGGAGGCGTGGAGTCCGTCGGCTTCCCTCTCCGCAACAGCCCCCTCTTCGGGTTTTTCCCCGATATATATACCCGGGGGCCTTTTTGATTTGTCGATTGGGGCCCTCTTCAATTGGCCTTGTCAACCGGGGGAATCGGTTAGGGGGAGAAGCCGTGGAAACGGCTCAAGCTTAGGAAATTAACTGACGTTTTGGCCTAGTGAAGTTTCAGTCATTGGGGTTAGTGCCATTATTCTTTGGTGTCTTCAATGTCCCTTAACTCGCACGCACCCTTCCTAACACTGAAGCTTGAGGCGTACTGCCCTATTGTTAATGCGTTTGCGTGACATACAGAAAACCTGCGGCTCCTTATTAGTTCTCATGCCACACGCAATCAGGGGTTACTTTTATTTAAATGTACATGGTACTGAACCGCGGGTCGCGGTGGTCTAGCGGGTAGAGTGTTGGACTGCTGACCGGAGGGTCCCGGGTTCGATTCCCGGGCAAGGCACTTTGGGCACCTGCAGCTCCACCCAAGCTAGTTGATTTTTCTGGTACCAGATCTTCCTGGGAAACCTTAACCGGCACAGGGAAAGGAACTGGCCCCCCTTAATACCCTGATGTGTGAATATTCACACTATGCCGTATAGGGCTTGGTACATGGGTGAGCTCTACCATCACCTACTAAACCGACCTTCGGGTTGATTACTGTGTTTATGGTTTATGGTACTGAATAAGCCGGCACAAGGGACTTTCTGGACAGCCTACCAAAGTATAAATCAACCGTTTGACTAAGATAACCTTAGCGACTAACTAACCTTAAGTAATCTTTTGGAAATTAACTTACGTATTGGCCTAGTTGAATTGGAGTTATTGGGGTTAGCTCCATCATCTTTGGTGTCTTCAATGTCCCTGGACTGAGTCCACTGCTGAGGTGTGGAATGGTTCAGACTAGCTCTCTTTCTGATTTTCTCATTCCACTAACTACCCCAACTCTCCCTATCACTTCTCATGCTGCATGCAAAGAGGGTGAACTTCCTTGTACTTCAACATTGTACCCAATAAGCCAGCACAATGGACTTTCTGGAGAGCCTACCATAATATTATTATAAGGTAATCTACTGGTTAAAGTAGGTTTTTTGAATGAACACAACTATCAAATAAACATTTTGTAACTCCAAACAAAACCCAATCCAGCAAACTACTCTATACATCAGGTCCCTCTTCATCTCTAAATGTACTTCCTTCCTCCATTCATCCCCTATCTATAACACATCCCTATCCCCTATCTATAACACATCCCTATCCCCTATTCCTGCCCTTTCCTCGTTTGCCTAACATTCTCCCTCTGTTACAGTCTTCTTCAACATCCTACTACTGCCGCTCAATATGCCTTTCATCCATTTTTCATCTGCCTCCACAGGATTTCTCCCAACAAACCCCTCTCCTCTCGCCCACCATTCCTAGCTATACTTCCTCATTTGTTTTCCTTCTTTCGGTCCATTTCACCTTCTCCATTCTTCTCCGCACCCACATATCTGCAATAGCCTCCAATCTACGTCCATCCTCCTGCTTCAGTGACCACTTTTCCTCACCGTGCATAGCTACGCTCCATATCAGAGTTTTTACGAGTCTTGTCTTAACATCCCTACTCAACGTCCCCGTCATCAACTCCCTCCTCCTTGAGAAAGCCTCCTTGCCTAGCAACGCAATTCTTCTCCTCACGTCCCCAATACTACTTTGACCGTGTTGGTCCAAAACACTTCCGAGATATGTAAAACTATTCTATCTGCTCTATTTTTCCCCGCCTATTATAATATTTAGCTTAGCCTTTCTCTTTCTGGAAAATTGCATAACCTTTGTTTTATTAATATTGATTCGCATCCCATATTTATCGCACTGAACCTCCAATTCACTCAGCAATCTTGCAACCCCTTGGCTGACTGAGCAACTAATGCTTAGCCTACCATAGATAGCAATATACCTGTAAATTAACCGTTTAATTTAGATAACATCTAACTGAAGTAGTAATCAAAGTTAATATGACAGTCTGTCGTAATTCTGAGCATATGAAACTCTTAAACTTATGTGTTATCCAAATGTTCATAACCATCAGATTTATGCTACCTTAAGGATAACTTTTACAGCCCTAAACTATGTTTAATACTTGATATAATTGAAGGATTCAGATGTACTTGTAGATCTCCTTAATCAGCATTGATTTAAACCTTTATAATGGCCTGTATTACACTAGTTGAATGACTCTTGAACCTCCAACCACACACTATAAGTGCGTAAGCCTCTATTTTACCATTGCTTTCATGATTCTCTTCGTTTAAACATATTTCGAAGGCTCATTCCCTCCTTTTCTTATACTTATTTTAATTAATTTGTTTGTGTTATTTGTCTTTCTGTTGCCGACAGAATCGACGAACCCGAACCATCGCGATGGGGACTGTTTCGTGATGGTCATAATGACACATGGATATACCAACGGTACACTCTGTGCGTACGAAGGTTTGTTTAATTTGGACGATGTCATCAGTTACTTCACAGGACAACGATGCAGTTATCTGAGGGGCAAACCCAGAGATATTATAATACAGGTACAATTAAACAATAATCTTCACTTTGCGCAGTTAACAAAGTTCAACTCGTGGACACAAACAACATTACCATTAACTTTAAAACATGACTACATTTGCTTGTTTTTCAATCCTATATCGCTCATTATGTTTGATGCAAATCATAGAAGCTGATACTAGCTGCGCAATATGTCATATCTCCATATTTACGCAACTCTTATTTATAATTCCATACCTACCGACCTTATCTGAGTTTATCCTCTTCCCAAATGTGGTTAAGTTTCATTTAAAAAGAAGAAAAAAACAATGTCGTACTTCAAGTAGTTTTGTATTGGAGAACTGAAAATGGTGCAAATTGAAGTGGCCATATTTTTTACCGTCTCAATTCTGGAGTAAAAACAGTGATAATTACGGTGAAATATCAGTTCTATTTAACACATTATGTTTGATGCAAAACATAGAAACTGATTCTGGCTGTGCAACAAGTTATATCTCAATACAGGGTAGGACTGATTTTGTTTTACAAGAATTTCATTGACAATATCCTTACATCGACTTAATAATCTTCAAGGTATGCTCCTTGAGCCGCTACACACATAGTATAACGTTGCTCTCATTCCCCATACGCCCGCTGGAAATTTTCTTTGGGGATGCCGTTGATGACCCTTGTCGAAGCCTCTTGAACGGCCCTTATCGAGTCAAAACGTCGTCCCTTGAGCTGTCTTCTCATCAGGGGGAAGAAGAAGAAGTCCGGTGGTGCCAGATCGGGAGAATAAGACGGGTGCGACGAGCACGCCATGGTACCATTTTCGGCACCATCTTGGCGCACGCATTGCGCATGGCCAAATCCTGTGAAGTAATGCGTTGGACGTTGGATGCAGACAGACCCAACTGGTCTGCAATTTCTTCACTGGTTGAGCGTCGGTCTGTGTTCAGCAGTGTCCTCACTCTGTCCACATTCGTGTCGGTTCTTGCCGTTGACGGCCGTCTGGAGAGATGGTCGTCTTCAACGAGCTCCCTACACTATTTAAACAACTTGTGCCACTGTGGAACTGCTTAAGGCAGTGTCCCAAAAAGCCTGCTTAATCATATCGAAGGTCTCAGTTTCCGTCTTCCCGAGTTTTGCACAAAACTTCACGGAATAACGTTGCTCTAAATTCAGATTCATTTTGTTTTTCGACGCGGACAAAAACCTTACTTCACTAAAAACGGTCTCCTCACTCAACGACAGCCCACAAGCGACTGAGGTTGGTGTTGGTCTGTTGCTAAGAGCCCCCTCCACCTTACCCTGCCAGGCAGACCCCCTTCCACCGCTCCGTTCGCGCCATAGAAAATCAGTCCTACCACCTTTGGGTGCGACCCTGTATTTATGTAACTCTTATTTATAACTCTGTACCCTCACTTCATCTGAGTTTATCCTCTTCCCATAAATATTGAAGTTTTAATTAAAAATGGAATAAAACCATGTCAACCATGAGGTGGCATTTTGGAGAACTGAAGATGGCGCAAATTGAAGTGGCCATATTTATTGCCGTCTGAATTCTGGAGTGAAAAGAGTGATAATTACAGTGATATACATGAAATTAAACATTTAAATCTCGAGGAATGTGACTGTTAATTAAATATCCGCACAATTGAAGTTATATATACATTATATGATCAGAAAATGTTAAAATATATGCATTTTTATGAATGATATTGATTTAATTGTGTGTGCATATTGTCGTAATGTGCAAAAATCACTGGTTTTTCCATAGAACTGCGTGAATTTAGTATATATTCTCCAGTGATTGTGCTGGAGAGTGATGTTATGTCTTTAATCTCTGTCCTTATTCCTTAATTAAAGGCATGCAGGGGAAGGGAAGGACAATCTGCAGTTTACATAGCCAAGGGCTTCTCTAAACCAAGGAAGATGATATCTCTACCTGTTTATTCGGACATTTTGATTGCCCAGGCTCAGTACGAAGGTAAGTAGGCCATAAGGAGACTTCAAATTACAAGTATAAGGTGACCATGTCTCGGCCTGAGACAGATATGGCATTCTGAACAGCAGAAATTTATGATTCCTGCCTTAATGCACGTGTCATTAGTTTGTAAGATAAGTTTCCACTTGCTCTGTCAAGTAGCTTGTCCGTATCGCTTCAGTAGACATCTTTCTTAATTTTGGGTCAAATGGAAATGCTTGGAATTTTGTGTTCTTCACATTTTTCGTTTTGAATGTATTAACCAGTGAGGACATGCATCTGGGGGTTGACAAAAGTGTAATGAGGGCTCAGTTCCTTCAATTAAAATGCTTAAAATGCATTCACCTGAATTCAAGCATGGTTGTACAACCCTAAGGAGATGACCCATGTGAAGGACAGCCAAAAACTGCAACCATGCCGGGAATATTCAAAATGGGGCACAATATACAGAGTTCGTCCGGAAAATAAGTGTACTGAGCTCAGGAAAAAAAATTTATTACACTTTTACATATCTTAAGCTAATATTCCTCAAAATAGGACCCTTGTGAGTCAATACACTTGTTCCAGTGGCGTTCCCATTCCTGGAACGCTCCCACGATGGCATCATCGGGAACCTCTAGACGACACGTCGTCACGGCCTCTTTGACGGCATCCAAAGTCCTGTATCGCGTTCCTTTCAAACTCCTCTTTATCTTCGGGAACAGAAAGAAGTCCGGTGGTGCCGAGTCCGGGCTGTAGGGCGGGTGCGACAGCGTTGCCACGCCGTGATTGGCCAAGAAGTCCGACACGACAAGCGCGGTGTGAGAAGGCACATTGTCGCTCAGGTAGTCAGTCATACGGTTGATCGCTGGCCGAATGCGGGCGACTCGTTTTCGAAGCCTGTCGAGCACTTTGACATAAAATGCAGCATTTACAGTTTGTCGTTCAGGTACAAATTCGTAGTGGATGATTCCCCTTTTGTCAAAAACGACAATAAGACAACGACACTTATTTTCCGAACGAACCCTGTATACTGTTGGATGATGGGCAAGTTATGGATGGGTGAGATAGCGAAGGCCATGTTTGGATGTTGGAAGAAGGATGCAAAATGTCTTGTGCAAAGAATTAGGAATGGAAAAGGAGTCTGCAAAAGGCGGGTGCCGTGTTTGCTGAATGCCGAACAAAAGCAGATGTGCAAACGAATTTTGCATCAGTGTTAGGATTGATTCAATATGGAAGCAACTAATTTTGTGTAGCATTCTGTCACCATGGATGAGACATGGGTCCACCACTACACCCCAGAAATGAAACAGCAGTTGAAGCAGTGGGTGGAAGACGGTAATTCAGCACCAACAAAGCAAAGTCGATTGCATCTACAGGAAAGGTAATTGTCAGTGTGTTTAGGGATGTGAAAGGGATACTCTTAATCGATTGCTAATTTGAGGAGGGAAGAATAATTGCAGGCGAATATCACTCCAAACTTGTTGACCAGCTGGATGCCCAAATTCGCAAGAAGAGGCTTGGCTTGAAGAAGGAAAAAATCATCTAACACCAGTACAATGCACCTGCTCACAATGTTGCCTTGGTTATGGGAAATCTATGGGATGTATGGTTCAATTAGCTGGACCATCAACTGTAATTCTCCTGATTTAGCACCCTCAGACTTCCAACTGTTCACAAACTTGAAGACATTTGTATCTGGAAAGCACTTTGCATCAAATGAAGAAATTTAGAGGGCCATAGATGGATATTTTCACAGCCTTCCAGAATCTCACTGCATAGAAGTTGGAACTGATGTTGGGGAAATGCTGGGCCAAGTATGTTTTAGATCTCAACAGGGATTAATTACAAATAAAAGTTATTTTTGTACCAAAAACAGCAGTCTTTAATGATCAGGCTGTCAACTTTCCACCTAACACTCGTTTATGGTCCAGGAATACCATAACTGGTCATGTTCTAATTGTGCACATTGAATTTCTATCCACAGCATGATTAACTGCAATTTAAATCACACATCTGGGCCGTACAAATCAAATTATTGAGTAATTCCAAATTAGGTATATTATTATTAGGTAACCTACCGGTTAAGATAGGTTTTTGGATGGACACAAGTATCAAATAAACATTTTGCAACTCCAAACAAAACCCAATTCAGCAACCTAATCTACATCAGGTCCCTCTTCATCTCTGTGCACTTCTTTCCTCCCTTCATCCCGTCCAACATCCCTATACTGTTCCTGCCCTTACCTCGCTTACCCAACATTCTCCCCTCTGTTACCTTCTTCAACAGTCCACTACCGCTCAATATGCCTTTCATCCATCTTTCATCTGCCTCCATAGGAATTCTCTCAACAAACCCCTCTCCTCACCCACCATCTCCAGTACTTCCTCATTTGTTTTCCTTCTTTCGGTCCATTTCACCTTCTCCATTCTTCTCCACACAGCCACATATCTGCAATAGCCTCAAATCTACGTCTCTCCTCCTGCTTCAGCAACCAAGTTTCAGTGCCGTACATAACTGCGCTCCATATCAGAGTTTTTACGAGTCTTGTCTTACCCTCCCTACTCAACGTCCCCGTCATCAACTCCCTCCTCCTTGAGAAAGCCTCCTTGCCTAGCATTGCAATTCTTCTCCTTACGTCCCCAATACTACTTTGACTGTTTTGGTCCAAAACACTTCCGAGATACTACCTTGATCAAAAATTCATGATGCACTACACCGTTGTAATCCATGAAAACCGTCAGCATTGCCTTCTTTTTTGACTGAAAACGACGTGGTTTTTTTGGTCTCGGCTCATTTGATGAACGCCATTCACTTGCCTGATGTCTGGATTGCGTGTCGTACTCATAAACCCACGTCTCGTCTCCAGTAATGATCCTTTTGATGAATGTGGGATCGGATTCAGCCTCGCAAATCATGTCTTTTGCGACGTCAACACGGTCTCTTTTTTGCATGAAATTGAGGTCTTTTGGCACCAACTTTGCTGCTACACGACGGAAACCCAAATCATTAACCACAATGTCTTGGGTGGATCCATAGGCAATGTTCAAGTCCTCCGCTATTTCTCTGATGGTTAATTTGCGGTTATTGACCAACATTTCTTTTACTTTATCAATTTTTTCACCGACTTTCGATGTCGATGGTCTGCCACTGCGTTCATCATCTTCGATTGACTCACGACCACTTCTGAACCGCTCGTGCCACTGGTAAACGACCGTTTTTTTTAGAGAATCGTTGCCGAAACACTTTTCCAACATTTCCAACGTCCGTGCGCCACTAAATCTGTTTTTTAAGCAAAATTTAATACAAGTTCGTTGTTGCAAATTTAAATCCATTTCTGCAATTGTAAAAAATCGCCAACACACACACAGAGATAGATGTACTCTTGGCTACGTAACTTTTGCAAATGTCAAGTTATGACACTAAGATTTAAAGGGAATATCAACAACAGATGTACCAATTTACCAAAAAAAACAGAACTCAAATCGGAACGATGGGAGCGCCACACGGTGGTTATTCCGGGAACTTTTTGTTCAAGGTAGTGTGTAAACTGTTCTACCTGCTCTATTCTTTCCCCGCCTATTTTAATGTTTAGCTTAGCCTTTTTCTTTCTGGAATTTTACATAACCTTTGTTTTATTATTGATTCTAACCCCATATCTATCGCACTGAACCTCCAATTCACTCATATGATAGTTTTGAAAATAAACTCGAATTTACATAATTCTAATCAACATATCGATAAATTCCAAACCTGAATTTAATGTGATAACATATGTGAAGATTTAGAAAAAGTATTTGCCACCAAAAACACCTGGTAAGACTATGAAATTTGCAAACCTCAAATTTCTTCTTGGCATTAAATGCCTAAATGTTATTAGGTCTAGGAAATGACTTGCAAAAAGACAGGAGTTGAATGCTGCCTTAAGTTAATACATAAATGAAATACCAGTGAGGTATTGGATTAGAAACTTGGTATTATACGGCTCAGAAACGTGGGGTAGTTGAATTGATGTTTAATATAACTGATCTACATAAATTTTATGTTGTAAACAGTGGGACATTGACAACATGAATTGCTAGCAGTGATATGTAGTAAACAAGTGAAAACTTTTATACGAGTTGTAATATTTAAATGGCTCAGAAACTTGGCTTATTTGAAAGAAAAAATTGAAAAGACAATAGAATATCATGAATAAACTCTTGTTTAGGTAAAGGAATTGATGTCAGGTTTAAGATATATGAAAAGTAATGGTGAAGACTAAATGTATATCATAGTTATTCTGTAGATCGGAAACTTGGTCTTCAGGAAAAGCCATAATTAAGCCAATGTGTTCCTTTTAATATTTCAGTGTTAATTATGGAGGAAGTTGTTAATAAGTAATACCATCATTGGTTTAAGTTGTATGAAAACTAATGGTGAAGTCTAAAATGCTGTGTCTTAGTTATTCTGGGGCTCGGAAACTTGGTCTTTAGGAAAAGACATAATTAAGCCAATTTGTTCCTTGTCATATTTCAGTGTTCCATTACAGAGGAAGACGTTAATAAATAATACCATAATTGGTTTAAGTTGATGTGTATCTTAGTTATTCTTTTGCTCGGAAACTTGGTCACTGAGAAAATTCATTATTAAGCTACTTTTTTCCCTTGAATATGTTTTGTTCACTCATACTTGTCTGTTTGTGTTACTTTCAGGCTATTACTCAATGCGGCACCCCGAAAAGGGATCTTATTTCATCCAGAGTCTCTGCTATGGTCTCGACAAGGATTTCATGAAAAAGGATGAGGACAAGGATGACCTCGTCCGAATACTGACCTTTGTGTCATATTCCGTGGCCAATTATGAATTTTATGAGATTAAGGAAACAGAGTGAGTGGTATCAAATTTAATTTCTGGGATTATCTGCACGAGTAATATGCTCTCAAGTATGAAATTTATTGATTTTAACGTTTATACACTATTTGTCCGTCAAATAGGCCGTCAGATTTTGTTACCCTTGGGCATTTTTTTTTTTAAATAATTTAAATTATCCAAATCAGGCATTTGTTGCCTATTCTGTCGCCGTGTTGATTACTACTGATTAATTCATCTCTCCAATAGTTGCTATTTTATTCATTCATTTGTAAATTGCAAAGATTAGTCTATTGTTGGATTTAGTCTTAAGTACACCTTTCAAATTGATGTAAAAACCTTGTATTGTTACATAGACTTTGCCTTCATGAAATGTTCAAGTCAAACAAAAGGTTAATTTCATCTAAACAAATGAGTGTTCTTTGTATATGTATAATTAACGTTAAGTCTATTAACCTTTTCCTCCAAAACCTTTTACTATTAATTGTTTGATTCGAGGGAATCGGAAGCATGGAGACGTATTCTAGTGCTTTGTCAAATGTAAGTCAAACAATGTGATGCTGTTATCAATTTTTTGCCTTCAGGTCATTATAGTCCGTTGAGGTGTAATGATTGCCCTTTGTTAGATAGATAGATAGCGAGAGGACTTTATTTGGGCGAAATTGAGACCTAATGGTCTTCCAATTAACCCATTGTCGTATGCATATTATGCAAGGTATAAAATTTATAAAATACATGCATGTATACACATAAATACATATAGACAGACACAAGAGTGGGGAACGGAGAGTCCGGATGGGCAGTGTTAGGAAGAGGTGTAACGCATGGGGTGTACATTATCACCGGTGCTGTTCAACGTATATGTGGAGGAAATGATTAAAGAGGCATTATGGGAAGAACTGGAGGTAGGAATGAAAGTCGGAGGGAATTCAACTAAAATTGGTTAGGTTTCCAGATGACCAAGCATTAGTTGCTCAGTCAGCCAAGGGTTGCAAGCATTGTTGAGTGAATTGGAGGTTCAGTGCGATAAATATGGGATTAGAATCAATATTAATAAAACAAAGGTTATGGTGGTTTAATCCAAGAAAGAAAAAGGCTAAGCTAAATATTAAAATAGGCGGGGAAAAAGTAGAGCAGGTAGAACAGTTTACATATCTCGGAAGTGTTTTTTTACCAATACGGACAAAGTGGTAGGGACGTAAGGAGAAGAATTGCGCTAGGCAAGGAGGCTTTCTCAAGGAGGAGGGAGTTGATGACGGGGACGTTGAGTAGTGAGGTTAAGAAAAGACTCATAAAAACTCTGATATGGAGCGTAGCTATGTACGGCGCGGAAACGTGGTCACTGAAGCAGGAGGATAGACGTAGATTGGAGGCTATTGCAGATATATGTGGGTGTGTTTTGAAGAATGGAGAAGGTTAGAGATGGACCGAAAGAAGAAATTAGCAAATGAGGAAGTACTGGAGATGGTGGGTGAGGAGAGGGGTTTGTTGAGAGAAATCCTATGGAGGCAGATGAAACATGGATGAAAGGCATATTGAGTGGCAATAGTGGGATGTTGAAGACTGTAACAGAGGGGAGAATGTTACATGTTTACATGGTTTGTGATCATGTGATGTGTTAAAATCGGCGTAAATGGGAAATACGGGGAATGGTATTCCCCGTACGCCCGCTGGAAATTTTCTTTGGGGATGCCATTGATGACCCTCGTCAAAGCCTCTTGAACAGCCCTTATCGAGTCAAAACGTCGTCCCTTGAGCTGTCTTCTCATTTAAGGGGGAAGAGGAAGAAGTCCGGTGGTGCCAGATCGGGAGAATAGGGCAGGTGCGGCAACGTGGCAATGCCATATTTGGCCAGGGGCTGTCTGCCGATGAGCGTGCCATGGCCCGAATTTTCAGCACCATCTTGGCACACACCTTGCGCATGGCCAAATCCTGTGAAATAATGCGTTGGATGCAGACAGACCCAACTGGTCTGCAATTTCTTAACTGGTTAAGCGTCGGTCTTTGTTCAGCAGTGTCCTCACTCTGTCCACATTCGTGTCGGTTCTTGCCGTCCGGAGCGATGGTCATCTTCAGCGAGCTCCCTACTGTCTTTAAACAACTTGTGCTACTCAAATACTGTCGAACGGCTTAAGGCAGTGTCCCCATAAGCCTGCTTGATCATATCGAAGGTCTCTGTTGCCATCTTCCCTAGTTTTGCACAAAACTTCACGGAATAACGTTGCTCTGAATTCAGATTCATTTTGTTTTTCGATGCTGACAAAAGCCTTGCTTCACTAAAAACAGTGTCCTCACTCAACGACAGCCCGCAGGCGACTTAAGTAGGTGTCGGTCTGTTGCTAAGAGCCCCCTCCACCTTACCCTGCCGGGCAGACCCCCCCTCCACCATGTTCGCACCAGAGAAAATCGGTCCTACCACTTTTGGGTG
Source organism: Hetaerina titia (assembly GCA_037158775.1). Taxonomy (NCBI): domain Eukaryota; kingdom Metazoa; phylum Arthropoda; class Insecta; order Odonata; family Calopterygidae; genus Hetaerina; species Hetaerina titia. Next base: position 591,511 of record JAVFHJ010000013.1, on the reverse strand, counting down.
TGGCCCTGTATTTATCAATTTGTGTCTCCAATGGTTCTATCTTTTCCTGTTTGATGGCAGAAATGCATTTTTTGGTTTCAGTGCTAAACCTGATGATGTGCAGCCAGACTTTGGTGGTGAGGATATGGCGCAAGAGTTGAGGAAAGAGGATGTCGTTGGCGCTATCGAAGATATTAAACGAAACAATGATTTAGGGATGGACACTAAGAAATTTTTGGATCCTCCTGACAGCAAACCAACTCCGAATGTTGATGTAAGGATGGTTAAGCAACAGCCGACTCTCATATCAACATTATTACAGCTTTTTTATCTTCGAAGCAAATTAGTTAAACCGAAATTAGACTCGTAAATGTTTATTCAGAAGTGATTTTGGTGGATTGAAGAAGGATTAGGATGATTATAGTAATTTATTGAGAGATAATCCTGATTAACTGGCATTTTTGTTGCTACGCAAAGTTTATATTATCATACTTTCACCTGAGTATCAATTCTGGCTTTAATATAGGATTGCATTTGAATGTTTTTCTGACCAATTAACAATAATTTTTAAGTACTTGGCTATTGTCAATTATTTTTATAGTAAACAGTGTGAACTAGCATTTCATTAGTTTAAAATGGAAACATGTACGCATCTATATTAATGGGCTATGTTAAAAATGGTTTCTTTAAATTTTTATGAATAATATTTGTTGATTCTTTAATCACTGATGTCTTCAATTATAATCTATGAATAACACAGGCCAACAGTGGTTTTGGATGCCGGAGCTTTTAATGCTGATTTAAAGAACAATTGGGGTGCTGAATCCAATTATGACACTAGTTTTTTCCTATCAGCTATAGCTCTCAAGATATAGATATGTTGTTACTTACGTAAAAAAATCGTCTACATGATGATATGGGAATATTATATTAATAACAAATGCCAACATTGGTTTTGGTGCCGGAGCTATTAATGCTGATTTAAAGAACAATTGGGGTGCTGAATCCAATTATGACACTAGTTTATTCCTATCAGCTATAGCTCTCAAGATATAGATATGTTGTTATTTACGTAAAAAAATCTTCTACCTGATGATATGGGAATATTATATTAATAACACAGGCCAACAGTGGTTTTGGTGCCGGAGCTTTTAATGCTGATTTAAAGAACAATTGGGGTGCTGAATCCAATTATGACACTAGTTATTTCTTATCAGCTATAGTTTTCAAGATATGGATATGTTGTTACTTACGTAGAAAAATCTTCTACCTGATGATATGGGAATATTATATTTATAACACAGGCCAACAGTGGTTTTGGATGCCGGAGCTTTTAATGATGATTTAAAGAACAATTGGCGTGCTGAATCCACTTATGACACTAGTTTCTTCCTATCAGCTATAGTTTTCAAGATATAGATATGCTGTTGCTTACGTAAAAAAATCTTCTGCACGATGATATGGGAATATTACATTAATAACACAGGCCAACAGTGGTTTTGGTGCCGGAGCTTTTAATGTTGATTCAAAGAACAATTGGGGTGCTGAATCCACTTATGACACTAGCTTTTTCCTATCAGCTATAGTTTTCAAGATATAGATATGCTGTTGCTTACGTAAAAAAATCTTCTGCACGATGATATGGGAATATTACATTAATAACACAGGCCAACAGTGGTTTTGGTGCCGGAGCTTTTAATGCTGATTTAAAGAACAATTGGGGTGCTGAATCCACTTATGACACTAGTTTTTTCCTATCAGCTATAGTTTTCAAGATATGGATATGTTGTTACTTACGTAAAAAAATCTTCTACCTGATGATATGGGAATATTATATTTATAACACAGGCCAACAGTGGTTTTGGATGCCGGAGCTTTTAATGATGATTTAAAGAACAATTGGCGTGCTGAATCCACTTATGACACTAGTTTCTTCCTATCAGCTATAGTTTTCAAGATATAGATATGCTGTTGCTTACGTAAAAAAATCTTCTGCACGATGATATGGGAATATTACATTAATAACACAGGCCAACAGTGGTTTTGGTGCCGGAGCTTTTAATGTTGATTCAAAGAACAATTGGGGTGCTGAATCCACTTATGACACTAGCTTTTTCCTATCAGCTATAGTTTTCAAGATATAGATATGCTGTTGCTTACGTAAAAAAATCTTCTGCACGATGATATGGGAATATTACATTAATAACACAGGCCAACAGTGGTTTTGGTGCCGGAGCTATTAATGGTGATTTAAAGAACAATTGGGGTGCTGAATCCACTTATGACACTAGTTTCTTCCTATCAGCTATAGTTTTCAAGATATGGATATGTTGTTACTTACGTAAAAAAATCTTCTACCTGATGATATGGGAATATTATATTAATAACACAGGCCAACAGTGGTTTTGGATGCCGGAGCTTTTAATGTTGATTTAAAGAACAGTTGGGGTGCTGAATCCAATTATGACACTAGTTTTTTCCTATCAGCTATAGTTTTCAAGATATACATATGTTGTTACTTACGTAAAAAAATCGTCTACATGATGATATGGGAATATTATATTAATTACACAGGCCAACAGTGGTTTTGGTGCCGGAGCTATTAATGGTGATTTCAAGAACAATTGGCGTGCTGAATCCAATTATGACACTAGTTTTTTCCTATCAGCTATAGTTTTCAAGATATAGATATGTTGTTACTTGCGTAAAAAAATCTTCTACGTGATGATATGGGAATATTATATTAACAACACAGGCCAACAGTGGTTTTGGTGCCGGAGCTTTTAATGCTGACTTAAAGAACAATTGGGGTGCTGAATCCAATTATGACACTAGTTTTTTCCTATCAGCTATAGTTTTCAAGATATACATATGTTGTTACTTACGTAAAAAAATCTTCTACGTGATGATATGGGAATATTATATTAACAACACAGGCCAACAGTGGTTTTGGTGCCGGAGCTTTTAATGCTGACTTAAAGAACAATTGGGGTGCTGAATCCAATTATGACACTAGTTTTTTCCTATCAGCTATAGTTTTCAAGATATACATATGTTGTTACTTACGTAAAAAAATCGTCTACATGATGATATGGGAATATTATGTTAATAACACAGGCCAACAGTGGTTTTGGTGCCGGAGCTATTAATGGTGATTTAAAGAACAATTGGCGTGCTGAATCCAATTATGACACTAGTTTTTTCCTATCAGCTATAGTTTTCAAGATATAGATATGTTGTTACTTGCGTAAAAAAATCTTCTACATGATGATATGGGAATATTATGTTAATAATACAGGCCAACAGTGGTTTTGGTGCCGGAGCTATTAATGGTGATTTAAAGAACAATTGGCGTGCTGAATCCAATTATGACACTAGTTTTTTCCTATCAGCTATAGTTTTCAAGATATACATATGTTGTTACTTACGTAAAAAAATCGTCTACATGATGATATGGGAATATTATATTAATTACACAGGCCAACAGTGGTTTTGGTGCCGGAGCTACTAATGGTGATTTAAAGAACAATTGGGGTGCTGAATTCAATTATGACACTAGTTTTTTCCTATCAGCTATAGTTTTCAAGATATAGATATGTTGTTACTTACGTAAGAAAATCTTCTAAATGATGATATGGGAATATTATATTAATAACATAGGCCAACAGTGGTTTGGTGCCGGAGCTTTGAATGCTGATTTAAAGAACAATTGGGGTGCTGAATCCAATTATGACACTAGTTTTTTCCTATCAGCTATAGTTTTCAAGATATAGATATGTTGTTACTTACGTAAGAAAATCTTCTACATGATGATATGGGAATATTATATTAATAACACAGGCCAACAGTGGTTTTGGTGCCGGAACTTTGAATGCTGATTCAAAGAACAATTGGGGTGCTGAATCCAATTATGACACTAGTTTTTTCCTATCAGCTATACTTTTCATGATATAGATATGTTGTTACTTACGTAAAAAAATCTTCTACATGATGATATGGGAATATTATATTAATTACACAGGCCAACAGTGGCTTTGGGTGCCGGAGCTTTTAATGCTGATTTAAAGAACAATTGGGGTGCTGAATCCAATTATGACACTAGTTTTTTCCTATCAGCTATAGTTTTCAAGATATAGATATGTTGTTACTTACGTAAGAAAATCTTCTAAATGATGATATGGGAATATTATATTAATAACATAGGCCAACAGTGGTTTTGGTGCCGGAGCTTTTAATGCTGACTTAAAGAACAATTGGGTGCTGAATCCAATCATGACACTAGTTATTTCTTATCAGCTATAGTTTTCAAGATATGGATATGTTGTTACTTACGTAGAAAAATCTTCTACGTGATTATATGGGAATATTATATTAATAACTGTCTCATTGGCCTACAATATAGAAATATACATAAAACTTATTGACAGTTTGTTGAAAATAAAAGGAACACCGCAGAGTGGTTATAAATTAGTACACTTATAGATTTATTTAACTTTGAAAGTTATTTTCCGGAATATATCAAATATTAAAACAACTAATCGTAAGATGTGCCATATCTAAAAAAGTAGAGCTGTTAAATGAAAACGGATTTCATATTTGGATTCAGCTCTACAAATATAGTTAAAATAATCACAAAGATTCCCGGCACCAAAAAAATTTTTTTTTCGTAGGCCTGTGTAATCTATGAACATAATCAATGCTAATAACTTTCAATTAATATATCATTTGCTCTGGTGAAAAATGGAAACATTTACCTATCTTACAGATGCAAGTAAATCTTTATTGACATTTAAATGTGATGTAATATTTGACAAAATTATAGAAATCGGTTCCAAAAGTATTGACTATATGCTTTTCTATATACGGTCTGTAATACTCATTTCTTTGGAGATTAACCTTATTATATGGCATTTTAATGACTAAGCACAGGTGATATTACCGCATTTCTGTCTTCCTATCAATGGTCAACTGAATATTAGTGTGTGTGTACGAGATCTGTTCAAAAAGTATCTCAAATTACGAATTTCCACGGGTTGCTTATATTTGATTTTTTTGTGGTGTTATGTTGGTACTTATGCCTCTCAGTTATGCCGAAAAGGTCAGCCATTTTGAATTTTCGGTTAATTGTTGACAGCTGTTATTGCTTGGACCTGTGTTGGCTTGTCGTTGATTTTTGTCTGTTCCAGAGAAATGGATCGAGGAATTCATGTCAAATTTTGTGCGAAAAACGAGATAATTAAGTTATGAGGAGACATTCCGAATTTTGACTGTGGTATATGGAGAAGCTACCTCGGACCGTACCAATGTTTATCAGTGGCACGAAATATTCTCGGAGGGCCAAGAAGATGTGAACGATGAAGAGCGTGCTGGATGCCGGACCACGTCAACAACAGATGGAAACATTGACGAATTGAAGAAAATAGTGTTGGCCAATCGTCGAATCACCATCAGAGAAGTTGGTGAAGACCTAAGCATACCGATTGGCTCATATTATTCGATTTTTGCCAATGATTTTGGCATGACACAGGTCATCGCGAAATTCGTCCCATAAATTGCTCAATTACGATCAAAAACAGCAACGCGTTAACATTCCTAATGGGCTGAAGCACGAGCTAACACCATAAAAAGTACTCCAAGTTCGGTCGAAAGTTCAAAGTTTTGCCAACAGTTTTCTATGAATTCAGGGGCGTGGTGCGTCATTAGTTCTTGCCACTGGGTAGAACGGTAAATGAGGAATATAATACCTGCTAGTTATGTGCAATTTGAACTACGCAATCGGCCACAAACACCCGGATTTGATCAAGTACAAAAATTATCTTTTGCACCATTACACTCGCCCCTGCTCACACCCTGTCACTTGTGAGCAAATTTTTGGCCAAAACCAACATACTAATGATTCTAAAACCACAGTATTCCCCAGATCTTGCCCCCAGTGACTTTCCCTTGTTCCCGAAACTTAATAGAGCCCCACGAAAGGACGACAGCATGCTACGATTGACAAGATAAAGACTACATCGAAGGAGGAGCTGAACAAGATCACAATGAATGATTTTTTTGAAGTCCTCGAGGATTGGGGAAAACGTTGGCACAAGTGTATATTGTCTAATGGGGATTACTTTGAAGGGAACAAGATAGGTATTCATGAATAAATAAATAATATTTGAAAATAAACCCAAAACTCACGATAGTTTCTGAACAGACCTCGTGTTTGAATACTTTTCTAACCTATAATGTGTAAATATCAACTAATTATATTTTATGAACTCTTTTTTTAAAGAAAATGTGGGGAAAAAAAGCTATGGTGCTATTGTTAAATTGTATTTCGTTGTTTTGAAGTGGTGAAATTATTTGTATCCAATAATGTACACGTCTGTATTAATTGTCAATTAGGCATTTTTTATGTTATATTCTTCCATAAGTGTTAATTCTTAAAACGTTAATGTGTTTAAGCATTATTTGTGATTTGATTGGTGCTAATAATTTTCATTGATATGTCATTTGTTGTTGGTTGTCAATGGAAGCATTTGATTGTTTAATCAAGGCAGCACAATTTCTATGTTATTTAACAATTGAATGTATTATATCATTCGAATTGATTGAAACGATAAGTTCAGAATAATTGGTTTTATGCCATTGTTTGTTTTTCAAATGTATTTTTGCACAACTGACTAAATATTAGGTAGGGGAAAAAGAAATCCATTATTTCTGTGTGAAATTCAAAACTTTATTTAAGATGTTTCGGATTGTCCGATTTGGGTCGAATATGGACCGTTTTGTTGTATAATTCGTTGCCATTTTAAAGGTAGCTTCATGATGCCTCTCTCATAGAAGTCTTGGTCCTAATTGGTCCTTAAAAACTAGAGTTAATCCATTTTTACAATCGTCTCCTGATCGCAATTTCTTAGCACTCAGGGAGTTTTGCAATGCGATAAAAAGGTGGTGATCGATTGTTTCCAGGTCTGGACTATATGGTGGATGCATTATAACCTCCAAAACCAAGCTCCTGGAGTTTCTGGCGAGTCACTACAGATGTTTGTGGCCTTGCGTTTGCCTGATGAAACACAACAACTCTTCTGTTGGCCAACGCTGGCCGTTTTTGGTCAATCGCTAGCTTCAAACGGGTCAGTTGTTGACAGTAGAGATCTGAATTTAGTGTTTGACCATACGGAAGCAACTCATAATGATTGATTCCTTTGAATTCCCACCAAATACACAGTAGAACCTTCCTAGCCGTTAGTCCTGGTTTGGCCACCGTTTGAGCTGCTTCACCACGCTTTCACCACGATCGTTTTTGCACAACATTGTCGTATGTGACCCATTTCTCATCCCCAGTCACCATCCGTTTTAAGAAATGGGTCGAGTTCATTCCGTTTGGCCAAGGCTTCGCAGGTGGAAATTCGATTCATCGTGTTTCTTGGTGTTAATTGGTGTGGCACCTAAACATCGAGTTTCTTTTCGAATCCAGCTTTGGGCAAATGGTTTAAAACTGTTTTATGTTCGATCTTTAACTCCTGGGCTATGACTACTAACGTGCTGGTCAACTTTGATTATTTCTGTGATTTTATTGACATTTTCGACGACGGGCCTGCCTGTGCGAGGTGCATCTATTGACATCAAGAAACGCCAGAACGGAATCGACGAAACCAAAATTGCACGTAATTAGCTGTTACAGTAACAGCACCATAAAGGGCAATTTCACAATTTCAGCGGCCTGGCTTGCATTTTCGCCTTTATCAGAGAAAAACTGTAAAATTAACCTAATTTTCTCTTTGTACCATTATTAACACCCTGTAACTCACGGCTGAATGGAACAAACAAGAAACAGCAAAAGAATTTTTTGTTGTCAAATGTCACCTTGACAACGAGCATAAACTTGAAATTGTTTGAACGATACTTCATGAGATATCGATCACTACAGCCATCTACCAAAGAAATAATGAATTTATTTTTCCCCATCATAATATAATACTTAAAATTCTTTTGTTAAAGTAATTATTATTATTCTGTGATCATTTTATGTTCAAGTTCCACCTTCAGCAATGTTCCAAAATTGTTTTCTTTCCATGAATTGTTCCAGGATAAGGTTATATTTCAAATATGTTCCTATTCATTAAGCATTCCATGGAAATATCGTATTTTCGTTGGAAATATTTCAATTCTTTTCTATTCCTAAAGCGTTTTTTTTAAGAATTTCGCATATTTATCTGAAAATTTTCAATTTCGTCGATGAAAAATGTTCAAAATAATTCGCGATACGGCTATGAACAGATCAATTGATTCATTATGGATCAATCAGGCTGTGGAACGCAGTGAGAGCCTCCAACACTATGAAAATTTGGCAACAATTTGGTTTATTTTTTATTCCACATTCTTCGAGAAGTGTTAATTTGTAAGAGATTACAATATCGTCAACGCTCAAAACTTTCTCACACACAAATGTACCCATTTCTAAATTAATGGAATTAAATAAAATTGGCAATTTTCCACAAAAAATAGAAATTTATTGATACGACCGGTTTCGATGCAACTACATCATCATCTGGTAACAGTCATATTCTCGTTGTCTGCTATATATGCTGGAACACAAGTAAGGGGGGGGGTAGTAGAAAAAGGGGGGAAAAAGAGAGGGAAGGGAGAAGGAAAGTGGACAATGGGGGTGGAGAAAGGTTTCTGGTGAGGAGAAAGGGTGAAAAATTAACCCCGTCCGGGAGACCTCACAGCTGGCTGGAAGGGTTGTCTCATTGAGGGTGGACACTCAGTGCAGCGCCAAGCTCCTAGGACCGTGGAGAAAGGGGAGGGGAGCGGGGTTCCCCCTCCCCCGGCCGCGAAGATATCCATGCACAAAGAAGTGTTCGAAAAGGAGTAAAGGTTGAGGTCACTGTCTATATGGTTCCAATGGGGGTGGGGGTGCAGGGAGCCGTGAAGGAGAGCCCTAGCGAGGGATTCAGGGTTGGGGTGGGAGGAAGGAAGGGGGAGAAAGGAGTGGGGACACAAAGCTTCACGCCTTCTTCGGGGTAACTTGGTCAGAGGGTGCACCGGGGGGGGATGAAGGGGGGGAATTCCGAGATTTAAGCAGAGGAGATCACTGGTCACACGTGCGTCGAGGGAAGGCGATGGAGAGGAGGGGGGAGGTTGAAGATGAGAATTGGACTTCGTTGATGAGGTCCAAGTCCTTCCGATGTAGAATTTCCAGCTGTTCCATGGCGTCTAATTTCTTACCTTTGGTCAGGTTGTGGAGCACTTTAAAATTGAAATTACAAAAATGTTTGGAATCGAGAAGGTGTTTGGCGAAAACAGAGTTGGATGAGACCTGTGATGAAACCTTTCCTATGTTCGCTGATGCGAGTCGAAAAACTCCTGCCTGTCTGGCCAATGTACGTAGCACCACACTCACACTGAATTTCGTATACACCACTTTGGTTATTGTAATGTATGGGATCTTTATTGGAGCATAAGGCTTTGAACAGATTATTGGGGGTATAAAATGCAATGCGGAATAGATCTTTGGGAAACTTGTTGGCAATTTTATAGGACACGGGGTTATGGAATGGGAGTTTGCACCACTTACGCTCTGAAGTAGTGGTGACTGAGAGGGAAACATTTAACTTCAGGGCCTGTTTTTTAAGTTTTTCCTTTAATAACTTATCTATTAGGCTGACGTGGTAACCGTTTTTAAAAGCTATGTGTTTAATGGTTTTGACCTCTCGTTCGAAGTTGGATTTGGACAAGGGGATACTGATTAGTCTATGGATCATGCGATTGAAGCTGGCTAGTTTGTGGGTGATGGGGTGGCAGGAGTCCGATGGTATCACTTGATCAGTGTAAGTGGGTTTTCTGTATATTGCAAAAGTATGTGTGTTGTCTATAATTTCGATAGTTAAATCAAAGAAATTGATTTTATTGCCCACTCCGGATTCCATGGTGAAAATTATAGGATTATAGAATTTCCAGCTGTTCCATGGCGTCTAATTTCTTACCTTTGGTCAGGTTGTGGAGCACTTTAAAATTGAAAGGCAAAGTTATTTATCAAATTGTCTATTCAATGCCGAATAGCGTCCTTAAACATTTACTTCAACAGCAAGTGCATCGAATACGGAGTAACCCCGAAGTACATCACCATTAAGGCCAGTTCTTCATCTACAGCAGCTCAACACGCGGTCTCCATTGCTGGAAAAGTGTGGATTCGGACGGAGTTAAAAACGTGGTACAGAAAGCAGGATTCCTTGTACTACTATTTGTACCACCTCCATGCAGAACTCAGCCATAAACTCCATCCCGCCGAATTTTGTGTCTTCGAAGATCGAGTGAGGTCCCTCGCAGTGGCTATTGCTGATAAAAAACGTGCAGTGATTAACAATAACCTCTTACGGCTCACCAGTGTTAACCAAGTTTCTTCCGTCAGTGATCCATCTCCCCAGCATCAATGTGATCACCAATTTTCCAGGAGAGTCGTTAATTTATCCACGTGTGAAATTCCCCCTGATGCCATTTCACTCCTAAATAAAGGATTGAAATTTGCTCCGGCCATCCCTATCTCATCCAAAGGTTACAAGAACTTGGCAACGGACTGTGAGGTTGCTCTGTCTAATCAACCCCGTGGTATCAAGCATCTGGTCGCCAACACCATAACAACAGACATGAAAACCTCCTCTTCCCACCCTTCCCGTACATCTTCTGAAATTGAGATTTTAAAGTCACTCCGAGAGCTGAAGGAAAAAAACCAACTCGTACTCAGTAAAGCTGATAAAGGAAACTGCACTGTCATCTTAGATAAGGACGATTACAATAGTAAGTGCCTTAAGTTCATAGCTACTAACGCCTTTGATGTACTCCCGAAGGACCCCATTCCCAATTATCAAAAGTGTGTTAAAGAAGCCATTGCTTCCTGTGGTCACTTATTCAATGATAAAGAAAAATTCTTCTTGACGACCATGAACCCTTTACCCCCGAGACTCTATGGTTTACCTAAACTGCATAAAAAAGATGTACCCATTAGACCAGTTGTGTCAAGTGTCAGTGCTCCAGTGCATAAACTAGCCACGAAATTAAACTCGATCTATCGACAACTCTCTGGCTTCAAACCCAGATTCTCTATAGAAAACTCCATTTCTTTAATGGAACGTCTTCTGCCCTTCACTGTACCACCCAACGCTAAGTTGGTATCGTTTGATGTAACTAATCTCTTCACTTCTATTCCCACGAATGATACCTTAAATTACGCTCGCAGTATACTAATGAACGCCAATGTGGACCAACCCCTCGTTCATGAATTATGTTCACTCCTAAAAATTTGCGTAGGACAAAATTACTTTTTATTTTGCGGCAACTACTACAGACAAAAGGACGGGCTAGCGATGGGGTCACCTCTTTCTCCACTCCTCGCCGAAATTTTCATGGACAATTTGGAGGACAAGATCCTAAGTGACTCCAAATTCACCAACAACATTTTATACTGGTACAGATGTGTAGATGACATCTTATGCTGTTGGACAGGCAGTGATAGACAGCTAGAAATTTTCTTTAAATTCATCAACTCCCTTCATCCATCTATAATTTTCACCATGGAATCGGGAGTGGGCAATAAAATCAATTTCTTTGATTTAACTATCGAAATTATAGACAACACACATACTTTTGCAATATACAGAAAACCCACTTACACTGATCAAGTGATACCATCGGACTCCTGCCACCCCATCACCCACAAACTAGCCAGCTTCAATCGCATGATCCATAGACTAATCAGTATCCCCTTGTCCAAATCCAACTTCGAACGAGAGGTCAAAACCATTAAACACATAGCTTTTAAAAACGGTTACCACGTCAGCCTAATAGATAAGTTATTAAAGAAAAAACTTAAAAAACAGGCCCTGAAGTTAAACGTTTCCCTCTCAGTCACCACTACTTCAGAGCGTAAGTGGTGCAAACTCCCATTCCATAACCCCGTGTCCTATAAAATTGCCAACAAGTTTCCCAAAGATCTATTCCGCATTGCATTTTATACCCCCAATAATCTGTTCAAAGCCTTATGCTCCAATAAAGATCCCATACATTACAATAACCAAAGTGGTGTATACGAAATTCAGTGTGAGTGTGGTGCTACGTACATTGGCCAGACAGGCAGGAGTTTTTCGACTCGCATCAGCGAACATAGGAAAGGTTTCATCACAGGTCTCACCAATACTATTTTTGTCAAACACCTTCTTGATTTCAACCATTTTTGTAATTTCAATTTTAAAGTGCTCCACAACCTGACCAAAGGTAAGAAATTAGACGCCATGGAACAGCTGGAAATTCTACATCGGAAGGACTTGGACCTCATCAACGAAGTCCAATTCTCATCTTCACCCTCCCCCCTCCTTTCCATCGCCTTCCCTCGACCCACGTGTGACCAGTGATCTCCTCTCATTAAATCTCGGAATTCCCCCCCTTCATCCCCCCCCGGTGCACCCTCTGACCAAGTTACCCCGAAGAAGGCGTGAAGCTTTGTGTCCCCACTCCTTTCTCCCCCTTCCTTCCTCCCACCCCAACCCTGAATCCCTCGCTAGGGCTCTCCTTCACGGCTCCCTGCACCCCTCCCCCCATTGGAACCATATAGACAGTGACCTCAACCTTTACTCCTTTTCGAACACTTCTTTGTGCATGGATATCTTCGCGGTCGGGGGAGGGGGAACCCCGCTCCCCTCCCCTTTCTCCACGGTCCTAGGAGCTTGGCGCTGCACTGAGTGTCCACCCTCAATGAGACAATCCTTCCAGCCAGCGGTGACGTCTCCTGGACGGGGCTAATTTTTCACCCTTTCTCCTCACCCGAAACCTTTCTCCACCCCCATTGACACCCACGTTGCCCACTTTCCTTCTCCCTTCCCTCTCTTTTTCCCCCCCTTTTCTACTACCCCCCCCCCCTTACTTGTGTTCCAGCATATATAGCAGACAACGAGAATATGACTGTTACCAGATGATGATGTAGTTGCATCGAAACCGGTCGTATCAATAAATTTCTATTTTTTGTGGAAAATTGCCAATTTTATTTAATCATGTTATTCCACCATATCACGCCTGAAACGTCTCTTTTTAATTAATGGAATGTTTACAAAAATTATTGCTTCCCTCTCATTGCAATTTCCCTTTCATTGCTTCCCTTTCCCTTTTATTGCTTTCCTTTAGGTTAGACTCATTGTCTTTCATACATGCACAACGTTATTATTATTAGGTAATCTCCCGGTTAAGGTAAGTTTTTGGATAGACACAACTACCAAATAAATATTTAGTAACTCCAAACGAAACCCAATCCAGCAACCTAAACTACATCAGGTCCCTCTCCTCATCTCCAAGTGTACTTTCTTCCTCCCTTCATCCTGTCCAACATCCCTATCATCTGTTCCCGTCCTTTCCTCGCTTGCCCAACATTCTCCCCTCTATTACTGTCTTCTTCAATATTGCATTACTGCTCAGTACACCTTTCATCCATCTTTCATCTGCCTCCATAGGATTTCTCTCAGCAAACCCCTCTCATCCCCTATCACCATCCCTTGTACTATACTTCCTCATTTGCTAATTCCTTCTTTCGGTCCATTTCACCTTCTCCATTCTTCACAACACACCCACATATATCTGCAATAGCCTCCAATCTACGTCTATCCTCCTGCTTCAGTGACCACGTTTCTGCATCGTGCATAGCTACGCTCCATATCAGAGTTTTTACGAGTCTTGTCTTAACCTCCCTACTCAACGTCCCCGTCATCAACTCCCTCCTCCTTGAGAAAGCCTCCTTCCCTAGCATTGCAATTCTTCTCCTTACGTCCCTAATACCACTTTGACCGTATTGGTCCAAAACACTTCCGAGATATGTAAACTGCTCCACCTGCTCTATTTTTTCCCCGCCTATTTCAATATTTAGCTTAGCCTTTTTCTTTCTGGAAAATCGCATAACCTTTGTTTTATTAATATTGATTCTCATCCCATATTTATCGCACTGAACCTCCAATTCACTCAACAAAGCTTGCAACCCCTTGGCTGACTGAGCAAATAATGCTTGGTCATCAGCAAACCTAACCGATTTTAGTTGAATTCCCCTCCGACTTTCATTCCTACCTCCAGTTCTTCCCATGCCTCTTTAATCATTTCCTCTACATATACGTTGAACAGCACCGGTGACAATGGGCGACCATGCACAACATTGTAACGTGAGAAATTAATGACTTAAGTCTGCCATTCAATACTTTTCTAATGATTAGCACTAGTGGGCTGGGCCATAGGTCACCTAATGACCACCAGTTTATATGTATTTATTGCACAGAATGCTGTATTTAATCTCTTATGGGAGGTACAAGATTTGTGACACGCGGTTTGATACTCCCTGTGGAGTAATACGAGCCAATGTGGCTCGTCTCTTCTTCTGGCTATGCGTGCCATGAAACGCACCGTTCCTATCCTTTATGATGTTGTATGCTTGCTAACCTACTGTCCATTCTCCTCTTGTGTTTGTCAATTTCTCCTTTGGTGGGTGTAACAGCTCCCTAACGCCATCTTCTGGGTAATGATTCGGAGCACTTTGGCGCTTTATAAGATCGCAGATTTCAATGTAAAAGTACTCTTCCTCGATAGCTCAGGTGGTTTAGAGCACCCGCCCGGCAAGTGGAGAGATCCGGTGTTCAAGTCCCGGTCGAGGAAGATATTTTTACATTCGTGATCTGCTCACATCCGCCATCCCCACCTCTGTTGTGTTTGTCCTTTATATGTGTTCCTTTACCATTTTCCTTATCTCTATTTCAATTTGAATGAATATTTATTCGCCATATGGCGGTATTTCGTGTTTAATATATATGTGTATATATATATATATATATATATATATATATATATATATATATATATATATATATATATATATAAACTTGGAAAAGACGCTCTCCGGCGACGCACAAACACACAAACACTAACACATTCTGATTCTGATGACGACGGCCGTGCCGTCGAAACGTAAATATCCAATGTAAGTGTCCTTCTTTTATGTTTCTATGTGTGTGGTGTTTTTTGTGTTAGTGTTTGTGTGTTTATATATATATATATATATATATATATATATATATATATATATATATATATATATATATATATGCATACACATATACATATAAAATGTATATGTGTATGGCGGGATTTTCAAGTTTGAATATATATATATATATATATATATATATATATATATATATATATATATATATATATATATATATATATATATATATATATATATATACACTCAAACTTGAAAATCCCGCCATACGGCGCACAAATATTCATTCAAACATAGAAATAGATATATAAGGAAAGGGGATAGGAAAACACATATTTTATATTTATTATATTTATTATATATTTAGCCAGATCCGTAAATAAATATATTTCAATAAAAGCATATAATCAATACTTTTGGAACCGATTTCTATAATTTTGTCAAATATTACCTTTCGTTCATATGTCAATAAAGATTTACTTGCATTCGTAGGATAGGTAAACGTTTCCATTTTCAACCAGAGCAAATGATATTTATTAATTGAAAGTTATTAGCATTGATTATTCATAGATTATAATTAAAGACGTCAATGATTGAAGAATTAACAATTCTGGAAGAAGATAAACTTAAAAAAAACATCAGTAACACGGCACCATTAATATAGATGCCTACGTGTTTCCATATTAAAAGAATGAAATGTAACCCCAACAACTGAAGCTAGTTCACACTGTTTTCCATGAAAATAATTGACAATACCCAAGCACTTGAAAATTATGGTCATTTGGTTAGAAACATTACCAAATACAATCCTATGTTTAGGTCAAAATCGATAGGAAGACGGAAATATGATAACATAACATGTGCATAGCCACGAAAATGCCAATTAATCAGGATTATCTCTCAAGAAATGACTATTATCGTCCTAATGCCACCAAAACACTTCTGGATAGACTTTTACAACTCTTTTTTTGGTTTAATTAATTTTCTTCGAAGATAGAAAAGCTTTAATAACGTAGAAACGAGAGTGGGCTGTTGCTTAACCATTCTTTGTTTAACAGTCATCTGTTTTTTGTCACAAGAAGGTTCCAATAATACTGAGGCGTCCAATTCCAAGTCGTTGTCAATATCTTCGATTGCACCAACATTAGCCTCTCTCCTCGAGTCTTTCGCCTTATCTTCACCTCTGACATCTGGCTGTATGCCGTCAGGTTGCGCACTGCAAGGAAATAAATTATTTTCCACCATCAAACAGGAAATTGTAGAAACATTGAAGATTACATGAAATCAAAGTCTATATGAAGAAACGAGGTTTACATCAATTTGAGAGGTGTAATTAAAAAAATACTACATCAGACTGTTCTTTACCGTTTATTAAAAATTAACAATCGTGCAAAAAGTACTTTTGGATAAGTGAAATTGCAAAAAATTGGAAGGACTAATTAATCATTGGCACAGCACAGCGACAGAAGTGAGGACAAAGGCCTGATTTGGGAAATTTAAACAATAACACAAAAAGTACCCAAGGATCACAAAATCCGGCGGCCTGTTTGACGGACACATAGTATTTATGGTTAAAATTAAATTATGCTTAACTAGGGCATATTACTTGTGAAGATAATCCTAGAAATTAAATTTGACACGACTCACTCCATTTCCTCAACCTCATAAAATTCATAATCGGCCACGCAATTTGACGCAAACGTCAGTATTCGGACGAGGTCATCCTTGTCCTCATCCTTCTTCATATAATCCTTGTCAAGAGCATAGCAGAGACTCTGGATGAAATAAGATCCCTTTTCGGTGTGCCGCATTGAGTAATAGCCTGAAATTAACAATTACAACACAAGTATGAGTTCATCATAACATATCCGAAGGAACAGAGTAACTTAATTTTGCCTTTTCCAGAAGACCAAGTTTCCGAGCCCCAGAATAACTGTGTTACACATTAAAGTCTTTACCATAAGTTTTAATATTCTTGAACTTAAGATGGTAATCAACAATGTCTTTATCTTTACAAGAGCTAATTCATTAAATTCTTTTCTATTTTCAATGTTTTTTCAACATCCCACGTTTCTGAGCCATTTAAATATTACAACTCGTATAAAAGTTTTCATTGGTTTACTGCACATCACTGCTAGCAATTCATGTTGTCAATGTCTCACTATTTACAAAAGCAAAGGTTACATAGATCAGTTATATTAAACATCAATTCAAATATCCCAAGTTTCTGAGCCTTATAACACCAAGTTTCTAATCCAATATCTCACTGGTATTTCCTTTATGTATTAACTTAAGGCAGCATTCAACTCCTGTCTTTTTGCAAGTCATTTCTTTGACCTAATAGCATTTAGGCATTTAATGCCAAAAAGAAATTTGAGGCTTGCAAATTTCATAGTCTTACCAGGTGTTTTTGGTGGCAAATACTTTTTCTAAATCTTCACATATGTTATCACATTAAATTCAGGTTTGGAATTTATCGATATGTTAATTAGAATTATGTAAATTCGAGTTTATTTTCAAAACTATCATATGAGTGAATTGGAGGTTCAGTGCGATAGATATGGGGTCAGAATCATTAATAAAACAAAGGTTATGTAATATTCCAGAAAGAAAAAGGCTTCAGCTAAATATTGAAATAAGCGGGGAAAAAAAGAGCAGGTAGAACAGTTTACATATCTCGGAAGTGTTTTGGACCAACACGGTGTCAAAGTAGTATTGGGGACGTAAGGAGAAGAATTGCGCTAGGCAAGGAGGCTTTCTCAAGGAGGAGGGAGTTGATGACGGGGACGTTGAGTAGGGATGTTAAGACAAGACTCGTAAAAACTCTGATATGGAGCGTAGTTATGTACGGCACTGAAACTTGGTTGCTGAAGCAGGAGGATAGACGTAGATTGGAGGCTTTTGAAATGTGGGTGTGGAGAAGAATGGAGAAGGTGAAATGGTCCCAAAGGAAAACAAATGAGGAAGTACTGGAGATGGTGGGTGAGGAGAGGGGTTTGTTGAGAGAAATCCTATGGAGGCAGGAAAAATGGATGAAAGGCGTATTGAGCGGTAGTGGAATGCTGAAGAAGGTAATGGAGGGGAGAATGTTGGGCAAGCGAGGAAAGGGTAGGAACAGGATAGGGATGTTGGACGGGATGAAGGGAGGAAAGAAGTACACAGAGATGAAGAGAGACCTGATGTATAGAGTATATGTTGCTGGATTGGGTTTTGTTTGGAGTTACAAAATATTTATTTGATAGTTGTGTCCATCCAAAAACCTACCTTAACCGGTAGGTTACCTAATAATAATATGCCTAATTTGGAATTACTCAATAATTTGATTTGTACGGCCCAGATGTGTGATTTTAATTGCAGTTAATCGTGCTGAGGATAGAAATTCAATGTGCACAATTAGGATTTGACCAGATATGGTATTCCTGGACCATAGATAAACGAGTGTTTGGTGCAAAGTTCACAGCCTGATCAATAAAGACTACTGTTTTTGGTACAAAAATAACTTTTATTTATAATTAATCCCTGTTGAGTTCTAAAACATACTTGGCCCAACATTTCCCCAACATCAGTTCCAACTTCAATGCAGTGTGATTCTGGAAGGCTGTGAAAATATCCATCTATGCCCCTCTAAACTTCTTCATTTGATGCAAAGTGCTTTCCAGATACAAATGTCTTCAAGTTTGTGAACAGTTGGAAGTCTGAGGGTGCTAAATCAGGAGAATTACAGTTGATGGTCCAGCTAATGGAACCACACATCCCATAGATTTCCCATAACCAAGGCAACATTGTGAGCAGGTGCATTGTACTGGTGTTAGATGATTTTTTCCTTCTTCAAGCCGAGCCTCTTCTTGCGAATTTGGGCATCCAGCTGGTCAAGAAGTTTGGAGTGATATTCGCCTGCAATTATTCTGCCCTCCTCAAATTAGCAATCGATTAAGAGTATCCCTTTCACATCCCTAAACACACTGACAATTACCTTTCTTGTAGATGCAATCGACTTTGCTTTGTTGGTGCTGAATTACCGTCTCCCACCCACTGCTTCAACTGCTGTTTCATTTCTGGGGTGTAGTGGTGGACCCATGTCTCATCCATGGTGACAGAATGCTACACAAAATTAGTTGCTTCCATCTTGAATTAATCCTAACACTGATGCAAAATTCGTTTGCACATCTGCTTTTGTTTGGCATTCAGTAAATGCGGCACCCGCCTTTCGCAAACTCCTTTTCCATCCCTAATTCTTTGCACAAGACATTTTGAATCCTTCTTCCAATTTCCAAACATGGCCTTGGCTATCTCACCCATCCATAACTTGCCCATCATCCAACAGTATACATTGTGCCCCTTTTCGATGATTCCCGGCACGGTTGCAGTTTTTGGCTGTCCTTCACATGGGTCATCTCATTAAGGATGTACAATCATGCTTGAATTCAGGCGACCGCATTTCAACCATTTTTATTGAAGGAAATGTGCCCCCATTACACTTTTGTCAATGCCCAGATGCATAAGGTTCGTCCGGAAAATAAGTGTACTGAGCTCAGAGAAAAAAAAATATTACACTTTTACATATCTTAAGCTAATATTCCTCAAAATAGGACCCTTGTGAGTCGATACACTTGTTCCAGCGGCGTTCCCATTCCTGGAACGCTCCCGCAGAGGCATCATCGGGAACCTCTCGAAGACACGTCGTCACGGCCTCTTTGAAGGCGTCCAAAGTCCCGTATCGCGTTCCTTTAAAACTCCTCTTTATCTTCGGGAACAGAAAGAAGTCCTGTGGCTGTAGGGCGGGTGCGGCAGCGTTGCCACGCCGTGCTTGGCCAAGAAGTCCGACACAACAAGCGCGGTGTGAGACGGCGCATTGTCGTGATGCAGCCGCCAGATGTTTTTGATCGCTGGCCGGACGCGGGGGACTCGTTTTCGAAGGCTGTCGAGCACTTGGACGTAAAATGCACCATTTACAGTTTGTCGTTCAGGTACAAATTCGTAGTGGACGGCTCCCCTTTTGTCAAAAAAGACAATGAGCATCTTACAGTTACTTTCCGGACGAACCCTGTATTTCCTTACAGGTTAATTCATTCAAAACGAAGAATTTGACGAACACACAAAATTCCAAGCATTGCCATTTGAACAAAAAATAAGGAAGATGTCTCCTGAAGCGATACGGACAAGCTACTTGACAGAGTAAGTTGAAACTTGTCTTTCAAACTAATGACACATGCATTAAGGCAGGAATCATAAATTTCTGCTGTTCAGAATGCCATATCTGTCTCAGGCCGAGACATGGTCACCTTATACTTGTAATTTGAAGTCTCCTTATGGCCTACTTACCTTCGTACTGAGCCTGGGCAATCAAAATGTCCGAATAAACAGGCAGAGATTTCTCTTTAGCTGGAGGTCTTGAGCTCTTTGCTATGTAAACTGCAGATTGTCCTTCACACCCCTTGCATGCCTTCATGAAGGGAATAGTGACAGAGTAAAAAGTCAGAACATCACTTTCCAGCATAATTGGTGGATATTTAGTAAATTCATGAAGTTCCATGGAAAAAACAATGATCTCTATACATAATGGCAACGTGCACACAGAATCAAATCAATATCATTCATAAAAATGTACAAATTTCAACGTTTCCTGATCGTATAATGCATCTATTCCTTAAATTGTCCGGCTATTTAATTGACAGTCGCATTCCTCCATATTTAATGGTTTGCTTTCATTTATTTCACTGTTATTATCATTGTTTTCAATCCAGAATTGAGACGGTAATAAATATGGCCACTTTATTTTGCGCCATTTTCAGTTCTCTTCCAAAATGATACTTGACCAATGACTTGGTTTTTTTTTCCTTTTAAAATGAAACTTCAATAAATTTGGGAAGAGGATAAAATCAGATAAGGTGAGGGTATGGTGTTATAAATAAGAGTTGCTTAAATATGGAGAAATAACTTATTTGCACGGCTAGTATCAGTTTTTACGTTTTGCATCAAACATAATGAGTGAAACAGAACTGATATAAAACTGATATTTCACCTTATTCATCACTGCTTTTACTCCCAAATTAAAACGGTAGCAAATATGGTCACTTTAATTTGCGCCATTTTCAGTTCTCCTCCAAAATGCCACTTGGCACATGACATGGTTTTCATCTTTTTTAAAATTAAGATATCTCCATATTTGGGAAGAGGATAGACTAAGATGAAGCCAAGGTACGAATGAGGTTAAAAAAAGAAACTTAGCACTTCTAAATGTAAACCATTAAAAGGTTCCGATATGTTGATGACATATTCTGTGCTTGGATTGGATTCACAAGATGATTTGGGGAATTTTTTTGGCTCTGTTAAATTCTTTAGACATTATTCATTGAATTTAAATATACAAGGAACGTAGCTATGGTCGTGAATCAATGTAAACAAAAAAATTCCGGGACCGTAAACTTGATTGGCACTAAGTGATGAGAAAGAAAAGCGTCACTCGATTACAAGGTTGTGTTAAGGAATAACGGCAACTCTCATGAATCACATTCGCACACACGCACTCAGAGTTTGCAAGGATTTCATCTATGTCAGTGACCCGTCAAACGCACAATTAAATGGAAATTATAAAAGGATGTAGTGAAACAGAAACGACTTACCTGAATACACAGTCACACAATCACTCGGGTGTGTTGGACCTTTGTGAATTTGACACACTCACTCAGTCAGGGTTTACAAGGATTTCTCCTATGCTATTGATCCATCAATCACACAGATGAATACAAAATTATAACACGGATGTACGCACACTCTCGCTCATTCTCTCAGTCACTCAGGTGTGCTTGAAAACAAGGACCTTTGTGACTCTTAAATACTCACTCATTCAGGATTTGCAAGGATTCCTCCTATGCCAGGGACCCGCCAATCACACAGAAATAACAAAATGAAAGATAAGGGACTTCCGTAAACACGCAATCACTCAATCACTCAGGTGTATCGTACCTTTGTGGATCGCACGAACTCACTCATTCAGGGTTTACCAGGATTCCTCCTATGTCAGGGACCCGCCAATCACATGAAAAAAAATCAATGAACTAAAAGCAGGGGTAGGTAAGTGCCTAGAGAAAACCTGATACCAGGTGTTTTGTAGGGAAATTGTGATGGACAAAATATACAGCAGAAAACAAACACAGAGAACAAAGAAATCTATACACCACACATCTAATTATCAAGATGGCAAAGAATTTCATTTCTTGGCCTCATTTCACTCAGGGTACAAGATATACTGTCCAAGAACAAATTCAAGACAACTTTTGACAACACAAACAATTGAAAAACATAATGCGTTCATCCAAAGACAAAATTGAAATAATGCAACACAGTGGGTTTTATAAACACCATTTTGCAGGCTGCAATGCCATCTATATTGGACAGACGGGGAGGATATTTGATACTGAAAGTGTCCATTCTTTATGTGGAAGTGCAAAGTCTCTTTTTTTTACCCTCAACATGAAGGATTTTCACAAAGTTAAACCTGAAACTGTTTTGTTTATCAGGGTATGGGGTTATAAATGAGGGTTAACTATTGAGTTGTGCCTAGGAACAGAGATAAAAGACATAACATCATTCTCCAGGAGTTACGCTGGAGAATATTTACTAAATTCATGAAGTTCCATGAAAAAAACAATGATTTCTGTGCGTTACAACAATATGTACACAGAATTAAATCAATATCGTTCATAAAAATGTACAAATTTCAACATTTTCCCATCATATAATGCATTTATTTCTTCAATTATGTGGACATTTAATTGATAGCCATATTCTTCTGAATTTAGATGTGAACTTTCATGTATTTCATTGCAATTATCACTGTTTTCACTCCAGAATTGATATGGTTATAAATATGGCCACTTAAATTTGCACCATTTTCAGTTCTCCACCACAAAATCACTTGAAGTATGACGTGGTTTTTTCTTCTTTTTAAATTGAAACTTCACCACATTTGGGAAGAGGATAAACTCAGATAAGGTCAGGGTATTTGTACTATCAATAAGAGTTGCGTAAATATGGAGATATGACTTATTGCGCAGCCAGTATCAGCTTCTAGGTATTGCATCAAACATGATGAGTGATATAGAACTGAAAAACAAGCAAATGTAGTCATGTTTTAAAGTTCATGATAATGTTAATTGTATCCACGAGTTGAACTTTGTTAACTGCACAAAGTGAAGATTATTGTTTAATTGTACCTGTATTATAAATATCTTGGGTTTGCCCCTCAGAGAAATGCATCGTTGTCCTGTAAACCATTTGATGACATCATCCAAATTAAATGAACCTTCGTACGCACAGAGCATGTCCTTGGTATTTCCATGTGTCTTAATGACCATCACAAAACAGTACCCTTTTTTATGGTTCTCGTTCTACGACTCTATTGGCAACGAAAAGGTAAATGACACAAACAAATTAATGAAACAAGTATGAGACAAGCAGCTAATGAATCTCAAAATATGTTTAGGTGAAGACAATTGTGAAAACAAAATTGAAAGGCCTTTGAATAGGATATGGATATGATATAGGCCTTTAAAACAATTTAAATTAATGCCTATTAAGGATGTATTAATATATATATATATATATATATATATATATATATATATATATATATATATATATATATATATATATATATATATATATATACTTTTTTGGAAAACCCACAAACGTGTAATGTAAAGTGTAAATGTGAGTTCTGTTCCTAATTCCTCTTGAGAAAGGTGGTTGGACCACCGAAAATTCGAGAACCAGTGAGTTTTTCCTCTTTTGTGTTTTGGTTTCTATGTTTGTTATGACTATCAGTGAATTTATATATATATATATATATATATATATATATATATATATATATATATATATATATATATATATATATATATATATATATATATCTGAAGTATTCAATTTATTCAACTATTAAGCATAGTTTAGGGCTAAATTTCAAGAAACTGTAACAGCAACTTTAACGGAGTCATCCGCTAAGTGTGCATTATAATGCAACCATTTCAGAGAGTAAAAATCATTCGCCTTGACCGGGATTCGAACCCGGATCCCTCGATATCCGGCCGAGTGCTTTCACCAATTAAGCTACCGAGACGTCCTTATACACTCTGAAATTTTGGGGGCTTTTTTTAGATTGGCTTTATTAACATCGTGGACTGTGGCGCGTCGCGCACGACTACGAATGCCTGTGACATTGTATGTACGGTATTTCGTCATAACATCTTGTTCCTTTAAAAGCCCCCAAAATTTCAGAGTGTAAGAGGACGTCTCGGTAGCTTAAGTGGTTAATGCACTCCTGGCCGGATATCGAGGGATCCGGGTTCGAATCCCGGTCAAGGCGAATGATTTTTACTCTCTGAAATTGTTGCATTATAGTTCAGGGCTATTAGAGTTAACGTAAAGGTTGTATAAGTCCGACAGTTATGTGTGTCAGGAAATCACACAAGTTGAAGAGTTAGATATACTCAGAGATTACAATAGACATTAGCTAGACCTAGACACAAGTTAATTTTCTAAGTTAACAGTTCATTAGAGCTTGATAGAAAACTTAAAATCCATGGTATCATTATGGATCTAGTTAACATGAAAAATGAGGGTTTAATAAATTAATATTTAAGTTCACAGGTCACAATATACTCAGTTTAACCAAATTATTCAGTTCCACCCACCCGAAGCAATTGTCGTTCATTTTCCAGGATTAGTTGTGTTAGAGGGTTAGTTAAGAGGAATAAAATGGTTTGAGTGATACTTTTCTTAGATATTAGTATAAATATTAGATATTTATTTTATTAAGAACGCAATGTATACATCCACTGTTCTTAATTATCGTACAACTAGTTTCAATTTAATTTTTCAATTCAACTTAATTTTTAATAACCATAATCCCATTCAGTTAATGAACGAGGTAACAGACACTACACATAATTTGATGAACTGGCTCACTGACAATAAGCTATCTTTAAATGTCAGTAAAACCCATTATTGAAACTTCAATCTCAAGAAGAAGTTAATAAATTTATATCCAATAATAATTAACAGTTGCCCCATAAAAGAACTAAAGGTAACTAAAGTTGTTAGGTATTTGGATTGACTCTAATCTTTCATGGGAGGAACATATTAACAACTTATCTCTAAAAACTTGCACAAATCTGTTATGCATTCCGTGTACTCAAGGAAATCATTTGCATTCAGGTATTGAGAACTACGAGACGTGTTCATAAAGTAAGGCCCGTTTGGTCACAGGAAAAAATATACTCATATGGAACACATTTTATTGGCACTTTTAGTTAGCTACAAACCTACTTCACTTATCTACATAATCGCCATTCACTTCTAAGCATTTTTCATACCGCTGCACCAGCTTCTTTAACCCCTCTGCATAGAAACTCGCCGCCTGAGGGTTGAACCAATCGACGACGCCATTCTTGAGTTCCTCTTCGGTTTCGAAACGTTGTCCACCGACCCACTGTTTCAAGTGCAAGAAGAGGAAGTAGTCGCTGGGTGTAAGGTCAGGACTGTACGGTGGGTGGTTTAATGAGTTCCCAACGACCCAAAAACTCTCGTCCACTGGACATTCTTTGCTCTTTGTGGTGGTCGGTGAGCATTTTCGGTACCCACCTTGCACGCAATGTGTGATATCCGAGGTTTTCCGTGACAATATTGTAGACAGTAGTGCATCCAAGTTGAGGAAATTGTTCAGCCAGGCCATTAATTGTCAATCGACGACCACATCGCAGTTTTTGTTCCACTTGCGAAACGATTTCATCGGTCAGAATACCAGTGGGCCTACCACTTCGCTCTTCGTCTTTATGGACATTTGTTTGTCCATTTTTAAAATCACAGCACCATTGTCTAACCTTTCCTTATCCACTCATAACTGTAGGTTTATAAACTAGGCATAATTCCCGATGAATTTCAGCAGCCGACAATCCTGTTGCAAATACATGAATCGTACGACAGAACGCATTTCACAGCTGGCGGGATCAACGATTGTCGCGGACATTGTTGTTTGCATGCACGGGCAAGCAAACGACTTCTGAAACAAAACAAATGCTGGTATAGCTTCTCAATGAATCAGTAGATGGATATATATATATATATATATATATATATATATATATATATATATATATATATATATATATATATATATATATATATATATATAATGGCTATGTGCAGTCACTTCTCCATTATGGTATTCCCTTTTGGGGCTCCTCTATCTCCCTTCCAAAATTATTTAAAATGCAAAAAAAGATTATTCGCACAATAACTAATTCTAATAATAGAGCTCCCAGTAAACCTATTTTTGAAAAACTAGAAATCTTACCTCTTCCTTGTCTATACATTCTTGAAACATTGTCTCTTATTAACAAAAATCAGGACATGTTTATTAAAAACCGTGACCTTCACAGTCATAATACGAGAAGCCAAAATGCATTCCATTTTAAAGTCAGCACAGAGTAAATGAAACGACTAAAGGGAGATAGATCATCAGGGAATACTTTTGTTCAATAAATTGCCTGCTTGTATTAAAAACATCAAAAGTTCCTTTAAATTCAAGTGTCCCGTGAAAAAACTACTTTCATGTAAATTATTCTATAGTGTAGATGATTTTCTAATGCACACCATTTCAAATGTATAACTGAAATGTGCTTATCCCAAAAAATTGTAAATTGTATGTATTTGTACTTTGCACATTGTGCTGATTTTGTATAATGTTATTTTTTTATTTATATGAAGTGTGAAACATGTATTGACCAAGCCATGCATAATTCTATGCTTATGGTGAATGAATGAATTACAAATTACAATTTCAATGCTTAGACATCATCATCAGGTACAAGAAAATAAAAATTGAACATGAACTTCCACAATGTTGAGCATAAGACAATTGAAAGCATAAATATTAGATGGCCATATATTTGGGCTGTTTAGGAATTGGCAGTAGTCAGTCTTTTCAATTAAATGTGGTAACGTGTGATGCACGAAATGGATTATGTAGAGTATTGTTCAGTGATAAAATTCTTTGTGCAAACAAAGGTTAAACTGCAGATGGAAATTCACTTGAGGGTTCCAATTGCATGTGGCAACTCATTCATTTCACTGCCCACTGCAATAGTTCCACTGTTAGTAGGTAAGGTTATCTTAGTCAAACGGTTGATTTATACTTTGGTATGCTGTCCAGAAAGTCCCTTGTACCGGCTTATTCAGTGCCATGTACATTTAAATAAAAGTAACCCCTGATTGCGTGTCGCATGAGAACTAATAGGGGGAGCCGCAGGTTTTCTGTATGTCACGCAAACGCATTAACAATAGGGTAGTATGCCTCAAGCTTCAGTGTTAGGAAGGGTGCATGCGAGTTGAGGGACGTTGAAGACACCAAAGAATAATGGCACTAACCCCAATGACTGAAACTTCACTAGGCCAAAACGTAAGTTAATTTCCTAAGTTAACGGTTCATTAGAGTTTGATATAAAACTTAACGTCCATAGTTTAATAGGTTAACTCATGGATCATTCATTATTGATTAAGATAATATGAATTTCAGGGTGAAATGAGTTAATAATTAAGTTTGCGGGTCATAAAAAGATTGAATTTAACCCAAGCTACACCCATCGGAAGAGAATGATGTTTATTTCCCAGGATTACGTGCGTTAGAGGGTAAGTTTAGATGAATTAAATGGTTTGAGTGATACTTATGTTAGATATTAATATAAATATTAGATGGCCATACATTTGGGCTGTTTCGGAATTGGCAGTAGTCAGTCAATTGAATTAAATGTGGTAATGTGTGAATTATGAAATGGATTATGTCAAGTATTGTTCAGTGATCAAATTCTTTGTACAAACAAGGTAAATATGGTTAGGGGAATTCATTCTTAAGTTTGCATTGAATACGGATTACATTTAAATGCCCACAGCAATAGAATGGGGGGACAATTAATTAATCACTAGCATATAATGTCATTACCTTCTTTGACCATTTCCAGGAATCTAGTTGCATTGACCCCATTGAGGTCCCAGGTTTCGACATCGAACTTGAGATTTGTCCCCAGCGTGGTCTGCAAAGCCTCCACATCCTTCTCTGATCCAGATCTCTCTTCATTATGTTTTCCTTTGAATTTATTGAAATTTGCAATCACCGCCCTTCCACGTCTGGGATAATCCGTTCTATATTCCCTCCACTCCCTGCAATAGAAGAGCACATGAAACTGGGAGAATATGACTATATTAAGGTTTTATATCTTTAAGACTCCTAGATTACAGGAAATGTTATTCTAGAAACTTACCAAATCAAGATCTCACTTCTACAACTACGCCACAAGAGGTAAGGCGATTCTAAATGATACTTATTGTAGACTGTCATCAAATTTCAACACATTTCATTAACATAATGATCTGATCTGATCAGTGTAATGATCTGCCTACTCAGTTGAAATTGGACTGTTACCAGAGTTTGTAGGACAGGGCGTATTTTCCTGTTTACTTTGCTAAACCACTTTACTCAATAGAGATAAGGAAAATTGTAAACTAACACACATAAAGGACAAACACAAGAGAGGTGGGGAAGACGGATGTGAGCAGATCACAAATGTAAAAATATTTTACTCGACTGGGACTTGTGTTTGAATGTGTGTTTGGCCAATGTAGCTCGTCTCTTCTTCTGGCTATGTGTGCCATGAAACGCACCGTTCCTATCCTTTATAAGATCGTATGAATGTTTTTCTACCATCCTTTCCCCTTCTTGTGTCCCGTCTATTTCTCCTTTGGTGGGTGTAACAGCTCCCTAACGCCATCTTCTGGGCAATGAATTGGAGCACTTTGGCGCTTTATGAGATCGCAGATTTCAATGTAAAAGTACTCTTCCTCGATAGCTCAGGTGGTTTAGAGCATCCGCCCGGCAAGTGGAGAGATCCGGTGTTCAAGTCCCGTCGAGGAAAATATTTTTACATTTGTGATCTGCTCAAATCCTCCATCCCCACCACTCTTGTGTTTGTCCTTTATGTGTGTTGCTTTCCCATTTTCCCTATCTATATTTCAATGTGAACGAATATTTATTCACCGTATGGCGGTATTTTGTGTTTGAATGTGTGTATATATATATATATATTACATATCTCGGAAGTCTTTTGGATCAATACGGTGTCAAAGTAGTATTGGGGACGTAAGGAGAAGAATTGCGCTAGGCAAGGAGGATTTCTCAAGGAGGAGGGAGTTGATGACGGGGACGTTGAGTAGGGATGTTAAAAAGAGACTTGTAAAGACTCTGATATGGAGCGTAGCTATGTACGGCACGGAAACGTGGTCATTGAAGCAGGAGGATAGACGTAGATTGGAGGCTATTGCAGATATGTGGGTGTGGAGGAGAAGAATGGAGAATGTGAAATAGACCGAAAGAAGGAATTAACAAATGAGGAAGTACTGGAGATGGTGGGTGAGGAGAGGGAGAAATTGTTGGGAGAAATCCTATGGAGGCAGGTGAAAAATGGATGAAAGGCATATTGAACGGTAGTGGAATATTGAAGAAGGTAATAGAGGGGAGAATGCCAGGGAAACCAGGAAAGGGCAGGAATAGGTGATAGAGATGTCTTCGATAGGGGATGAAGGAAGGAAGGAAGTACACAGATATGAAGAGGGACTTGATGTATATTAGGTTGCTATATGTGTGTGTGTGTGTGTGTATATATATATATATATATATATATATATATATATATATATATATATATATATATATATATATATATATATATATATATATATATATATATATATATATATATATATATATGCGGGTCGCTGTGGTCTAGTGGGTAGAGCGTTGGACTGCTGACCGGAGGGTCCCGGGTTCGATTCCCGGCCAAGGTACTTTGGGCACCTGCAGCTCCACCCAAGCTAGTTGATTTTTCCGGTACCAGGTCTTCCTGGGAAACCATAACCGGCACAGGGAAAGGAACTGGCAAAGGGAAAGAACTGAAAAGGCCCCCCTACCCTGATATGTGAATATTCACAAGCTGTCAGGCTTGGTACATGGGTGAGCTCTACTATTACCTACTAAACCGACCTTCAGGTTGATTACTGTGTTTATATATATATATATATATATATATATATATATATATATATATATATATATATATATATATATATATATATATATATATATATATATATATATATATATATATATATATATATATATATATATATATATATATATATATATATATATATATATAATTCTTCCGGGTATATATATATATATATACCCGGAAGAATTTACCGGGAAGAGAGCCATCATAACACCTTTGAACAGATGAGTTGCGATCAAAACAGAACTTTGAGCCCGACTTATTACTTACTCGGATAATCAGGTGACGAATGGAAGTAAAGGCAGAAGATAGTTTTTAGGAAAACCAATTCGGAAATCAAGTATTTGTTTTCCTTAGCAACGCAATGATAAACGTTCACTTCAATAACCCTCGCGTTAGCGCAATTAATTTCACAAGATTAAAGCGATAAAGGTCTTCACCGTCTCGTTTTAAGAGAGGAGGGCTTGTTTCGCTTATCAGGAATATGAATTCTCTTAACAGAAGAGATTACTTCACCTTCGGCCGTGCCTCTACATGCTTCGATAATATTCACGTACATTCTGTTCTGTCGGCCAGCAAGGGTTCACGACTTCCATATTGAACAACGGAAGCTTACGTCTTATTTCATCAATCAATTGACATACGTGTTCGGTGTGTATTATTCGGATACCTCATCCGTTGCATTTCATACAAAGACTCTGTTTCCTTATATATATGCATGTATATAAATGAAAATACATATGGCTGAATATCTATTTTAATTAAAGACTTGTGAATAGTTGAGATAATGGAATGATTGATCTCGATGTAGGGAAGAAAAGATATTTAGGATAGAATTATGGACGA
Source organism: Hetaerina titia (assembly GCA_037158775.1). NCBI lineage: Eukaryota > Metazoa > Arthropoda > Insecta > Odonata > Calopterygidae > Hetaerina > Hetaerina titia. Next base: position 560,548 of record JAVFHJ010000013.1, on the reverse strand, counting down.
CCGGATTCTTAGTTTAAAAAACGATTCTTTTTTATTTCTTTAGGTGTGAATCGTGAATCGATATTTACGTTTCGACGGCACGGCCGTCGAAACGTAAATATCCACTGTAAGTGTCCTTCTTTTATGTTTCTGTGTGTGTGGTGTTTGTTGTCTTAGTGTTTGTGTGTTTGTGCGTCGCCGGAGAGCGTCATTATCAACATTATATATATATATATATATATATATATATATATATATATATATATATGACCTGAAGAAGACCTCGGAGTAGGCCGAAAGCTTAAATCATCTGCAGTGTGAGTGTCCTTTTACGTGTTATCTGATTTATTCCGTGTTCTATTGTGCCGTCCAAAAGTTATATTGCTCTCGTGAGTACTTCCGCATCATCGATATATATATATATATATATAGATATATATATAGATATATATACATATATACATATATATATATATATATATATATATATATATATATATATATATATATATATATATATATATATATATATATATATATATATATATATATATATATATATATATATATATATATATAAACCATAAACACAGTAATCAACCCGAAGGTCGGTTTAGTAGGTGATGTTAAAGCTCACCCATGTACCAAGCCCGATGGCGTGTGAATATTCAAACATCAGGGTAGGGGGGCCAGTTCCTTTACCTGTGCCGGTTATGGTTTCCCAGGAAGATCTGGTACCCGAAAAATCAACTAGCTTGGGTGCCCAAAGTGCCTTGCCCGGGAATCGAACCCGGGACCCTCTGGTCAGTAGACCAACGCTCTACACACTAGACCACTGCGGCCCGCACACATATATATATATATATATATATATATATATATATATATATATATATATATATATATATATATATATATATATATATACATTCAAACACGAAATACTGCCATATGGCGAATTTTCCTTATCTCTATTTCAATTTGAATGAATATTTATTCGCCATATGGCAGTATTTCGTGTTTGAATGTGTATTTGGCCAATGTGGCTCGTCTCTTCTTCTGGCTATGCGTGCCATGAAACGCACCGTTCCTATCCTTTATGATGTTGTATGCTTGCTAACCTACTGTCCATTCTCCTCTTGTGTTTGTCAATTTCTCCTTTGGTGGGTGTAACAGCTCCCTAACGCCATCTTCTGGGCAATGATTCGGAGCACTTTGGCGCTTTATAAGATCGCAGATTTCAAAGTAAAAGTACTCTTCCTCGATAGCTCAGGTGGTTTAGAGCATCCGCCCAGCAAGTGGAGAGATCCGGTGTTCAAGTCCCGGTCGAGGAAAATATTTTTACATTCGTGATCTGCTCACATCCGCCATCCCCACCTCTGTTGTGTTTGTCCTTTATATGTGTTCCTTTACCATTTTCCTTATCTCTATTTCAATTTGAATGAATATATATATATATATATATATATATATATATATATATATATATATATATATATATATATATATTCACATTGAAATAGAGATAAGGAAAATGGTAAAGGAACACATATAAAGGACGAACAAGAGAGAGGTGGGGATGGCGGATGTGAGCAGATCACAAATGTAAAAATATTTTCCTCGACCGGGACTTGAACACCGAATCTCTCCACTTGCCGAGCGGATGCTCTAACCACTTGAGCTATCGAGGAAGGGTATATATATATATATATATATATATATATATATATATATATATATATATATATATATATATATATATATATATATATATATATATATATATATATATATATATATATACACTGTAGATGATTTGAGCTTTCGGCCTACTCCGAGACCTTCTTCAGGTCAGACTCTCGGTCAGAGTCTTCTTCAGAGTCTGACGTGAAGAAGGCCTCGGAGTAGGCCGAAAGCTCAAATCATCTACAGTGTGAGTGTCCTTTTACGTGTTATCTGTTTTATTCTGTGTTATATTGTGCCGTCCAAAAGTTATATTTCTCTCGTGAGTACCTCCGCATCATCTATATATATATATAACACCTTGTCGTGGTGGAAGGGCTTGTGCGTTCCGATGACCCTTAGAGCTGTGCTGGCGGGAATAATAATAATTACTCCTGGAAGGGTCACCCATGCCAGATAGGTCGAAGGTTAGGAGCCAGACGAAAGGTAGTCCACGCAGCGTCTGTTCCTCAGTGAGGCGGCTGCAATGGCGTCTGACCCCAGTGGGGCGGCCATTAAGTGATGGTGTCACGTTAAAAACACTATTGAAGAAGGCAACGGGAAACCACCTCAATTATTATAATATAATAAATATAATTAGATTATGAAATTATTTAATAAATATATTCTAATATAATTATAAGAATAGGAACATGGAATGTCAGGACAATGTTGAGGACAGGAAAATTAGGGAATATAAAGCGAGAGATGGAAAGGGGTAATACAGATATCTTAGCTCTATGTGAGGTGAGATGGAAGGATAGCAGGGATTACTGGAGTGATAATTATGGAATAATACACAGCGGTGGGGAGGAGAGCCAACGAGGGGTTGCCATAATATTAAATAAAGGGGTAGGAAGAAGCGCAGTCAACATCGAGCAAGCAACTGATAGAATATTACTCGTAGAGATTAGAGCAGAGCCGACGAACTTGGTCATTATTCAGGTATACATGCCACCGAGCAACCACAAGGAGGAAGAAGTCGATAGGATGTATGATGAGTTAGAGGATAACATCGCGAGTGTTCCTGCAGGGAAACATTTGATAGTGATGGGGGATTGGAATGCGACGGTAAGCGAAGGAAGAGATGGGGGTGAGGTGGGGGACTATGGGTTAGGCACGAGGAATGAACGCGGGTAGAAAGCAATTGAATTCTGCAGGAGACAGGGGTTAGTCATCACTAACACATGGTTTAGACACCACAAAAGGCGTAGGTATACATGGAAAATGCCAGGTGACTCAGAAAGGTAAATCAGTTAGATTATATTATGGTTAGGCACAGGTTTAGGAACAGTGTGATAAATTCGCACAGTTTCCCAGGAGCGGATGCGGACTCTGACCACAATTTAGTTGTTATGAAATGTAATGTTCGTTTCGAGAAGATAAGGCAAGGGCGGCGGGTTAGGAAATAGAATTTAGAAGAATTAAATGGATTAATGAGGAAGGAGTATCAGGAGGCTGTAGAGAAAATGATGGATGACGGTAAAGAACTGAGTACTATCGAAGAAAAATGGGAACGTATCAAGAAAGGGATATTGGAAGCCGCTAAAGACACTATAGGAACCGTTAACGGGAAAAGGATAAGGAAACCATGGGTAACGGATGAGATGATTGCAAATATGGATGAGAGAAGAAGATGGAAAAATGTAAACACGGAGTTAGGCAAAATGAAGTACAAAGAAGTAAACAATAAATTGAGAAGGGCCACAAATAAAGCCAAAGAAGAATGGTGGAAAACGCAATGCGAGGATATGGAAAATTTACAGAAGAAAGGTGAAATTGGTGCTCTATACAGCAAGGTTAATTTATTATTATCGGGAAGTAAGAAGGCAAGATCTGTGCTAACAGTGAAAGATAAGTGGGGTAAGATAATAGTTGAACCAGAAAAAATCCAAGAGAGATGGAAGGAATATATAGAAACACTGTATGGTAAAGAACTTAGGCCGACAGGGTTAGACATAGAAAAGGAACATGACGTAGAAGAAGATAGCTTAGGTCCAGGCATACTCGACGATGAAATAGAAAGGGCATTAAAGGAGATGAAAGCAAATAAGGCCGTGGGGGTGGACAACATTCCTGTAGAAATGTTGAAATGCTTAGGAAAATGTGGGAAGAAGACAATATATGGACAATAAGTCGGAGGGGAATTCGTAAAATCGGTTAGGTTTGATCGGATGGCCAAGCATTAGTTCCTCAGTCAGCCAATGAAGGGTTACAAGCATTGTTGATTGAATTCGAGGTTCAGTGCGATAAATATGGGATGAGAATCAATATTAATAAAACAAACGTTATGCGATTTTCCAGAAAGAAAAAGGATAATCATTAAAATAGGAGGGGAAAAAATAGAGCAGGTAGAGCAATTTACGGATCTAGGAATTGTTTTGGACCAATACGGTCAAAGTAGTATTGGGAACGTAAGGAGAAGAATTGCGCTAGGCAAGGAGGCTTTCTCAAGGAGGAGGGAGTTGATGACGGGGACGTTGAGTAGGGATGTTAAGAAGAGACTCGTAAAAACTCTGATACGGCGCGGAAACGTGGTCACTGAAGCAGGAGGATAGACGTAGATTGGAGGCTATTGCAGATATGTGGGTGTGGAAAAGAATGGAGAAGGTGAAATGGACCGAAAGGAAAACAAATGAGGAAGTACTAGAAATGGTGGGTGAGGAGAGGGGTTTGTTGGCAGAAATCCTTTGGAGGCAGGGAAAATGGATGAAGGGCGTATTGAGCGGTAGTGGAATGTTGAATAAGACGGTAATAGAGGGGAGAATGTTGGGCAAGCGAGGAAAGGGCAGGAATAGGTGATAGGGATGTTGGATGGGATGAAGGGAGGAAAGAAGTACACAGAGATGAAGAGGGACCTGATGTAGTTTAGGTTGCTGGATTGGGTTTTTGTTTGGAGTTGCAAAATATGTATTTGATAGTTGTGTCCATCCAAAAACCTACCTTAACCGGTAGATTACCTAATAACAATATGTATATATATAGTGACATTGGTGGGTGTTCGTAGAGTTCACCCATGTACCAAGCCCGACGGCGTGCGAATATTCACACATCAGGGTAGGGGGGCCAGTTCCTTTCCCTGTGCCGGTTATTGTTTCCCTGGAAGATCTGGCACCACTTAAAAAAATCACATAGCTTTTGTGGAGCTGTAGGTCCCCGGAGTGCCTTTCCCGGGAATCAAACCCGGGACCCTCCAGTCAGTAGGCCAGGGGGTAAAGTAGGTAGTAGTCTATCACGAAACCCCTGGACTAGGAGGTAGAGCGTTGGACTTAAGAAGTTCTCCTTTAGGCAGTAAGGTCCTTTTTAGTTTCCTATCGTCTCATTTCTTGCGTTATTATTGTCTTCCACGTCTAATGTGCACCCTGTGATATATATGACCCCAATTATCACATTTTATGCATTTAATGGGAATATGGAAAAGGTAGTCGCAAAGGGGGCGAGAGATCTATATTAAGAATTAGAAGGAGGATCGTGATCAAGGATCAAGGGGAATTTGGATTTTTAGACCAGAAACAACGGAAAACAATCAGTGCTCTCAATGTTGATGGTGCTTTGCGTCATGGTCCAAGGATCCATCCATCCATTTAATGTTCCTCAGTAAAATAGTATTGTGTGCACTGTTGATTTTCCTAAATTCAGTTCACTATTCAGCTATTATCATTCGGACAGTTTGCATGACGATCGGTATGAAGGGACCGCACACGATCAATGTTGTCGACAACACAGATGGTTGAAGGTCGTCCCGGCCTTGCATCATCCGTCTTGGCGTCTTGTCGGCCATCTTTTTAATACGTTTAATTCACTTGAAAACGGAAGTATTCTCCAGAGCATTATCACTGTAAACAATTGTCAACGTTGTAGTAATTCTCTTTAACTTTTTCCGCTCTTCACTTCTGAAATAAGTAGCGCCATGCGCACAGCTGGACGACCCGCCAAGAACAAATTGGGTCTCAGGCAACTATCGGACGGGACTACACTCCGTGGCATGGTGATAACCTGAGATTTTGGCTAAATATCCTCTCGTTGCGGCATATCACTTTATAACTTTGATGTATTTTCTTTTCAAGGTTGTCTTTTTGAAAATAAATGCTTATTTTTTTCCTATTCGCAACAAAACGTATTCGTTCGTAGCAATAACTAAGAATCAACCATATTATATTCATTATATTAGAGTTTATTTTTATAACTACGCGATAGTTAACCTCTAAAAAATCCTTCTTTATTATTGTATTAACTATTTTTCCCGTTAATGAGAGTCAATGTTTATTTATTTTTATGCGTTGCTATGTTGGTCTTATTTTATTATATTTATACTTTAGCATAGCCTAGTTATTAGTGATGAATTAAATAACACATTAAGATACGGTTCTATAATAATCAGTTTAACATATTTGCTTGATATTCTGTAAATAAATACTTTATGTCCTTTATAAATACGTATTTTTAATAGTTTGACCAGTAACTGAAAGCAAATTGGTGATTCCACAATTTCAATTTAAAAACACTACTCATAATGACACGAAATTGTACTAATTTATTAGACATTGCGTATAATTACCTTACATTTAAAACAAAATTTCCGACCACTGTCGTGACTGCGCAGTAACAGTTTCCGCTTATATGTAGAAATCATTGATTTGGAATTATAATTATTATTCGAAGTTATTTTATAAAATTATGTTTTCCGATTAGAAAGTTTACCCCTAAAATTATTCGCACTCACAAAAGTCTCCGTTTAATTCCGAAATTACGTTAGGTGGCATTAATAGGAAGTGTACGTCGTATTTAGGAGTTGGAGGGCATTTTTGTTGAAGTGTCCTTTGAAAGTCTTTTTAAATCACGAGTCGCCATATTGGAAAGCGCTCGGTTGCCTAGCAACGAACCTCGTCAACAAGCAAGTTCTCGAAACAGCCGCGGGATGTTGTGAAATTTAAAAATAAGAAACATTGGCATTTAAGAGCATACTCTTGCTTCCAGAAATTACATATTCACATTAATATTTCCTGAGTCAGTCTAATTCGACAGTTATTAAGTATCCAATAGTCTTTCTCAACCATGTACATCCGTAATAAAAATTACCACCTAATGTCCTTATTGCAGATTATCTAACTTATCTCTCCATTACATTAAAATTAGTTTCTTGGCATGTAGAAATTATACAACACATTCATTATCCATCCCTTGTGCCATGGTTTGTATATAATTCAAAAAGATTTCCGTCATAACCCATTACTGAACGAATTCTCGAAGAATATAAATATTGGCATCCGTCGTAAAGTTTTCAGGTACATCATTTCATTTTTGTGTTAAGAAATTATTAATTATTTTTCAGACACAACAACAAAATTGAAATTTGTTGCTAGAAGTTTTATATTTCATTATGTCAAGGCTATTTCACTCATTAATGAATAAATCAAGCTCTAACTTTCGTTGAACAGCTTTTTTGTATTAGAGCTGCTATTTTTTATAAAACATATGAATAACTGAATTAAAACGTGCGTGTATGATTGTCAGATAAATACCCAGTCGCCGTTGCTATGTAAACAGTTCCAAATCAACAAACATATTCCAGTCACGGCAGTCATGTCTAAGTTGATCTCAAACCGCACGAGAGAAGAACGAAGTTTTAAATCAATCCAGTATACTAGCCACTAATCTGCCTGATTTTACGTACGTGATCTTAATAGTAAGTCTATGCGATATGCCTTCAACATTTTCAGGTAAGTAACTTGCCTCAGAAACACAAATTTAAGTTGTTTTGCAACCCACGGTCAACTAGTGGCTCCCATCCGATTTTACTCCGATAAAGTCGTGGTGAGACCGCTAAATTGGTCGCGATGAGTTTTCATCAAGTCCAGCTGCTCTTCTGTGCATTAGATCTTGTATTTCCCTCCGAAAATATTCATCGCCTAACGCAAATCTTCTTCTTGCATGTCTTCTGGTAGGTTCTACAAGGTTAAAGGCACTTCCAGCTGTCGACTACTTAAGGTTTGATTGGCACACCGGTCTTAAAGCACGACTTCAGCCCCGGAGATGTCAGGGAGTTTTACGAGTCGTATTCTCCGTACCAAATGGGGGGAATGGGGAAGGAAGGGGGATGAGGTTTAAAGGCCGGTAGGGGAGGGGATCACAAGGGATAGGTGCAATGTACGGCTAACTTAGTTTCAAGCACGGAGTCAACCAGTCTCGACTTGTCTTGGATCGAAGAGCGTCGCCGGTACACAGCGGCGATATCCTCTCATCTGTACGTAGGAAACTGGCATAGCGGTCAATTCTTTAATCAAGGTTAGTAAACCATATTCATCTCAATGGGCATCGCACACCCGTCGAGAGCTGACAATTTACTAAACCAACGTTATTTATTGATGGTGTCTCGATTACTTTTATTTTCCTCGCCCGTGTATTAATATTATTAACTCAGCGCAAAACTTATTTAGTCCACAAAGGAGCCAATCTAAATAACGCATGTCTCCCAATGTTCTGTTTAGATATTTTTCTGCTCAGTTGTTTTCATCACAAAGGCAACACGATTCGACAACATCAAAGAAAAAACATAAACCGACATGTTTACGAATGTCTACATCTACACAGTATACAAGACACCGGGCGAGGGTGTGCGGCAGGGGTTGCATGTGCGACAAGAGTGAAGTGTTTGTTGTTAAATATAACCTCGACTAATTTAAATATATGTGCGAAAAAATTCGTTAATCTCGAAAGGTGCACACAAGAGACTAACATGGATATTGTAATAGTTTATTACGCAAGTATATAAAAACACACACGCGTTAATACCCACGTATGTTTCAAGACGAAATCATGATTATATTTTATCTGTATTTGATGTGAGTAGCCAGTGTTATTGTCTCTAATTTTTTTCGGAAAAATACGATTTCTCAAACTTTTCCGGTATACTGTCAATATGTCTCAATTTGATTGATTGACCATGTCTTCCACTATATTTCGGAGGTTTTCAAAATATCAGGAATGTGTTTGAAAAACTGATCTATGGCAAATTAACCCAAGAGTTGAAATAATTAATTTTCTTTTATCGAGAATATCCCACCGTAAATCTATTTTAACACATTGGTCACAGTGCGTCTTCGCCATAGCATAACTACGCATTTGTTTATGTAGCAACAAGCCTCAATTGTTGAAATATGTGAACAGCCCTACGTTTTTCGTTTGATGCTAATATTTCCATCGTTGGTCATCCATACGCTCGCTACGTCAAATGTGCGTATATGTCTTGAGAGGTTTGTTAATTATGTTGATTGCTTGCGTAAAATGGAACTGGTGCGAAACTATCATTCTCTCTCAAGTCGTCTTTTGGAATAGGATGCATATATATATTTGGAGAACCTCATGAATTTGAACGGTTTGCCGAAGTTGCTGTAGTTTGCTGAATTCGAACTAGTCGCGTGCAATGTAGGTAAGAATTAGAGTTGTTGAACGCTTTTATGATAAAGTGATTACCGTATCTACATTATTAGAAGATATTTTGGGATAGGAGTGCTTACCTTGTGTCTTATTTCGTTGTTAAAGTGATTTTAAATACTGTTTTTTCTTCGGCAATATTAATTAGCGAGTATGTTTATTTGGTATGAGTTAGATTGGTCATTAACATCGATTTGCGCGTTTCATAAAACTGGTTGAATCCAAACAGAGATTATTTAATAAAGTTAATTCTGGCCTTGTTTTAGCCTGACTTTTTTTTTAATGTAGCGCTTTTGATAGAATTAGGAGGACTCCTACTGGGTTTTCTGTCACGGTTTACGCCTACTCCTCTTGAATACTATGTTTCGCGGAAGGTCATCACTTAATTCAAAGCACAGCGAAGATATATTTCCGTTAACAGAAACGACATTTTAATTAGTATTCCGGGGGTGGAGTTATTCATTACAGTTAATTAGCGTTCAGCTAATTTCTACTAAAATTACTACGTACACTAGAAAGATTAGAAACCTAAAACTTTCACAAGAACCTTCAAGAGCCTAGCATAAATCCTAAATTCACCATAATTCCTTATGAGATAACTATATCAAATAGTGGAAACTAATTTTGAAATCGAATATAATATATACAGCGAAGGAGGTAATGTAAATTAAAAAAGATTGCGTTCTAATTGTTATTTATTTCATGTAAAAAGTCGAGCGGTTTTGTGAATATTTGAAAAGTTTTAAGCTTGAAGTGCGGCCTACGACGGTTGGCTCTGGCTCCGGCCCTCGCGACGTATTTCACTCCATCCCGTGGCCATCTTGAGAACTCCATACACTCACTTGTTGACGAGGGTCGTTGCTAGGCAACCGTGCGCTTTCCATTATGGCGACTCGTGATTTCAAAATAATTTAAACGGACCCAAAAATGCCCTCCAACTCCCAAATACTCTGTACACTTCCGATTAATGTCACCTAACGTTTTACCGGAATTAAACAGAGACCTTTCATAATCTCATTAATTACATGTGAGTTTAAGAATGAGACGAAACTAAGAAACTTTTAAAAATTGTATTACGTATGTAGAAAAAAGCCAATTGAGCCCAGTATTCCCTGGCGGTTACCCATCAAAGATCTTTCCAGGCCCGCCGTTGCTTAATGACGATGATTGGACGAGAATCAATGTTATGAACGTTGTGTGGCAATCGGCTAAAAGCAATAGTTTTGTTAAAGGTATTGTATCCTCTTGACCTCTTTATTGCCCCGATTAAATCATATTCTGGTTCCCAACTTCGTTAATTTCTGTTCACAAACTTCTTCAAGGGTCCAGGAACATCGCTCTTTATATGTTGAGCATACTATGACATTGAATATTCCCGGATAGAATCTTAAGCTTAGATTAATACATTAAACTTATTAAAAACTTTTAAAGATGGGCCCTTTTCCGATGACATCAAGGATATAATACGAACCCTTAATAGTATTACGGTCGAAGGGATCACGAATATAAGACTAGAGAGATAGACTGCAAGACTGACAGGTTTAAAATGTCATTTTTTCCAAGAACGATAAGGGACCAGAATGCTTGTAGCCGAAATTTCCCAGGACTTAGTTCATTACAATAAGTATTAACGTACAGGTTAGGGACTGCGCGAGGATATGTGTGTATGTATATGTATATTTTTATATATGTATATGTGTGTGCATATATATATATATATATATATATATATATATATATATATATATATATATATATATATATATATATATATATATATATATATATAATGTACATTCACTAATAGTCATAACAAACACAGAAACCAAAACACACAAAAGAGGGACTCACTGGTTCTCGAATTTTCGGTGGTCCAACCACCTTTCTCAAGAGGAATTAGGAACAGAACTGAGGCAGAGGAGGGCCCGAAAGCAGTGGTAGGAAGGAGAAGGGGAAAATGGGGGAAAAGAGGGGAAAAGAAAGGGAAAGGGGGGAAGGCATCCGAGGTAAGGGGTTTGGAGGGGTACTGTATGGCGCGGGAATTTTAAAAAAGGTGGGGATGATATGGAAGTTTTTGGGGGCGGAGGGGGATGAAATTATATGCATAAAGGGGACAATTAATGTCTAATATTAATACCTGGGCGATTCCAGGAATCCAAGAGCCAGATGAAGGCTAGCTCTAATGTTTTGAGTTTCAGTGGAGGGTCTGAGTGTGGGAGGTAACACAGTAATCAACCCGAAGGTCGGTTTAGTAGGTGATGGTAGAGCTCACCCATGTACCAAGCCCTATACGGCGTGTGAATATTCACACATCAGGGTAGGGGGGCCAGTTCCTTTCCCTGTGCCGGTTATGGTTTCCCAGGAAGATCTGGTACCCGAAAAATCAACTAGCTTGGGTGGAGCTGCAGGTACCCAAAGTGCCTTGCCCGGGAATCGAACCCGGGACCCTCCGGTCAGCAGTCCAACGCTCTACCCGCTAGACCACCGCGACCCACATATGTATATATATATGTATTTATATATATGTATTTATATATATATATATATATATATATATATATATATATATATATATATATATATATATATATATATATATATATGTAAATATGTATATATATATGTAAATATGTATATATTTTTTTCTTACAGGTTCCCCCCACCTTTCCTCACCTAACCCCCTACCCCCTCAACCCTTACCCTTCCCTCATGGTGCTACACCCCCTGCCACACACCTTTCTGGTGGCTCGCAGGGTATTTATGTAGATGTAAGGTTGTTTTGCTTGAAAATTTTCAGACTAATGCCCCCGTAAATATTACTTGTAACTGAGTTTTTAAGAGTCTCTATTTCGAAAAACGTATCCCCGAGGCTTTGAGGAGTAGTTGAGAAAACTAAAAGCTGAATTCGATGTTAATTAAATGTTGTGAAATGGTATTGAAGACATAATTACAGTTGTACGCATATATTTCAGTTCAGTATCTATGAGGAAGGAATCTATCTGGAAGACTATGAGATCAGTGTTAGTTCATATTCCGAAAAATGTAAAGGCTACGTCATGTGAGGTTACAGAACAATAAGTTTGATATCTCACACAGCTAAAGTTGTTCACAGGATCATCAACAAAAGGATAGAGAGTAAGGCAAATGATTACTTAGGGGATGATCAGTTTGGGTTTAGGAAGGGAAGAGGTACGCATGTGATGCCATTGCAGTAATGAGATCACTAATCGAAAGAGGAATATAGAATACAACCAGGGGGTTTTATGCCTGTTTTGCAGATTTCGAAAAAGCGTTTGATAGAGTGAATTGGGAAAAATCAATGCGTGTATTGCAGAAAATAGGAATGGATTGGAATAGGGACAGGAGACTGATCCGCAACCTGTACATGTCTCAGACTGCTCAGGTGCGAGTGGGGAAGGGAGAGTCCGGATGGGCAGTGTTAGGAAGAGGTGTAAGGCAGGGTTGCCCTTTGTCACCGGTACTGTTCAACGTATGTGTAGAGGAAATGATTATAGAGGCATTATGGGAAACACTGGAGGTAGGAATGAAAGTCGGAGGGGAATTCGTAAAATCGGTTAGGTTTGCTGATGACCAAGCATTATTTGCTCAGTCAGCCGAGGGGTTGCAAGCATTGCTGAGTGAATTGGAGGTTCAGTGCGATAAATATGGGATGAAAATCAACATTAATAAAACAAAGGTTATGCGATTTTCCAGAAAGAAAAAGGATAATCATTAAAATAGGAGGGGAAAAAATAGAGCAGGTAGAGCAGTTTACATATCTCAGAAGTGTTTTGGACCAACACGGTCAAAATAGTATTGGGGACGTAAGGAGAAGAATTGCAATGCTAGGCAAGGAGGCTTTCTCAAGGAGGGAGTTGATGACGGGGACGTTGAGTAGGGAGGTTAAGAAAAGACTAGTAAGAACAGTGATATGGAGCTATGTACGGTGCAGAAATCTGGTCACTGAAGCAGGAGGATAGACGTAGATTGGAGGCTATTGCAGATATATGTGGGTGTGTAGTGAAGAATGTAAGAAGGATGTGAAATGGACCGAAAGAAGGAAAACAAATGAGGAAGTACTAATGGTGGGTGAGGAGGGGGTTTGTTGGGAGAAATCCAATGGAGGCAGGAAAAATGGATGAAAGGCGTATTGATCGACAAAAGTGGAATGTTGTAGAGGTATTAGAGGGGAGAATGTTGATGACAGATGAGGAAAGGGCAGGAATACGTGATAGGGAATGTCTTAGATAGGGGATGAAGGGAGGAAGGAAGTACACAGAGATGAAGAGGGACTTGATGTAGTTTAGGTTGCTCGATTTGGTTTTTTATTTGGAGTTACAAAATGTTTATTTGATAGTTGTGTCCATCCAAAAACCTACCTTAACCGGTAGATTACCTAATAATAATAAAATTATAACGGATAGGTTGTTGTATGAAAACAAATAATGTTTGCATAGATATTGAGAAATTGTTAAAATATGAAATGAACTCTTACAGCTTGTCATTCCTTGATGGAAAGTACTCATTTAGTTAATAAAAACAATTATTGTTAAAAGAAACAATTTAAACTTGGGTTTAAACATCTGATATGAGTTGCTGTCTCCTACGTAAATCTTAAAAGTCATATCATTATGCATATGTTCTCAGTATTAATGAACTTTTGCCTGTGTTACATTCCTATACTTCAAAATAGAATCAATTGTTCTGGATATCATCCTCGCTTGTAACCATTCAAGATTGTTACTCCCAAATCAATTGATGCAATTTCTATTCCTTTTTCAGTACTCTTGTTGGGTACTTTGGACATGGGTGACTGTAGTGTTGAGATCTTGCGTCCAGCATCTTCTACCAAGAAGAGCAGGAAACGTCTGAGGAAACAGAAGAGGAAGAAGACATCGCCACTGACGTTTTCTGTTATCGAAAACGGGAAGGGATATGTATTTGAGACGGAAATACAATGTGGCCTCTCCCTCCGACATAAAACTGGTGAAAACTGGTCGAGGAATCATGTTCTAAGCAGGAAATTTGACGAGAACACAGTTGTGGACTTGATCAAGGAGATTAAAAGTGTAAATGTCGGATTGAATTACTCGATAGATTGGTTTTCGTTGACAAAACTTAAGGAAATATTAACAACGATAGCTCTGAGGCATTCCACAGCACCGTATAAATATATATCATGGCATTATGCCTCTAACATCACCAAACGCACAAAAAGCAAGACACGTGGTCGTCCAGGAGGAAATAGATGCCCAAAAAAGATATTTGGGACCAAAACCAAAGATTCCGCAGAATCAGTTTGCGGCATAGATAGTAGTTTGCGGTTATTGTTACTGTATGCTGACGACTGCGGAGAATATAATCAGCAGAGCTACTTACACAAGGAAGTTCATCGAGATAATGCGTTACGGTTTTTAATCTGGGCGGTACGACATACTATACCGGACGATTGCTTCGGTTGTCGTGAAAACAGGAGGATATTCACATACCGCTGGTTGGTACTGTTGATTGGAATCCCTGGAAGGAAATCCGTGGCTTTGGGGAGAATAATGGACGGTATCAAGATAAATCGGATTCCGTGGTCCAGCGAAGGCGGTTCGTGTTGTGGTAGGGGTAGGAATGCGAATGTTGTGGCCAAAGTGTGGTTGTGGTTACTGCGCGAATATCTGGCACGTTTGCTCTCGTGCCATTTCGTCCATGCCGAGGTGAGCGGTCGGAGTCCTGGTGACGTTCAACGGATGTTGTTTGCCAAAAGGATTTGGCAGAGCTGGACGGAATCTGCTGTTACGGCACACACGGCTTTGCAACGGTAAGTACTGCATTTTTCGTCCTTGAAGACACTTTTTTTAGACCTCAATTTAAAATCAGTCTGGAACTTCTAATAAACAATTACACTATAGTAGAACTATTTAAGTTTGAAATTGATATATTTATTTTTCAACATAGCCACCGTTAAGGCTAACTCATTTCTCTCAACGTTTAACAAGTTTGTAATCATTCCATCACTGAAAAACTCTTTAAAATAATTGACTAAGGACAACTATATAATAAGGACTAATGAACTAAATTGATTAAAGACAATAAATCACCCATAATATTTAGTCGATAAAATTTATTGATGTTAGGATGGATGAAAATTAACATACATTTGATAGTAATACTGTTAAAAAATTATCTATCGGAGTAATTGTGGATTTAATTATCTGACAACAAATCTTAGGAGATATTATCCATGATAACTGCATCAATTTGTTGAAAACAGCTTCAGAACTAATCGAAAATTTCATTTTTGTGTTCAGATATCACCGAAAATGTTTGAAATGTCGGTGAATGGTTTAATAATTAAAACTTTCACCGACAAGTTAAAGGTTGCTAATAATTAGCAATAGTTATATACACACATGTGGGTCGCGGTGGTCTAGTGGGTAGAGCATTGGACTACTGACCGGAGGGTCCCGGGTTCGATTCCCGGGCAAGGCACTCCGGGTACCTGCAGCTCCACCCAAGCTAGTTGATTTTTCGGGTACCAGATCTTCCTGGGAAACCATAACCGGCACAGGGAAAGGAACTGGCCCCCCTACCCTGATGTGTGAATATTCACACGCCGTCGGGCTTGGTACACGGGTGAGCTCTACAATCACCTACTAAACCGACCATCGGGTTGATTACTGTGTTTATGGTTTATATATTTATATTCATATCATTTATACTTCATGACCTGAAGAAGGCCTCGGAGTAGGCCGAAAGCTTATATCATCTACAGTGTGAGTGTCCTTTTACGTGTTATCTGTTTTATTCTGTGTTCTATTGTGCCGTCCAAAAGTTATATTGCTCTCGTGAGTACTTCCGCATCATCGATATATATATATATATATATATATTAGGTCTTTGCATGGTGAGATGGAAGGATAGTGGGGATTACTGGAGTGACAATTATAGAGTGGTACACAGCGGCGGGGACGAGAGCCAACGAGGGGTTGCCGTAATTTTAAATAAAGAAGCGTAGTCAACATAGAGCAAGCGACAGATAGAATTTTACTCGTAGAGATTAAAGCAGAGCCGACGAACTTGGTCATTGTTCAGGTATACATGCCACCGAGCAACCACAAGGAGGAAGAAGTCGATAGGATGTATGATGAGTTAGAGGATATCATCGCGAGTGTTCCTGCAGGGAAACATTTGATAGTGATGGGGGATTGGAATGCAACGGTAGGCGAAGGAAGAGATGGTGGTGAGGTGGGGGTCAATGGGTTAGGCACGAGGAATGAACGCGGGGAGAAAGCAATTGAATTCTGCAGGAGACATGGTTAGTCATCACTAACACATGGTTTAGACACCACAAAAGGCGTAGGTATACATGGAAAATGCCAGGTGACTCAGAAAGGTATCAGTTAGATTATATTATGTTTAGGCACAGGTTTAGGAACGGTGTGATAAATTCGCAGTTTCCCAGGAGCGGATGCGGACTCTGATCACAATTTAGTTGTTATGAAATGCAACGCCCGTTTCAAGAAGATAAGGCAAGGGCGGCAGGTTAGGAAATGGAACGTAGAAGCATTAAATGGATTAACGAGGAAGGAGTATCAGCAGGCTGTAGAGAAAATAATGGATGATGGTAAAGAACTGAGTACAATCGAAGAAAAATGGGATCGTATCAAGCAAGGGATTCCGGAAGCAGCAAAAGACACTATATGAACCGTTAAGGGGAAAAGAATAAGGAAACCATGGGTCACAGATGAGATGATTGCAAAGATGGATGAGAGAAGAAGATGGAAAAATGTAAACACAGAGTTAGGCAAAATGAAGTACAAAGAGTTAAACAATAAATTGAGAAGGGCCACAAATAAAGCAAAAGAAGAATGGTGGAAAACGCAATGCGAGGATATGGAAAGTTTACAGAAGAAGGGTGAAATTGGTGCTCTATACAGCAAGGTTAAGTTATTATCGGGAAGTAAGAAGGCAAGATCTGTGCTAACAGTGAAAGATAAATGGGGTAAGATAATAGTTGAACCAGGAAAAATCCAAGAGAGATGGAAGGAATATATAGAAACACTGTATGGTAAAGAACTTAGGCCGACAAGGTTAGACATAGAAAAGGAACATGACGTAGAAGAAGATAGCTTAGGTCCAGGCATACTCGACGATGAAATAGAAAGGGCATTAAAGGAGATGAAAGCAAATAAGGCTGTGGGGGTGGACAATATTCCTGTAGAAATGTTGAAATGGTTAGGGAAAGGTGGGAAGAAGGCCATATATGGACTGATTCGTAGTATCTATGAGGAAGGAATATGGCCGGAAGATTTTGTGAGATCGGTGTTAGTTTCTATTCCAAAAAAGGCAAAGGCTTCGTCATGTGAGGATTACAGAACAATAAGTTTGATATCCCACGCAGCTAAAGTTATTCTCAGGATCATCAACAAAAGGATAGAGAGTAAGGCAAATTATTACTTAGGGGATGATCAGTTAGGGTTCAGGAAAGGAAGAGGTACACGTGATGCCATTGCAGTAATGAGATCATTAGTCGAGAGGAATATAGAATACAATGAGGACGTTTTTGCCTGTTTTGTAGATTTCGAAAAAGCGTTTCATAGAGTGAATTAGGAAAAATTAATGCGTGTATTGCAGGAAATAGGAATGGATTGGAGGGACAGGAGACTGATCCGCAACCTGTACATGTCTCAGACTGCTCAGGAGCAAGTGGGGAATGGAGAGTCTGGATGGGCAGTGTTAGGAAGAGGTGTAAGGCAGGGTTGCCCATTGTCACCGGTGCTGTTCAACGTATATGTGGAGGAAATGATTAAAGAGGCATGGGAAGAACTGGAGGTAGGAATGAAAGTCGGAGGGGAATTCGTAAAATCCGTTAGGTTTGCTGATGACCAAGCATTAGTTGCTCAGTCAGCCAAGGGGTTGCAAGCATTGCTGAGTGAATTGGAGGTTCAGTGCGATAAATATGGGATGAGAATCAATATTAATAAAACAAAGGTTATGCGATTTTCCAGAAAGAAAAAGGCTAACCTAAATATTAAAATAGGTGGGGAAAAAATAGAGCAGGTAGAACAGTTTACATATCTCGGAAGTGTTTGGGACCAATATGGTCAAAGTGGTAGGGACGTAAGGAGAAGAATTGCGCTAGGCAAGGAGGCTTTCTCAAGGAGGAGGGAGTTGATGACGGGGACGTTGAGTAGGGATGTTAAGACAAGGCTCGTAAAAACTCTGATATGGAGCGTAGCTATGTACGGCGCGAAAACGTGGTCGCTGAAGCAGGAGGATAGACATAGATTGGAGGCTTTTGAAATGTGGGTGTGGAGAAGAATGGAGAAGGTGAAATGGACCGAAAGGAAAACAAATGAGGAAGTACTAGAAATGGTGGGGGGAAGAGGGGTTTGTTGAGAGAAATCCTATGGAGGCAGATGAAAAATGGATGAAAGGCGTATTGCGCGGTAGTGGAATGTTGAAGAGGGTAATAGAGGGGAGAATGTTGGGCAAGCAAGGTAAGGGTAGGAACAGGATAGGGATGTTGGACGGGATGAAGGGAGGAAAGAAGTACACCGAGATAAAGAGGGAGTTGATGGATAGATTAGTTTGCTAGGTGGGGAGTCACAAAATGTTTATTTGATAGTTGTGTCCATCTAAAAACCTACCTTAACTGGTAAATTACCTAAAAAAAAAGATATATATATATATATATATATATATATATATATATATATATATATCGATGATGCGGAAGTACTCACGAGAGCAATACAACTTTTGGACGGCACAATAGAACTTAGATATATATATATATTGGGAGGGATTCCACGTGCATATATATATGTATATATATACATATATATATATTGGGAGGGATTCCACGTGTATACAGACATGCCAACTGTCCCGATTTAAGCGGGAGACTCCCGATTTTTCCTTCTTACGTTCTTGATGAACTGTTCAAATTGTGTACTTAGCTTAACATGTTAATAAAGTGTGACATTCATTAAAAATTGGCAAAGTGTCATAAAGGGATTAAGGTGCCATGCAAATATTGTGGTAATTAAAAGTGATTACTTCGTGATACACTTCTAAAAATCTCCCGATTTTTTATTTTTGAAAGTTGGCATGTCTGTGTATATATATATATATATTCAAACTTGAAAATCCCGCCATACGGCACACAAATATTCATTCAAACATAGAAATAGGTATAAGGAAAGGTGATAGGAAAACACATAAAAGGCGAACACAGGACATGTGGGGAAGGCGGTTTTTGAGCAGATCACGAAGGTAAAAATGTTTCCTTGACCGGGATTTAAACACCGGATCTTCCACTTGCCGGGCACACGTGCTACCGTTACACCACCGAGGAAACTTAATTTACCTTGAGATCTGTGAGCACGTCCGCCCGGCAAGTGGAAGATCCGGTGTTCAAATCCCGGTCAAGGAAACATTTTTACTTTCGTGATCTGCTCAAAAACCGCCTTCCCCATATGTCCTGTGTTCGCCTCTTATGTGTTTTCCTATCCCCTTTCCTTATACCTATTTCTATGTTTGAATGAAAAAAAAATATATATATATTATTTATTATTAGGTAATCTACCGGTTAAGGTAGGTTTTTGGATGGACAAAACTATCAAATAAATATTTTGTAACTCCAAACAAAACCCAATCCAGCAACCTACTCTCTATACATCAGGTCCCTCTTCATCTCTGTGTACTTCTTTCCTCCCTTCATCCCATCCAACATCCCTATCCTGTTCCTACCCTTTCCTCGCTTGCCCAACATTCTCCCCTCTATTACCCTCTCCAACATTCCACTACCGCTCAATACGCCTTTCATCCATTTTTCCTGCCTCCATAGGATTTCTCTCAACAAACCCCTCTCCTCCCCCACCATTTCCAGTACTTCCTCATTTGTTTTCCTTCTTTCGGTCCATTTCACCTTCTCCATTCTTCACAACACACCCACATTTCAAAAGCCTCCAATCTACGTCTATCCTCCTGCTTCAGTGACCACGTTTCCATAGCCGTACATAGCTACGCTCCATATCAGAGTTTTTACGAGTCTAGTCTTAACATCCCTACTCAACGTCCCCAGTACTTCAACTCCCTCCTCCTTATTGTGTGTGAAAGCCTCTTTAAACCTAATATGGCGCAATTCTTCTTCTCCTTATGTCCCCAATACTACTTTGACACCGTGTTGGTCCAAAACACTTCCAGAGATACGTATATAAACTGTTCTATTCTGCTCTATTCTTTCCCCTTATCCTATTTTAATGTTTAGCTGAAGCCTTTTTCTTTCTTGGATGAAACCACAATAACCTTTGTTTTATTAATATTGATTCTCATCCCATATCTATCGCACTGAACCTCCAATTCACTGAGCAATGCTTGCAACCCCTTGGCTGACTGAGCAACTAATGCTTGGTCATCAGCAAACCTAACCGATTTTACGAATTCCCCTCCGACCTTCATTCCTACCTCCAGTTCTTCCCATGCCTCTTTAATCATTTCCTCTACATATACGTTGAACAGTACCGGTGACAATGGGCAACCCTGCCTTACACCTCTTCCTAACACTGCCCATCCGGACTCCCCGTTCCCCACTCGCACCTGAGCAGTCTGAGACATGTACAGGTTGCGGATCAGTCTCCTGTCCATCCAATATATATATATATATATATATCCACGTGCAATCCATAACCTGTACGTTAATACTTATTGTGCTGGGCTGACTCCTGCGGGATTTGGACCACAAGCATTCTGGTCCCTTATCATTCTAGGACAAAATGACATTTTTAAACCTGTCAGTCTTGCACAGTCTATCTCTGTCTAGTCTTATATTCGTGATCCCTTCGACCGTAATACTATTAAGGGTTCGTATTATATATCCTTGATGTCATCGGAAAAAGGCCCATCTTTAAAAATTTTTAATAAGTTTAATCTAATGCAACAATTTCAGAGAGTAAAAATCATTCGCCTTGGTTTAATCTACATTGTAAATGCCGTTGTGTACGAGAATCCCAACCTAAATTGTCTAGCGAAGTGGATAGACGCTGTTGCTCTGTTGGTCATAACAATGTTTGACTCAAATCTAGCCCCCCTCCGCTGAACTCGATCTAACACCTGTGTCGATGTAGACAACATTGATCATGTGTGCAATGGTCCCTTGTCCTTCTTACCGACTGTTGAAAAGCTTTCCGAATGATAGCTGATGAACTGCATTTAGGAAAATCAATATGGCGCATTAATATTTTAAACCGAACATAGGATGATTGATGGATCCATGGACCATGGCACAATCCACCTGTGCATTCAGAGCATTGATTATTTGCCGTTGAAAGCCGTTGTTTCTGGCAAAAAATTCAATCACCTGCCTGCAATTGAAATGTTATTCATTTAGCTTATTCTTTAATAGATTCGGGGTTTTGGATGGTGCATTGGCTAACGTACGGGCTTCCCACCATGAGGGCCCGGGTTCAAATCCCTGTAATGACATGTTTTTCAGTGGTATCTCTCCCTACTTGAAGTGCTTTGTGGAGAGCACTTTGAGTGAGTATGATGGCCGTCAGATGGGACGTTAAGCCTCGGACCCCTTGGTGCCTTTCGACAAGAGTAGGCTAATGTCGACGCCGGGTTTCTCTCCACCCTTCCTCCTTTCCCATCCATCCCTAATGGTGAAAATGATCTCAGCTGTCGGTCACCTCCGATAAATGTTCTACTACATAAATTCAGTCCACGATCTTTATCAATTGTTGATTAAATTTAGGATTAGTTTCCATATTTTAATTTTCTGTGCTGATATACGTAGTTTCTTTCAATTGATAGGTCGGAGGAGAAGGCTCGTGAATCACCGATAAGGGGTTGGATTTTAACACGTGTTTCAAGAGAAGAGGAATCGTCACTGAAAGATAATTTGAGGAGTCCGCTGACGTCATATCTTAGATTTGCCGTGAAGAGACATGGAGTGAGGCCAATCATTGACGTCAGGTAAGAAGTCGAATGGTAATTAATCGTGCAAATCACTGAAATTTTATGGGCTTTGTCTAAACATTATTTAAGATGGTCATTTATCGAGTTGTTAAGAGAGACAAATGCTCTCATTATAAAAGTATTTTAACTCTTTTAATGCCAGCCTCAATTTTTCCTGGCGTACGTGATGACAAGGGCTCTCCGTTCGGATGTATTTTTAGCTTTGCACTCAGAAATTTACTGTACCTGTCTGAGCAACAAAATGCGAGAACTAGTGCGTCCATCATGACACAACCTTCCAAAACATTACAGCTCAAAGAATACTGCCCTGGTCAGTTTGTTTGTGTGTCTACACAGCAAACATTCATTTTCCCCCCACTACTTTGCTCACTAAACGCAAAGGTAACATCCCTCGTATCAGGTAGCATATGGAGGAACAGTTGTATCAGTTATCGGGGCCACGAGGTAACAGACACGTAGAGTAACAGGTCCAGTAACAGATATACCAAGTATTGGGTACAGAATTAACAGAGAAACATTCCTGTAACTGGTATCAGATATGTAAAGGAACAGACAGTGGATTGTGTGTAACAAGTAACGGAATTTGAAGGTGTTTCTGATGAAAGAAACGTCAGGTAAGAAATCAAGTAGCGACTACTAGTAGTTGTGCAAATTACTGACATTTTATGGGTAAAGTCTAAATATTATTTAACCCTTTGCACTTGAGAGGTGAGTCTCACTCACCACTTCGTATGTTGCGGTAACTTCATGCTCGTAGTGGTTTACGTTTAGTGCCTTCTACGTGGGTCCCTTCACTCTGTTTGTATAACCTAAAGAAGTGTGAAATGATATTCCTTCTAATGAAGAGAAGACTTTCTTATCCTTAGTTCCTTCGATTGGAGATGAGACTTTCTTATCTGAAATTTGTATGTAACCAGGAACCTGACAGCCGTTGGCAAAGAGCCTAGATAAGTTGAAGCTTTTGATCCTCATTACCATGGAACGTAACAATGAAATAAGCTCCAGTGAAGATGAGTTTGATTTAGAGTTGGTAAACGAGGAAATTACATCCATACACAGAGAGAGCTTGACGATAGAGAGAACGTGAGCAGTGATGATGATGATGTAAGAGGTG